>QEPC01006190.1:78571-121507 GCA_003113815.1 Sphenodon punctatus
GGCCGGATTACCGGGTTGAATCCGATAATGTCGGTACGCCCAGTACCGGCATTATCGGATACCGGAAGTTCCGGTTGTCCCGGTCCTAGTTCCTTGATCTCTTTACCTTTTCCTTTAAAATTTGTTAAAGATTTTTTTCTCATTCCGTTTTCAACATCTCCACAGGGAGAAGCCCTGAAGATGGGTGCCTGCACAGGGACGCAGGACACCAGATAGCCACCTACAAATGAAGGACAGGGCTCTCAAATGGGATGCAGTGGGCCCACACCACCCACCAGGGCAAACTCACGATCCATCATGGAGCCCACAGGAATGCAGCACACACCACAGTATGCCACCAGAGCCCCATTTATCCTGAGCAGGAACCCCAGTTATCCCCATCACAGTAACCAACACACAAGGAAAGAGCTGCAGCCATGGGAGAGGCGACTGGTGTAGCACACCGACACTAATGCACCCAAGGTTGTACGGGCAACGGCACAGTTTTTATTAATGATGGGGTGAAAGGGGGGAAACGGGCAAACACAGGCTGGTGAAGGAGTGATCAGGGGCTCGTGTCTGTTCCCCACAAACAGCACACAGGGGCACCATTGCAGCCACTCCAAGGATGGAAGGAGGGGTTCGGTAACGCTTCAAGGATATGGGGGCTGGAGTCCAGGGCAGCAGCGATGGGGTCCGGCTGACGGGCCGGCCTACCACCGGGGCACACAGTAATGTGGGCCGGAGCAGGGGGGGGCAGGCTGAGGCAGCCCACAGCACAGGCATGGCAACGACAATGCAATGGAGGGACCATTTGGGATGCACTGCTCATGGAGAGGCTGGAGGGTTCCCCTGAAACTGCTGCCCCGGGACAAGTCCCTTCCAGGAGAATAGGCCCCTGCAGAATCCCCAGGAATGCATATGCGCATCCACAATGAAAGGGGGCAGGAGGTGGTTCCCCATGGCAGCTGCAGCCTTGACATCCTGTAGGTTCATCACTGATCAGAGAGCGCCAAGTTCACATGTGGTAGGGGTCCCGGTCGGCAGGGGTCCTCCAACATCGGTGGGTAGCAGGTCCAGCTCCCCAAGAAGGACCTGGCAGTCTGATCGCAGATGGGAGATGCCACAGGCACGCAGCAGGATGTCAGTGTAGTCGGTAGCAACATGGGGACCTCCAGCCTGGAGGGCCAGTCTATACTCCGGACGTGCAGCCACCAGGTGAACAGTCGTGATCTCCTGTGCGGTCCAGGGCACTACAACAGCGGCTGGGTGGTCTCAAAGAGGTTGTTGAAGGAGGGTAAAGCAGAGCTCCCTGGCACGCCTCCAGCAAGCCAGACCCCCGAATGAATGGCCCATCATCCACGTGTACCATGACAGGAGATCGAAGCCATCCACCACGGACAGGGGTTCGCTCAACAGCAGCTGGACGGCGCGGTTCTGACACAGCATTCCCAAAAGCATGTTGGCACATGGTCCACCCCTGCACCACCGCTGGCCTTGGGGCCTGTTCTGCACGCTGCCATGACCGTTCCAAGGGCGGCTCCGTGGCTTGCACTGGGGTCCTGTAGAGAGCAGCTGTGAATGAGTGATGCATGAGAAGCTGTGCAGCGCTAGCCGGGCTGCGGCCATACACAGCTGAAGATGGGACGCCTGCTAGGCCCTGTGAATCCATGCCCCACACACAGGGTGGGTGCATTCCAGTGGTAGTGATGACATATCAGCAAGGCCATGGCTGCCTATAGCTGGGAGCTAACGAGCCACTCCATGCAGCATATCTTGATGGAACACAGCTGCACAGTGCTGTGGCCTTCAAGCAATGTGACCGAAGTAAGGCTGGTGCGCATGTGCCCTGGCCAGTGAGCACACAGGGTCATGCCAGGGGCTCAGGGGGTGGGGTGGCCCCTGGCCCACAGAGGAGGCTCGAAGTGCCCCTAGCCCCATGGATGTCCGGTGGTCCGTGAGGGGGGGATGTGCCGGCAGGCTAGCGAGGGAGGATCCCCATCATGTGCGCTGAACACACCCATGGTACCGCACCAATCACAGGGCACACAGCATGGGCTGCCAGGGTACATATGTGTGCAGGTTGCTGTGGCCAGGTGTGGGGTGTAGAGTGGTGGTTCGAGCATGTTGAATGAGGGGTGATAGTGGGGGAACGCAGCAATAGAACATTGGTGGTGGTGTCCGGAACAGGGTGTAGATGTGGAGGCAGGGGGAGGCAGGTGTGCTCAGCAGGTCACCCTGTTCAGCTGTGCCCGGTACCTTGGGAAGGCCATGGGGTTGCAGGGGAAGTGGGAGGCACAGTGCAGGTGCGCAGGGCACACAGGGCTTGGGATCTGGGGGAACAGATCGCAGGCGAGTGGTAGCTAGGTGCACAGGTTGGTGACATGCCAGGTGGTTAAAGGGTGCACATTCACAGCTGCACAGTCCTGGGTCATTTCCTCCGGCCACGTAATGCCTAGTCAGGTAGCAGCTTGGTTATCTAGCATTGGTACCGGTGGTGGGTTCCCCCTGAGTGTGTTTGTTGTTGTTGGTGCCATGCTGCCAGTTGATGAGGAGAAGTCCATTGATGAGGAGAGGGCCATCCTGTTAATGGTCCTGTCCTCCTGCTTCATTATCCTGGTGCTGGTGTTGGAGCAATGGAACGAGCTACTACTGCCAGGTCACTGTTTCTACAAGCATGGCGAACGGCGCAGGAGAGCAGTAAACGTGTGCCGAGCTGCATCGTTGTGGTGGGCACGGAGGGTAGCTGCCCGCCGACAGTCTATTTTCGGAACAGCAATGTCCCAAGACATGCACCTGGTACTGTCCCGGTGGCCGCTCAATGTATTCGGACGTCGTGTCACTGTCCCAACGCGGAGGCTAAATTGGATGCCCTCTCACACCAATGAATGCTGGGAGAACATGCTGGCCACCTGGACGGATGAGGAATGGATGGCCCAATTCCGCATGAACTGCTCCCTGTTGGCCCAGCTTGGAGAGCTCTTCAATCCAGTTTAGTTTATTCCTTGCACTTGGCCTTGACAAGATAATGAAAATAGCAAGCACTCCTCAATCCACCTCTCTGGAGGCGCGAGACCAACATGCAGTATCCGCTGCCACCAGGGATGCGCTTGGCCATGGCCATGCGGAGACTGGCCACCCCTGATTCCTCTTGGAACGTTGGGGAGCAATTCAGGGTGGGGACCACGACCGTTAACAGGGCGCGCCATGACGTGTGCAACCTGCTAGTGGCGCTACTGCTTGAGCAGGTCATACAGCTCTGGGATCCAGAGACTGGGATCCACGGCTTTGAGAATGTGAGCTTCCCCCATTGCATAGGGGCAATAGACTTCACCCACATCTCTATAGTCCGGCCCCCACACGCCAAGACAGACTAGCTGACCTCAAAGCAGGCATTTTCTATCAATCTCCAGGCCGTTGTGGATCACAGGACCTTGTTTACTGACATCTACACAGGCCACTCAGGGAGGAGCCATGATGCACGCATACTGAGGGCCTTCCCCTTCTATGCATGCATGTTTGATGAGAAGATAGCCCCAACCGGTACCGGGTCATTGAGGGGGTCTCCACGGCCCCGGTGGTGATAGGGGACCCCAGCTACCCGCTAAGCTCGTGGCTCATGAGGGTCTACCCCCGTGGCCCACACAGCAGACCACCGACTTTTCAATGAATGTCTCTCATCAGCTCAGAGCGTGGTGGAGCAGGCATTCGGGCTGCTCAAGGGGCGTTGGCGCCTGCTCATGAACGAGCCAGTTCGATCTGCAGCATACCCCTATCCTGGTACTGGCAGCCTGCATCCTGCACAATATCTGTGAGACCAGGGGAGCTGCCCTTGAATAACCCCCACCGATGCAGAGAGAGGGTACCGTACCCCTCTACCAACATGTCCAGGGTAGAGCGTTTCGGCGGATATATGAGGAAAACCGGGACACTCTGTGTAGGCGCATTGTCGCCCAGATGGCTGGCAACTGATTAGTCCTGTTGACAGCCCCCCACCCTTCCAAGAACTGTGTAACCAGTAACAATAAATACAGGTATGTCTGTTCACAAATCCACATATGTGCTGTTTGGGTTGTAGGGATTCCCCAGTCCTGTGTGGCCTGTGCCCCGTGCCACTGGGTCACCCATTGCCTTTTAGCCATGGCGAGCGAACCGCTCCAGGCCTCGGCCTGTCACCAGTTATCTGTTGGCATGTCCGGTGCTCCAATGATGTAACAGTGCAGACCTGTACCCAGCCATGGGTGCTATGCTGTTGCCCACCCGGCTGCGTGCAGGCCAGAGAGGTATGGTACCGGCACCTGTATTGTGCATGTCCTGCCCCCATCTGCATGTGGAGCGATCCCTACACACCATGGTGCCCCCACTGACACACCGAGCAACAGAGTGGTAATGTACAACATGGTTTATTTGGGGTTCTGTACAAGGGAGGGATCACATTTTGCGGGGCCTTCCCCATGCCCACTTAGGTGCACCACCGGGGCTCGCTCCCCTGACAGCCATTGCAGCCACCGTCCTTTGGGAGCGGCAGCTGGATGGCCCGGGCTTTCCATTGTCCACAGGCCGCTCCACGCTGGGCTGGGGTACTGGACCCTGTGGTGATGAAACATAAGGTCAGTGTTACACCCTGTCTTGCACTGTTACCCCTGCACCACAGCCCTTTCTGTGGCCCTCTGGTGTTCCCATCGCTCCCCACACAGCATCCCCTCCGCCCATCCCTCTGCTGGTAGCGATGTCTTCCCCTCTCCCCTCCACCCCCCTTTCCTGACAGCTTTGTGGTCCGGCTTACCAGAGCTGGTGGGGTGGCCAGCATGGGCGGTTGGTCACCTGGAGGTTCCGGGTTGAGCGGGGGAGTCCGTGGTTCCCGGAGGGGGGTCTCAGAGGCAGCTGTGGAGGAACTGGGAGGGGTGCAGGCCAGAAGGGCAGCCCCATGGGCTGCTGTTGTGGGGCTATGTGTGGGAGAGGGACCCTGTCGACTAGACCAGGGAAGGGGTGCTACTATGGAAACCATGGTTGGCCGAAGTGCAGGGGGGGGCACCTGCACCTGTGGGCGCCCCGGCGACTGCCATTCCTCCACCCGGGCCTGGAGGGGGCACATCCCGCTGGGGTTGCCTCCGCAGGAGTCCCATCGCCTCCCAAATGAGGTCACGGGCCCATGCGGAGGTCCCCTCCAGCACGACACGTCCCCTCACCCAATCGGCTCTGTTGAGCCGCAGCTCACGGTGAAGGGTGGCAGTCTGGAGCCTGTCCCACAGGTGCTCGGTGCGGGACTGGTTTAGTATGGCTGCCAATATGTCCCGGTCCCTCTCCCCCTCCCCTCTTTGCACCTCCCTAGTGAGGGCAAGCTCTTCTGTGTGTACCTCGGCTAACCTTCTGGTTTCCTCCAGTAGTTCCCTGCCAAAGTCTTCTCTCCTCTGCCTGTTCCAGGCCCGCATCTCCCGATTCTTCTCGGTGCTGCCAGAAGCTGCTCCCCTCGCCGAATCAGGGTGCTCATCTGTGGGAGGGATGTTCACAGATTGGGATGTGTGGATTGCCAAGACCATACCCTGTGCCCATAGCTGTGCATCCCTGTTGCCTGGGGGGTGCTCGCCCCCCTCCCTGTCTGTCCCAATGGTGATGGTTACAGGTTAGGTGGGGTCCCGAGATTCATGTCCCCTCTGTTGGACCACTCTGCTCACCCCATCTGGGGGCGCATTCACCCCGGGCCCATGCTGTCCCAGATCCTCCTTGGGGCCTGTCGTATGGTCCCACCCCCCTTGTGGCCCCACCCTCAGCATACCCCTAAGGGGCTGTTAACCCGTGTGGCTCGGTTACCCAACAGTGATGGGCACTGGCTCTTCCCTGTCATGCATGGGGGGCAGTTGGCTCTAGGGGCTGCCCCTGTGGGTGGCCTGTTAGCCCGTTACCTCGGTACCAGCCAGGAACCATCCCTTGTGCATTGGGCCTACCATCGTTGTCCTGACGCCCGGATCTCAGGGGTGCCACCAGTTCCTCCTCGATGACCTCCTCCTCCGTGACCTCCTCCTCCTGAACCTCCAGGGCGCCTTGAGCTGTAATTGGAATGTGGACCCATCAGTCAATCCCTGCTGCCTGGCTTAGGCTCCGGTCACTGTGGCCAGGGCCCTTCCCCTCCTCCCCCAGGCCTGTTTCCTCCCCCCACCAACCGCTGGTTGCATTCCTACCTGGATCATCTTCCTCCACTTCCTGGGAGGCGTCCTGGGTCTCTGACCATTCTGCGTGCGCCCCCGTCCCTGTGGCCTGTCACCCTGTGGGTGCACGCGGAGGGCAATGTTTGAGTGAGTGTGTTCCCGAGCTGCCTCCTCCCGCTGTGTGACAGGGCCATCCCCTCCCACATCCTGGCTGGCCTCACCAGGGGCAGTGGCCTCTCTCTGCTCTGGGGGGGTCGGGCAGGGGGGTGTTGTAAGCACCCTCCCCCTGCCCCTGGCAAAGGCAGTGACATGTAAGCCGGAAGGCGACTATGTCCCCATCCATGCAGAGGAACCGGTCCAGCTCATCATGGAACTACATTGTACGCATGGCACGGCTGGACTTGAGATTGTTGTCCTTGCGGACCTCAACTCCTTTGCCTGCTGCATGCACTGGGTTACATCCCTATTGTACCCCTGCTGCTGCATCTCCTGGTTGATGGCTTCACAGACTTGTCTGGTCTTGTAGCTATGTGCACCAGGTCATGCTGGACCTTTTCGGCCCCACACACACGTATGAAATCCCTGGTCTCCTGCCTGGACCAGGGCTCCCTCTTTTGGGTACCGCTTGTGTGGGGGATCTTCCAGCTTGGTGGTTTGGGGCCTGCCCGGTCGCTGTGGTGACAGCTGAGCTAGTCGTCTCCTGTTGGGGGTATTGCAGGGGGCTTAGCATCTGTCCCACAGCCCCCCTTCTGCTCCCTAGTGGGGGTATCCCTCCTCACTCCCCTGGGGGGGCACAGGCGCCTTACCTGGCTGTCACGGAGACCCTCCTTGGCCATCTCCCCAGTGGTGTGTTGGTCCTGTATCTGGGTGCTCTCCTGGGGCTGGGTGTGGAAACCGTTAGCTGTCAGCTGTCCGCCCTGTGCTCCCTCAGGTTGTTTTCCACTACTGGCATGTGGGCCCCCCCTCCCCGAGTTCTTGGGGTCCCCTCGCACATACCTCGCTTTCGGTCACACTCCCTTCCCCATGCCCCATGGCTGTGGTGGAGTGGGGGGATGCGGGCGGCGTGGCCACCTGAAAGGGAATGGGGAAGGTACGGAGGAGAGAGGAAGGGGGTAGGATACGTTCAGGCCCTCACTCACTGAGCTCAGCACCCAAGCAGTGGAGTAGTACTCCCTCAGGATCTTGTGTCGCCCCATAACTTCCTTACGGAAGAAGGCCAGATCATCACAGGTATGGGTGATCACAGTATAGAGCGCCAGGTGCCCACACTCCATCATACACACTCTCACACAAACACGCCAAGGGAAGGAGGGTGCCGTGAAGGGTGAGGATGGGGGGAAGGGACTCGAGGGACGAGGTAAAATAGGGAGGTAAGAGGTCACCACTCAACAAGGGACACGTTCCAGAAGGGGCCCAGATGGTAGCAGGGAAGGAGGGGCAGCTACACCAAGTTTTCCACACAATCAGCAATGCACCCACACATGCTTCTCCGTTCACTCACCAGTCACACAAGTCTACAAAATCCAATCTCTAAGGTTCCTACAGTTGTCCTGGGCCAGTTCATACAGCAAGATGATCACCAGCAATGCTGCAGCCTGCCTGCCCTCTTTTTATACTGGAGATGTCCCACCCAGCCACACCCGCAGGCGAGCTGAGCACCGCAGCGCTTCCTGTGGCCCCACCCGGCTTGGCCTCAGCATTGCTGGGCTCCTCCCTCATGCTGTCCTGTGTGCATGGGGCAGAGTTAGTCTGTTACGCCTCCGCTGCGGCTGCTCCCGGCTCCCTGCGGCCATTGGAAGCCTGACGGGGCCGGCAGCGGCGACAGGGCCGGCAGCGGCAACCCTGCCCTCACAGCAGCCCGTGGCGAGTCCTGACACCACCACGGTCTGCCCTCAGTTCTGTGGTGAGACAGATGTACTGTGTTTAGCTGTCCTTCCCACTTCCCCCACCGGCCCATGGGGCCAGCCCCCCTCTCCTGGGTGTCCCGGGGTCCCTCTGCTTATCCTGGCCCATCCCATGCAAGTCGCGGTGCTGGTTCCCTGTGTTTTGTCGGAGGCTTTCCTCCCAGACATATTGGGAGCTGGTGCACCCATGTCCTGTTTTGGATCCCTTTTAAGGACTCCCGGCTGGGTTTGAGGCATCTCCCCGGGTGGGCGTGTTGGATTGGGGGCACCTGCGTGGCTTCTCTAGCCATATGTCTGTAGTTTTGGTGGACCCGTTCCCGTGGGTGTGGGTGTTTTGGTTTTTATTTTACACTGACGGTTGGGTGTTGAATACTTATCTCTCACTTCCACCCATCTCCACCCATGGAGCATGCCGGCTCCTTCCCGGCTGCTCCGTGGGTGAGTCATGAACGCGCACCCACCCACTCGTGCACGTTTACACAGGCACTCTCACACTCATCCGATGGGTGTTTATGGGTATTTGTGGGTGGGTGACGTCCATGTAAAAACGGCCTATCAGAGAAAAAGGATTGGGAACTATGAGCATTGTCCATCATTCATTCTAAATCTGGTTTTGACAGTTCTGAATGCAACACTTTATTAGCTGGACACTAGATTATTATGACTCATGTCACAATAATCACTATTAAATCTGAGTCAAAAACTTTGAGCCCTGTCTCACATTATTGAATTTAACAGGGGAAGGGGAAAATAGCACTAAAAACCCCATGTCCACGATCGGGGGTTTAACATGACCAGACTAACGTGAGTTAAACTCACAGAATCCCGCCCCTTTCTTAACATGGGCAAGCAGCCCTAGTTTATACAGTGCCTCAGACCCATCTTGACTGGCTAGAAGGGTCTGTGTTGCTGGTTCTCCTGGTCAGGGACAGATCTGGATCCGCTGTCCCTGTTCCAGTCCCTAGGCAATAAAAGCCTAGTGACCCAATCCTGAGAGTGTGCTGTCTACCTTGTTCATCACGTGTGTACTGTAGCAACCCTTGAACCCCTCAATGCAAGAG
Organism: Sphenodon punctatus; assembly: GCA_003113815.1. Lineage (NCBI taxonomy): Eukaryota > Metazoa > Chordata > Lepidosauria > Sphenodontia > Sphenodontidae > Sphenodon > Sphenodon punctatus. Next base: position 87,662 of record QEPC01006190.1, read on the forward strand.
ACTGCAGATGGCAGCAGGGAAGAACGCATGCCTGTTTATTTTGACATGTCACTTTAAAGCTGTGAGTGAGGGTTGCCTGAATGCACAAGAAATATATGCATGGGGCTGCCCCTTTATTAGGAACTACACACTAAAAATGTGAGTGGGGACCACATGGACCAAACCCAGACTCCAGGGGGCTACATCCCTGTGGTTGGCTGCGAGCGCCCTTCTCGAGGTCCCCCGTGTTTCTCGGGGGGCAACACTCAAAAGGGTTATTCTCGGTGGCAGCAACGCGGCTGTGGAACTCCCTTTCGACATGAGTCCGTTTGTTCCCAGATCTTCCCTCCTTTCGGTGTCAGTGTAAAACCTGGCTGCTTTGGTGGGAAAGATGGGTAGTGGGGTGGGGTGGGGTGGGGTGAGGGGGGGAGGTTGAGACTGCTTTATGTGGATTGTGAAAGGGGGTACTTTATTTATATATTGTAAATTATTGTTTATATTTGATGGTATTATTGATTTTAATATGTAAATTACCTTGATCTGCCATTGGCAGGATAGAGCGGAATATCAAGCATTAATAAATAAATAAATATAATCTCATTTGTTAACACGCAGAGATTCCCCATTGTGAGAATCTACAGAGCTACTCATAGAAAAGTACTTACTATACAGGCCACGAATCTGAATTGCTTTGCCAACTCCTAGCCCCTATGATATTCTTTACCACATATCCCTGTAGTTAAAGGCACCTCAGCCAGTCATTCTTACTTATGCGTTAAGACTAGATTGCCTATGTTAGCCCAAACAGAGCTCGGATAGCCAGGGTTTGGTTAACACAGGGACTTAAAGCGCCAGAGCCAGAGTGTCTTTCAGAGGCTGTATAAGACCTTTTTGTTTGTAATGGTTTTTGGCAGGCAGGTTGGGGGTGGGGTGGGGGGGTTTGAGGGCAGGGATGTGAGGGGGGTTGAAATGGGAAGTGAAAAGGGTATTACTGGGGTTTGTGGGGATTTGTGCGAGGGTTGGAGATTTGGGGGCTGTTTTCGTCTTGTTTTCATGGACCTATGCTTTTATGTATGTTTAATATTAGAGAAACAAAAAACCTACGGTTTTACAAACTTAGTTAAGGCAGATTCATATCAAGCAAACTTTAACAAACCTAGAAATTGTGTGTTAAGGCTCCTGCGTTAACCTCCACACCATGTAAGCAGTAAACATGTTGTATGGCTTCGCATACTGTGCTCGCTTACAACTTAGGTTCCATGCACCCACACTTTGCCTTGGTCTTTCAGCTCCAATCCTCTTCCTTTGCAGGTTGGGGGGGTTGCCTCAACTAAAGCTGAGCAGAATGCTATGTAAGTGTTTAATAAGAATTTTGGTACACATTGACATTAAATGCATGGAAAGGCCAATGGAAGGAATGGAGGAAACATTAATGCTAATTTGGAATTAAATTATATTTCATTAACTGTTTGTGAAATAATACAATGGAGATGCATCTTTGGGAGTGGGGGGGGACATGATGTGGAATAACAAAGGCAGCAGGGAGAGACGGTGGAATGACAGGGAGGAGGATATACAGATTAAGTACAACAGGAAGGAACTTGGTGGAATAATAGAAGGAATGCCATAAGAAATTGGAAGAATGTTGAGATTTTCGGTGATGTAAATGATTGGGAGAAGTGATAGGAGACTATGGGGAACACTACTATCATACTATTAAGCATCATAGCTGCGTCCTTGTTGTTCTAGTCTCTATTGCCTCGTTATGTTTTACACCTCCTCTCCTGGGTGGTGTTTTCTCTTGTGGGGGAGGGGGTTGTCATCTCACACACTCTGTCGCATTCTCTGTTAGAGATGATGGTCATTATAGTGGTCAGGAGTCTTGTAATTTTTTGGGAGGTGAGTGAAATTTATTGGGTAGTCCAGACCTCTGGGTTGTGTGTTATGGGGTTGGAAGCTAGTAAATAGATTAAACTGGGGTGCAGTGGGAGGTGGAAGCTGAAGTCAGAACTTTTCTATCTTCTAAGAGTGAAGTGGTGGTTAGTGGGTCACAGTGAGTGGGGGCAAATAAGTAGTGGGTTAGAGTAGGTGGGGATCCCAAATAAAAGGAATTTAATGTAAGGACATAACTGGTCCATGTAGTTGTTTGATGGTGGCATATTTACATGCTGTTAGTCACCTGTGCAGCGGGGAGATGTATTTGACCTACTGCCACAGAATGGAGATCTGGAATGTAAATGAAAGAAATTCTTGGCACATTGGAAGTAAAGTAACCATGTAATACTGGACAGGGAGGAGCATGCCATCCTAGCTTTAGTGTTGCCCCCAACCTGAAAAGGAAGAGGATTGGAGCTGAAAGACCAAGGCAAAGTGTGTGTGCATGGAGCATAAGGTGTAAGCGAGCACAGTATGCGAAGCCATACAACATCTTTACTGCTTACATGGTGTGGAAGTTAAGGCAGGAGCCTTAACACACAATTTCTAGGTTTGTTAAAGTTTGCTTGATATGAATCTGCCTTAACTAAGTTTGTAAAACCGTAGGTTTTTTGTTTCTCTAATTTCTTTGGGTTTTTAAAAAAGTAAATCAAAAAGTAATTAGTGATTTGATGGAAGTTACTCAGACTGAGAGATTGTAGTAACAGGTTCATTTTAGTTACATGAGGTTAGGTAGAACATGAGATATGTACAGACATTGATTAAGGAGAGAATGAACACCATTCCAACAACAGAGTTATGAAGTTGAAGTAGTGGATACTAAATTATGTTTTTGATAGAGATTGATGTGAAGACTAAAACAAAACACAGACACAAAGGTAAGGTTTTTGTTTATGTTTTGTTTATTTGAATAAAATTAAGCAGGGAAGCTGAATAATGTGAAGGACTAGGGAAAACTCCAGAGGAAGGTGGAAGGAGACCTTATGGAGACGTAGATGGAAAGGGGAAGAAGGGGGAGCTGGAGATGCACAGATGTGGGTGCAGGGAGACGGTAGAGAGAGACTGGAGAAGAGGGGAAACAATGGGTATTAGGGGAGTCACGAGGGGGGTGAAGAGAGGCCATATAAAAAGACTTAAGAGGGAGAGTGGGAAAATTGGGTGACCCAGGTGAGGCTGAACAGAGAGTGGGAGAGAGGCACAGGGGGGTGGAGAGGAGCAGGTGGGCACTGGGGATCAGGGTGGGAGGGAGGCACAGTGGGGTGGAGAGAGGCAGGTGGGCATGGGGGATGAGACAGAGAGAAAGAGGCACAGTGGGGTGGAGAGGGGCAGATGGATCCTGGAGATCAGGGATGGAGTGTGGGGGACCCTCAATTCTAGTCTGGTGAGAGGTGTAATTGTGCAGCATAACCACAATCAGTCCACTGCTGTCTGTAATATGGAAGTACAGTACCTAGGATACACATATGAGTGGTCCAATGATACTTAAATGATGACCACTTGAAGAGGTTCTGATAGGCTTGGCAGAAAGGGGGATGACACCAATAGCATAAGTGAGAGGGGGCTGGCAATTATTTCCCTTGTTGTGAAACCACCTCCGGGGGATCCCTGGCCGCTTCCCTCCCAGAGTACTTGTCTCTGACACAGCAGCAAGTGCTTTTTAAATAAGCGCTCTGGCAGGAAGCAGCCAGGGATCCCCCAGAGGCTTTGAAACCAGCTCCGTGGGATCCCTGGTCACTTCCCCCCCGAGCCCTTATCTCTGACACAACAGCAAGCACTTTTTAAATAAGTGCTCTGGCGGGAAGTGGCCAGGGACATCTTGAGCGGCCAGGGACATCTTGACACCTCATCCAACACGATATGTTGAACCATAGCACATACTTAGCATACTCAATATCTGTCCTATGCAGCCATCTGTGTCTATAAGCGTATGCTCACAGAGAAAACCCCATCAACATCAGGTCACAAGCCAGAGGACATTGCCCCGGGGAGCTCCATTGAAGTCAGTGGAACTCTTAATACAGAACGTTAGCTCCACCTCAACTAATGGAGTCACTAGTGTGGCTCCATAATATTAATGATTTAGTTAGATTCCTCCTTCAGGAGACTCCATGGTTCGTACTGCAGTTAGGAACTCACTATCTGTGTGCGTTACAGAACTAATTGCACTGCCAGGTTGGGGAGAGGGGACTTGGCTGGCTGACTGAAATGCTGCTTCCACAATCAATGCTGCTTTCATAATCAATGCTGCTTGTGTCTGGCCCTGAAACTCCGCTGCAACTCTGAGCCTGGGGTTGAGGCGCTGAAGCTGCCCGCTCCTGTAGAACTTCCCTGGCTCCTTCCTCTCACCCCCCACCCCCACATCCACTGCAAACTCTGAGCCTGGGGGCAGGGGTGCTGAAACTACCTGGTCCTGCAGTGCTCCCTCAGCTCCCTCTCTGCCAGGGCCGGACTGAGGCATATTGTGCCCCTAGGCCCTTCTCAGACTGGTGCCCCTAAGCCAAGCCCCTCCCCCTGCCAAGCAAGCACCATGAATGTGCTGGTGTGTGTGTGTGTGTGGATATGCCTATAGGTGAGGCTGGGTCTTGGGGCTGGGGTTGATTTGACCATGACATGGCTCAAGGTCTCCAAGACTCCTGAATCGGATGTCCATGCTGAGAGCTGGGGAGAGATTAAACTCTACCCAACTGGATTGCACGGGGGGGGGGGGGGGACAGGGAGCTGTGGTGGGTGTTGTCGCTTGGGGGGAGGCAGCCACAGGCACTCCCCCTGCCATGGCAGGTCCAAGTCCAGCACCTTATCAAGTGCATGCCCAGTGCTGTATGCCTTTTCCCTCCCAGGAGCCACTTTAAAAATTAGTACAAGCTCCGAGGGCCGCAGAGAAGTTGGAGCAAAGAAGGAGGGACTGAAGGGGTGCGCTCAGCAAGAGGGTCCAGATCATGGATCTGTCCTCGGGCGCATGCTCTCATCCCTGCTCCCTTACCTTAAGCTCAGTCTTTAAGCACTTGGGGTCAGGAATTGGATCCAGGGGCAAATCCAGGAACTAGAAAGGGGCCAAATAAAAATTAGCCACAGGCTGCATTTGGCCCCCAGGCCTGAAGTTTTCCACCTCTGCAAAAGACCCCCACAAAGTTTCCACAAAGGAGGTAACTACAGCATGAGCCTGCACAAACAACCGTTAGAGCAATCAGTGTCAAGATTCAGGTATACTGTAAATGACAACAGTTAGATAGCAGATACAATGTAACCACCACCTAATGCAGCTTGTGCTTCCCTCTCTGCTTGTGGCGTCCTTCTGATGCTTCCTATTATTAGCTCCATTCCCACTGAGACTGCACGCAACTAAATTTATGCTCTGCAAATGGTCTCACTATTTCAAGGCTCATGCCACCACAGGATGAGCTCCCCACTGGATCCCAAGCATCCTCCACTCACCTGAGAAAGGATTCCAGGATCAGGGCCTCGTGAACAGAACTGGATGTGAACCTTTGATGGCCAGCAGAAGCAGCCAAAAAAAATTTCTAAGAGGTACAGCCATTTCCCCTCCTACTTGATGACAGTTGCACTACAGGAGATTTGAACACAGGTCCTCTTGTCCCCAAAGCAAAGATCCTCTTTCTACACCAACATGCCCTTGGTTTATGCAGCACTCAAAGATGCAAGACAGGCAAGAATGGTTTTGATCCACTGACCTCTGGCTTATGGGTCTGGCATAATGCTGCACCACTGCAGATGCAGAGGTTGGTTGGATTCCAGGATCAGGACCCCATGCACAGGACTGGACATGAACGTTAGATGGCCAGCAGCAAAATATTAATTTTCTAAAGGTATGATCTTTTTCCCTCCCACTTGACAACAGTACTATTGGAGATTGGAACCCAGACCCTCTTGTTCCCTAAGCAAAAGTATTACCTCTAGACCGCCAAACTCTACTATACAGAGCATTGGATTTTTGTCCTCAAATAGGTAAAGAAGAGTGGGTGTATGCAGTGGATCCAAAGACCTTGTGTGCCAGGTGCCTGGGCACCAACGAAGCAATAGTCTATACCAGCAGAGTAGACTGGATTGTTTGGGCATCACAATTGAACTTACTCTCATTATACTCTTCACACATATCAACGTTCATCATATGTGTTTTACTGAGGGTGTTCTCACAAGTCCCGTCACACGGCTCTTTCCTTTCATCCTCAACAGCAGTATACAGAGCATGCTGGGAACTTGGGTATTGTATGCATTTTATTGAGGGTGTTCTCACGAGTGCCGTCATGCAGTCCTTTTCCTTCTCACTCAACACACGGAGCATACCTGGACCTCAGATATTATATGCGTTCTATTGAGGGTGTTCTCACGAACCCCATCAAACGGCCCTTTTCTTTCTCTCTCGATAGCAGTATACCATACTCATACCAGGGACATTGACATGGTTCTCACAAGCACCGTCATGTGGCCTTTTTTCTTGTTACTCAACAGCCGTGCCTCAGGGGATTCAAACCCAGGACCTCTTGTCCTCCAAGCAAGAATCATATCTCTAGATTATTATTAGCAGTAATAGTATTAGTATTATTATTAGCAAGCATTTATATAGCACCAGCAATGTACCTGGTGCTTTACAAAGAAATGGAATAGACACGGTCCCTGCCCTATGGCTTACATGCCCTTGCACCTCATAGCTCTCAAAGACACCATCTAGCCGAGAATGGTTTTATCCATTGGCCTCTGGGTTACGGGTCTGGAAAAAAGTTGCTCCACTCTGCGGATGCAGAGGATGTCTGGATTCCAGGATGGGGGCCCCATGAACAGGAATTGATGTGAACTTTTGACAACCAGGAACAACAATTTTTCCCCCCTAAAGGAAAGGCATTTCCTCCTCCTATTCTAAGACAGCAGCACTACAGACAATTTGAACCCAGGCTGTCTTCCTCCCCCAAGCAAGAACTGTATCTCTAGACCAACAAGCTCTGCTCTTTAAAAGCTGGGATTTTTGTCCTCAAGTAGGTAAGAAAGGGTTGGAGGGTCCAGAAGCCTTGTTTGCCAACCAGCTGCCTGGGTCCCTACAAAAGAATTGTCTACACCAACCGATCGACTGGGGTTTTGGGGCATCACAATTTAATTTCAAGTTCCTCTCATTATACTCTTCACATGTACAAACATTCATCATAAGAATTCTATTGAAGCTGTTCTCACAAGCCCCATCACACATCCATTTTCCTTTGACCCATGGCCCTTTTGTTTCTCCCTCAATGGCATCATGTAGAGCATACCAGGAACTTGCATTTTACACACCTTCTATTGATTCTGTTCTCACAAGCCCTGTAAAATGGCCCTTTTGTTTCACCCTCATTGGCAGCATACTGGGAGCTTGGGTAGCATTTGCATTCTATCAATGCTGTTCTCACAAGCCCCATCGAACAGCCCATTCTCCTCTCTCTCAAGGGCAGTATACCATACTCACACCAGGGATGTTGAGATTCATGCTTTATTGATATGGTTTTCACAAGCCCTTTCATGCAGCCTTTGTTTCCCCTTTTGACAGCAGCACTACGATTTGAACACACTACCGCTTGCTCGCCAAACAAGGATCTTGTTTTTAGACCAACACGCCCTTGTGCTGCATACCTCTGAAAGAAGCCACCTCCCCGAGAATGGTTATTCTGGGTGTTATGGGCCTGACATGATGCTGCGCCAATCTGCAGATGAAGAGGTTGCTCAGATTCCAGGATCAGGGCCCCAAACACAGGAACGGACGTTAACCTTCGATGGCCAGCACCAACAAAAAATTTCTAAATGTATGGGTTTGTTCTCTTCTATTTGACAACAGCAGCATAGGGGATTAGAACTGACAGCCTCTGGCTTCTTGAGCAAAGAGCTGCACTACTTTACCACCAAGACTTGCGCCTTAGAAAGAAGGATTTTTGTCCTTAAGGAGGTAAAGAAGGGTGCTCGGACTCCAGGACGCAGCCCCATGCACAGGAATGGACACTAACCTTCCAGCCAGCACCAACAAATTTTTTCTAAAGGTACAGCTTTTTCCTCCCCTACTCAACATCACCAGCACCACCACCACAGGGGATTAGAAGCCATGACCTCTGACTTCTTGAATAAGGAGCCTCACCTCTTGACCACCAAGCCCTGCTTTTAGCCCATTCGGATTTTTGTCCTCAAGAAGGTAAAGAAGGGTGCGACGGTGCAGGGGGTCCCAAGGCATGGTTTGTCAACCAGTGGCCTGGACCCCTACAAAAGAATTGTCTACGCCAAGCGCTTTGACTGGAATTTTGGGACATCACCATTTCATTTCAAGTTCCTCTCATTATACCGCTATGTCCATTTTTAATATTTTTATGTATTGTAGTGTTTTCGATTATTTTATTATTGTGATTTTATTATTTGTGTTGTACACCGCCCTGAGCTGCCGTTGTGCAGGAGGGAGCGGGTTAAAATTTTTAGTATAAAATAAATAAAAAATAAAAATAAATACTCACACGTACAAACATTCATCATAAGTGTTCTATCGATGCTGTTCTCACAAGGCCCGCCCAAGGACCTTTTTATTTGCCCTCAACAGTAGCACACTGGGAACTTGGACACTATAGGCGTTCTATTTGTAAAAACCCCATCATGTCGCCCTTTTCTTTTGCCCTCAATGGCAGTACACAGAGTATACTGGGAACTTGGATATTGTGTTCATTCTATTGATTCTGTTTACATTACACAAGGCTCATGAGACAGCCCTTTTCTTTTTCTCTTGACAGCAGTATACATTGCTCATACTGATAGGAGTCACGTAAACCCCAGAAGACAGCCTTTTTTCTTCTCACTCAATAGCAGCACCATAGGGGATTTGAATCCAGGACCATTTGCATCCCAAGCAAGGATTGCATCTCTAGACCAACACACCCTTGCAACTCACTGTTCTCAAAAAAGCCATCTAGCCAAAAATGGTTTTATCCATTGACCTCTGAGTTACAGGCCTGGCACGATGCTGTGCCACGCTGCAGATGCAGAGATTGCTTGGACTCCAGGATCAGGACCCCATGAGTGGATGTGAGCCTTTGATGGCCAGCAACAGCAAAAAAGAAAAAAAATCCCCCACTCAATAACAGCAGCAGTACAGAGGATTTGAACCCAGCACCTCCTTCTTAAGCAAAAGCCTTACCTTTAGGCCATCATGCGCCCACATATACCTTGTGTCCTCAAATCAAATAGGTATGGAAGAGTGCATGACAAGTATAAGTTAAGGCATGCAGACAGTACTTTAAAATCATAATTAAACATCTTATAGCTATCCATTGCACAATCTGTGAACAGTACCATATACTTTGAGCATTTCCTGAGTCTTCTATACAAACCACATTCACTATTCATGGCAAATCAATGAGAAAACCCCATCAACAGTGGGTTGCAAGCCAGAGGATATTGCCCCGGGACTCACATTGAAGTCAATGGAACTCTCAATACAGAACGTTAGCTCCACCTTAACTAACGGAGCCACTAGTGTGGCTCCATAATGTTTATTTGTAAGCCACCCTGAGCCTTTTTAAAGTGGGATAAAATAAATAAATTAAATTAAATAAAAATTAAAGGGTTGCTGCCCCCAAAATGAATGCAGCCCCAATCTCTTTCCACTCTGTGCAGCACCAGCTCCAACCCTGGCTGGAGAGAAACTGCGGTTGCTGCAGGCAGAACTGAAGTGGCTATGAATAGAGGAGTTCCCAAAACAATAAGAGTTCCAAGACTCCATCAAACTTGATCTGGCCAGGCAGATAATCCAATCAAAAGGGTGGAGAAGAGAGAAAATGACACACACACACACACACACACAAAATTCTGTGCAGAGAAAAAGAATTGGGAACTATACAAGTATTTCCCATCATTCCTCCTAAATCTGGTTTTGACAGTTCTGAATGCTACACTTTATTAGCTAAACACTGGATTATTATGACTCATGTCACAATAATCACTGTTAAATCTGAGTCAAAAACTAAATGAACCATCTTAAAACTACTTAACTTCAAAATCTCTACAGAAAACAAAATAAGCCAAGATACTTATCATACTTGAGCAGCCTTGGTCCTTGCAAAGCAACCTTTATGCTTGGCTTCTCTTAGTCAATGAGATTATTTTCTGGACATTTTTTTTTCTTCAATGAAAGTATTTATTCAAGTTGCAGGGAAGGAAACTGTTCTTTGAGCCTTCTTACATTTAAGAGGTAGCAGTCCTAAAACTACTTACCTTGCAAGATGTTTCACTGACTTAATTGGGACCACTCACAAGTAAGTCATTTAAGACTGGCATCAAAATCCACAAAGAATTGTTCAGCTGAGATAGGATTACTTATGCTTGGTAACTTTCTCCAATTTACTTTCAAAACGGACAATTTCTCTGGAAATTTGTAAAGTATTCTGTAGTATTTTAGCAACATGTTGCTTGCCAACATGTTGTAACCTAGGGGCACAATAGGATGTCCTGAGGAGGACAGCAGGTATCTTTGAATGGGCCCTGATCCTGCAAACTCTCATGCACTGCCCCCACAGTAGTCCTCTTTAAAATCAGTGTTTAACTTACTAAGGTGCAGAAATGTTTGCAAAATAAAATTCTTGTGGTTCTTTCCTGCAAAATGACTTTGTATTCTTAGGTCCCAAGTCTAAAAACACTGGGCCACACATAGTTCTATTGACTTGAATGGAATTATGTCAGTAGTAGACAACCTGCAGGATGCACATGGCCCCAGTCAGTCACTGAGGGTGTTTTTAGACAAGTGCCTCCCCACTCATCACCCAACCATCACCCACCCAACATGCATGTTGCAGGGCCACATTGGTACCCTATGCAGCCCTGCAACATGCATAATGGGTGGGTGATGGTTGAGTGATGGGTGGGGAGGCACTTGTCTAAAAAACCCTATGTGGGGCAGGATGGTTGGCGTTGTAGCTTGAGCCATTAATGGGGGGAGAGAAGCTACAGAGCAGAATGACCAGAAATGGTGGTGAAGTGTATTTTCTCAATTTATATATTTTTCACTGGCTATGCTACATGCCCGAGGAAGGGTCCTGTGTGGCCTGCAAGCTTGATTATTTCCCCCAACAGCAGCGGGTCCAATAAAAGAACCACAGCAGAGGAGCGGGGCCACCTGACCACACATTTGCACAGCTTCCCCCTCACTCCCTTTGGGCCCGGTCACATGAACTTCTGTTCCACAGCTGGACCTGTTCCTGACCGGGAAGCAGGCATCTTCCTGGTCCTGATCAGTTCATAATGGCAGAGCTCCACCATCATGTATGTTAATACCCCTTGACTTGACAACATCTTTGTGGCATGGACGGAGTTCTCAGGGGTAAGTATTTGCATGATCAGACCCCCCTTGGGCTGTCACTCACATGGGAATTAGCAATCTGTTCATGTCACATGGGAATTAGCTCAAAGTCTCTTTATTATATGCACACATACAGAATTCACAGTCTCTCTGAGCTGCCGGCTTACTCGCCTCAGGCCCTGGCCATCCTAGTTAGGTCTCTTCTGACTCTCCATCAGTCATGTACACTACTCAAGTCCCAAAGTCCATAGCAGCCAGGTCAACAATGCCCTGGCTCTCTGCAAGGCAATGGATTCCTTCCTGGGCAAAGCCTTCCCCAATACCTGGGTCCACTCTCTTTCCTCTCTGGTTCTTACAGTCTTCAATACCCTGAAGAGCATAGAGTGGTGGGTCCAGTATTCAGGCTTCTTCCCAGAAGAGGTCCAGGAGATGTTGCCTCTATGGCGCCCAGGCAGAGACTGCCCTGCTCGCACTCCTGCAGTCTCTTATGAAGGCAGAGCGGGCGTGGCCAACTCTCCAGTCTTTCTGCCCTTAAAGGGCCAGTGTTCTGCCCGCTCTGGCTCCTTGCTTCTCAGCCTGTTTCTCCCACTGGCTGTTCTCTTGCTATGGGCTGGCTTCCCAGACCTATGCGCATAGCCCTCCGGCTGGCCCAAGCAGCCCCCTCTTAAAGGGGCCGCAGCCACCCAGGACTGCTCTCTGCTACATTCATGTGTGCACAAGATCAGTTTTTTATTATTAATTATCATTAATTAATTATGAATTAATTAATTATTATTAATTATTATTATTATTATTAACCTCTATAGCACTAGCAATGAACCTGGCACTGTAAAATCATTACGGAGAGGTCCCTACCCCAGAGTCTGTAGCTATATAATTTCTACATCAGAGATACGACAGGAACAAGGGGACTTGTGTCAGAAAAAAACCAATATGCTCTCAGGCTGCAAATGAATCAGCAGCCTTTTTTGCAAGTGAGTTTCTTTAATAAGCTGACACGTTATACGCAAATTTTTCCAAGACCAACAAACATTTGTATGTCAGCTGACAGGTTGCGTAAATCCTGTCCTTTATTTTAAAATATTAGGATGACTGTAGCTGCACAAAATGTATAGTCCAAATGCTAACCTGTCCAGCTCTGTTGAAGGCAGTGGCATTGCAAGGATGCAGCTGGGCTGAATTCAGCCCATACATTAAGTGATGGGGCTTTTATCAGCAAAATAAAAGGTAAATAATTCTGTAATGTTGTGCATTTTCTTCCCTCACAAAGAGCTTTTTTTTACATTCATTTGCACAAATCAATATTTTAACCAATATTAACCACATAGAAAGATAAAGCAGTCATACTTTATTACGGAGTTGGGGAATCATTCATGTCTGGAGGCTTTATCGAAAAAAGATAAATGGAATTATTTATAAATAAAATAGAGATCCACAACTCCGAACAATTGCAGGGGGGGAAGGGGGGGACACCCAAAAAGTCCAGATCCGCAGATGTCTGGAAGCATGGGTGTCTCCCTCCTGCAAGGGAAGGGACTGACAGACTTCAGCTACAATCAGCACTTTTGTGCTAAACAACTGATCCTGGCTGAACAACTGATCAGCAAGTACTAGGTCACTCTGGGGCTGTGACTGGCCATTACCCTGCAGGCTGCAGCACCTCCAGCCTCAGTCGGTCCCAGCTGGAGAGGCAGCAGCCACAGTTCTACAGCTTAAGGATCCTCCTCCCTCAGAAAGATAACAAGGGACAGAAGAAAGATCTATAAAAGTCAGACACATTAGTGAGATCTGAATAAGCAGATATTTACTTGAAAACTAAAGAAAGTGGTTTGCTGCTTAAAACAACGAATATGAAACTACACCATTCATCACTGACAATGGGTCTGATTAACCTTTTCCTAGCAAGAAGCAGCAGTAACTCCACTGACATCCCTAGAGTGAAACTGCAGTAAAAATAGTGCACGTAGGATCAGGATCAGACACAGTATACATTGCTACAACATCACTTGTAGCTGGCCTACTGACCTTTGTATTTTACAGTATGCTCTCCTTCCTGTTTGTAGTACCTGACGTCAGTCTGTGTGCACTAGGAGGTTGCTGGCCTAAGGTAGCGCTTACTTTGTTTACTGTCTGGCTGTATAGATGTCTGGCACAGATTGCAAAGTACAGTAGCTCCAAATATGCATGTGCATAGGTTCCCTCAATGGATTGCATCATGCATTGTACACCTGTAATTAAAATCCTGGCTTTTGTGTCTTTTCTACTATGTACTGTGCCAAGTCTAGAAGAAAAATAATATGAATTTCCATTATCTTATTGTTTGTCCAAAGTCACAGAGGGCATTTACGGGACTGAATTTGCTTAAGTCAGAAATTTAAGCTACATTTAGTTTTGATGAGTGATATAGGATTATGGTTCAATTTTCGCAAGCTTAGGGACCATGCACCACAGAGGGCAAAATAGTTTTACTGTTTAGATCTTTCCCAGTGCCCAGAAAAGATCTGATGACTGAACTCAATGGGACCCAACTGGCTTCATCAGGCTTGGTTCAGCAACCTTTTCAACAAAGCCCCCAGACTTGGGCTGGCTCCCAATGGGCCGGAGGCCATGCCCCTATGGAGCACTGCGACGTCACAATAATTCACAGAGGCAAAAACTTGTCAAAAACTGGGTGGGATAACGCCTGAACCCCCACCATTTCCCCCATGGAGTACTGTGATGTCACAGCACTCTCTTGGAGTGGGTCCCCTTTCCTGGCATGGTCTCATTCTTCTGGGGTGCTGTGATGTCATGGCACTCTGCCGCGGGCAGGGCTTCTGCTGTTACATTGTGCCTGTATTCAGAAGAGCCCAGATGCATCAGGACCAGGTCAGTCCCAAGGCTCAGACTAGACTCAGGCTGAATTTTTCAGCACAAGTAGAGCTATAGCACGCAGGGCTGGCCCTACCTATTTTGCTTTCCCAAACAAAATAAAATTTGCCTCCCTTAGGTCCTTTTCACACAAACACTCTAACATCGATAAAATGGGTGTTAAATTTTATTATATATGTTACAGGGCACCCACAGGGCAACACTGCAGCTCTGCAACATGGGCCTTTTCACACAAGATGCCTCCACCCAGTTTCGCTGGGTGGAAGCATCTGTGTGAACACCGTGGGCGGTGAGTGGGGTGCATTTCGCTGGGTGGAGGTGTCTGTGTGAACACGGTGGGTGTAGGTGCGCGAGTGCTCCTGCACAACACCCATCTCCACCCACAACCACCCATGAAGCAACCGGCATTGGAGTTCATTGTTCTGTGGGTGGAGATAGGTGTTGCACAGGAGCACTCACGCACCTACACCCACTGCCCGCCGTGTTCACACAGACACCTCCACCCATCTCCACCCACCGCCTGCGGTGTTCAGACAGATGCCTCCACCCAGCAAAGCTGTATGAAAAGGGCCCATGTTACAGGGCTGCAATGTTGTCCTGTAACGCGTATAATAAAATGTAACACCCATTTTATTGGTGTTAAGAGTGTCTGTATGAAAAGGGCCATAGTCTCACCTCCCCTCCCTCCCCCATACATACACATATTACTAGACAACACACACACACACACAACACACACAGGCTGTAGCAGGATGGGCCAGAATACTCCAGGAGACTGCTGATAAAAAAATACCCATACTTCCCCATCATCATCATCACGTTTATGGCAGATGCAGTGTTTGAGATCCAAAGCGATCAAGTGACTTGCCACAGTTACAAAGACTAGATTCCTTAACCAACTTACTACAGAGCAGAGTCATCTCTTTGATTCAGTGAAACTACACTGGAATAAGTGGATTTGAGACTTAAGCCAAAGAACCAGATATCAGAAATTAGTAACTCTGACTTCCAATACCCTCTAGTCTAGCCAATACTCTCACTGCTGCCATTTCGGGTGTATGAGAGAATCTCTTACTGCCTCCATTGTCTTATCCAAGGTCTGCTTTCACAGTGTGCTCTTTGGATTTTTACACATGGCAAATTACATTAGAGTGAACTCATAGGGGCAGTGAAAAGCTTTATAAAATAATACTAATGGATATTTTTGCATATGGCGAAAATATGAAACATTCACAGTGAAACTCCTTATAGAGAACAAAAAGATTTGTGGTGTGGAGAAAATTGCCTCTGCCTCCTCCCCTTCCCTGAAGAGGGGGGGGGGGTGGCAGGAGACCCTTTGCCGTGCCCGCTTAGGAGGGGGGCAGGACAGCTGGGTTGTTCCCACCTTGGAGCTGCAAGGAAGCCCCAAGGTGGGAAACGAGCAGCGGCAGCGGGCAAAAAAGGAACCCGGCGAGGGTTTCTAGGCAACCCCGTGGGCGAGGATAGGTTAGAGCGAGGAACGTGGGCCTCATCTGAGGGGCAGGGCCCGCGTGCAGGGAGAGACACAGCTCCAGCCCCACTTGTGGCTAAGACCCTCGGCAAACAGCACCCACCCTCCCTCCCCTGCACTGCAGGTCCTTACCGGTCGTCATTAGGGGCCAGGAAAGAATTTTTAAGGGAACCCTAATCTGGCCTGAATAACCGGGTTTTCTTTTTACGCCTTCCTCACAGTGCTGGGCATTTGGCTAGTTGTTTGCACTCTAGAATTTAGGTGTTGTTGTGCTTGTTCAATCATTGTCGCACTCTGGCAAGGGTCCAGTACTATAGATTAGAATAGGTTAGAATGGCCATAATTAGGAGTTATCTCCTTAGGAGATGGGGAGGCCCACCTGCCAGAAAAGCAGGGTATGGCAAGCGGCGGGGCAGCCTCCCTGGGTGGGGTGTTGTACAAGGGCGGTAGGGACAGGTATGGTCCCCATCGGCAGGCGCCCTCATCCTTACTCAAGTTCGAAAGGATCTGGTCCCCCTCACCCATGGCAGGGGCCACAGAGAGGGGGAGACGTATGCACAATTGGGGTGGTAATCAAGGGCACATTGAAACCACCCCAAAGTTACTGGTTTTGGTTGTCAAAGTTCAAGTACTGAACCCATATCGCACTAGGCAATTTCCCCCCCTCAATTTTAACTGTAATTTGATTAATAAAGAGTGCAGCCGTTAAAAACCTAGTACTTGTGTCCTGTCTCCTTTGGTGTGTCGGCAAATGGTCTAGCCAA
Organism: Sphenodon punctatus; assembly: GCA_003113815.1. NCBI lineage: Eukaryota > Metazoa > Chordata > Lepidosauria > Sphenodontia > Sphenodontidae > Sphenodon > Sphenodon punctatus. The sequence continues at coordinate 104,007 of QEPC01006190.1, forward strand.
GAGATGTTTACTTTAAGAAATCCGCCATGAACATAAAGGAATTAAAACTAGATTTGACACTATCACAGGCCGTAACAGAACTGTAAAGTATCCACAAGAACTGTTTTTTTATGTTCAGAACCAAATATGCCTAGGATTCTCTCCCAAATTCCTGACTAGATTTATTCTGAAAGCGGACAACCTCCAGGAAGTGTTTTAACTGCTTTTATAATCATCTACTCATTTTCACCTAGCTAGCAGCAGGGTTTAATCAGTTACAGGTTTTTTCTCTATAACAGTACTCAACTCAGATTTACCACAGCTTACACTGTGGGCTACATTACTAAATTTCAAAGGCATTTATTTTCTCAAGGTTCTCTTTTAGAGTGGTAATACTGCAACGCAAAGAGAGAGGTTTAGGAAATGCCACTTGGTTGTACCTGAAAGGATTCACTGATGGCCTTCACCACAGCTAATGGAACACTGCAAAAGATACTTATTCTTAGCCTATGCCAAGAGTTAGAGTTTCCCCACTACCCAGTCATGTAAAAACACTTTCTGGCTAACATGGAAGCTTACGAAATCCTACCACACTAAGAACACCCATAGATTTTACTGGAATTTCTGAGGTGTGCAAGTCAAATTCACACAGGGTGCACTCCTCCACTCCTCGAGGCCAATGGCAAAACTCCCATTGACTTTAGCAGCAGATGATTTCACCCTCTTTGTACCCCTTTTAGGATTACCATACCTCCCCTTTAAAAGAGGATGCTTATGAAAACTACATGTTGCAGGGCTGTACCGGAACCAATGCAGCCCTGCACCATGTATTTTTCTTAAGCATCATGTATTTTCCTTTTCTTAAAGGGGAGGTATGGTAACCCTAACCCCTTTGCCTGTGTTACAACTGATAGCATATCTGCGACAGCTCCCAACCAGAGATTTTGTTCCTGATTCAACCCTTACTAACACACAAGATGATAGCAGTTAGGACAAGGGACACCAGATCCATCTCTAAGAAGTTCAATATTCTAATATAAATGGCTGCCTCTATTTTAACTTTAATAGGCATAAATTGGGTGGGACCAACCAAACGGAGCATGCCAAGGCATAACCAGCAAATATAACATGATCCTAGCTTGGCTTCATTCCATCGCACACCCTTAGCTGAAGTTCTCTACTACAAACGTCCATGTCATTCTAGGTTTGCTATCACTCCAGGCAGCCAGTCAATCATCTTCTTAATTATCCTCCACTCATACATGCAGGATACTAGAGGATGAGGATGCTAGAGCAGCGCCTTTCTATGCCTTTCAAATTTAAACATGATGGGAGAAATTTAAACAAGGCAACCCCAGGTTAGAATGGGTTGCTAGGGAGCAGAGAACAAAGGACATTGTTACAGAAAAGGGTCTTTGGACACATCACTTTGCTATGTACTCTGTGGTTAATTGCATTTGTAAGTAAAGCTTATTGTCCTTTTTGAAATTCCATTTCAAAACTTTGATTACTCTTCAGAGATGGAGCCTAAATCCTGCTTGTCTGACTTATTAATATAGTCTCATTGACTTTAGTAGGATCACTTGATGAATGAGCCAGGCAAATAGGATTTAGTCTCACAGCATCATGTCCTGGCATAAAGGCTAGTTAAGGTTCATGATCCTACTAACACAGATGCACTTCATTTTAAGCTTGTAAGTAATTCCTGAGTTGCCTCCCTCTGCCCCCACATGTTCCTAATGCACAATGCCTTTGCTCAGAGGCTCCCAAGCTATGGGTCAATACCACAAGTGGAATTCAAATTGTGCCATCTGCAGATGGGGCTGCAATCCCAACTGATATTTTATATACGTTGCATATCTTTGTTGCTGTGTGGGGTGACAGGATTGCAGTATATTAATTTCAAAAAAGGGTCATGCAGGCAAGATAATTAGGAATGACTACCTCAACTATAAGAAACCAGTTATAGTTCAGATTATAGAGGTTGCCGATTCAACCCTTATTAATGCACAAGATGATAACAGTTAGACAAGGATTGCAAGAAGTTCAGTATTCTAATACAAATGACTGCCTCTATTTTAACTCTAATAGGCAGATATTGGGTGGGACTAACCAAACAGAGCATGCCAAGGCATAATCAGCAAATATAACAGTATGTACTCTTTTTAGTCCATGTTATTACTGTGGCCGTTTTTACATGGACGCCTCTTCCACACCCTGCTCAGTGTTCGGGCAGGTGGGGCGTCCGTGTATATGGCTGGGGGTTGGGGATGGTGTCCACTTGGTGTTCACCCATGTGGGATGGGTGGGGGTGCGCGCTCACTCCCGCGCAACACCCACCTCCACCCATCGCACACCCATCTCCACCCACGGAGCCCTCCAGAAAACTGGAGTTGGCTCCATGGGTGGAGGTGGGGGTGTCCGTGTAAATGGATACATAGCCACCTCCACCCACCGGCTAAACACCCATTTCCCCCACCCACCTCCATCCGTGTAAAAGGGCCTATACATAAGTGGTAACTAGTGCCTTTGAACTAGGACAACTCCCTTCTAATCGTTTCAGGGCCCCATATATTTGAAAAAGCGCCTGTTCTACCATGCTCCATCGCGGTCCCTGTGGTTAGCCGGGGGTGTGTGCTCTCCTGTGGGTTTCACCTGTGACTCTAGTCCATATGATGGTGGCATGCAGAAGGGCATTCTCAGCTGCTGCCACAATATTGTGGAACCCCCTCCCCCAAAGGTCCGTTTGAGTCCGAGCCGGGGCAGTTTTTGGAGGTGGTGCAAAACCTTTCTTTTTAGTAAGCATTTGGTGGGGGAGGGAGGATAGGAATTAGGTAAGAGGTGTTGGTAGGGTGGGGTTGGAGCAGGTGAGGTTTTTTCCAAATTGTATTCTAATGTTTTTATTGTAATTTATATCTTTGTAAGCCACCCCGAGCCTTTGGAAAAGGGCATGGTAAACCTGTTAAAAAATAAATAAATAAATTAAGACTGCCCCACGAATTAGGATGAGGAACTCATACAGCTTTCTTCTGCCCCACAAAATGCCCTCAAAAAGAAGCCTAATGCCAAAATAATAATAATCACAAACCAGGATTACTTTACTTTGGTAAAGCACTTCAGCAGACTGTTGGTTGAGTATTATTGCAGCATGTTAAATGGGTTATGATCTCTTCAGTCTGGAGCACTAAGTGTCTCTACATTTCCATATTTTTTTAAAAAAAATATGTTGAATATTATAGTTTAAGGCAATGGAATGCCTAGGCTTCTGTCTCCATTGGGAACCGAGTGCAAGCTGGTACAGAAAAAATAGCTTTACTGCTGATATCTTAATTTTAAAATGACAAGTGTGAGCAAACAAAGCTGTTTCATCAAACACTGCGATAGGCAAATGCAAGAAAAATGCGAGAATATATAATGTTAAGATTGCTGCATTTATTGGTAGGCTTTTAACCCTTGCATTGTCTGCAAGGACAAAACCTGGCAGATTGAGATTGCATTATTTGTTTGCGGTATACATTCTGTTTGGTCTATCCTGGGCAAATCAAATATTTTCTTCAACTTCAAGGTTTGTTTTGATACAAAAGTCCTTGGGAAGGCAGCTCATGTGGTCATGTGACTTAGATAACCACGCAGAATCCAGTAGGCTCAGAGCAAGTTGACTACTGTTTTGCATGGAATGCTTTTTGCAACTCATCTTATTTACATGCCCACTGCGCTCTCATGTGTAGGCTGTTTATTGGACAGGGAGGCAAATTGGCTGACCATATGTAGCATTTTAAAAGTCAATGCCAACCAGTAAATTAGAAGAGCAAAGATTTATACAGAGAGAAGCTAGCTAGAGCTGGAAGAGGAGAAGAAGTACATATGTAAACTGGGTTCCTATCCTACAATTAAGTGAATTAAGGCATATACTTGCACCACTGCCAAAGGAATGACACCAAGCCGAACTCTCACAACATTGGGTGATTTCAGACGTTACGAGATCACGCTGAACCACACTGAACCACGCTGAACCCCCCCGGGGGGCCAAAGGGCCCTGAACGTCTGAACGGCGCGCGCCAGATGTTCACCACGCTCAATACCCACATGGGGTCAGGTTCAACCACGCTTCCCGGGCTAGCCGGGGGAAGGTCCCGGGAAGCGTGGTCAAACGAACCCCCACAGGGAACCAAGCAAAAGTAACGTCTGGACGCCAATCCCCCAGCGGAACCAAAAAAAAAGAGCCCCAGCCGGGGACGAGGCACGCAGCGTCGCTGCCAGGCAACCAGCAGCAACACAAACACCGGAGGGAGATTTAAAGCGAGAGCAGCAGCAAGCAAGCGTGGCGGGATGGAGCGCGGAGGGAAGCGGAAGAGAGCGGAGGCACAGACAGCGACAGCGGCGGGACAGGAGGCGGAGGAGGTGCAGCCAGGCCCAGCGATGCAGGCGGAGGAGGCACAGGCGCAGGAAGGGCGCACACGGGAGCACCCGACCAGGGAGGCGCCCCGGGAACAACACCCACAGCTGAAGCCGGGTCGCGCCGCCCCGGGGACAGCGGCCGGAACGGGCCCACAGGAGGCACCCAGGAAAAGGGTAAGGGCACCCAACTGGAGGGGAACAGGGGGCACGGGTGAACCCCCTGTGGGGGGGGCCGGGGGGACCCCGGGCGGAAGGCAGGGGGGCAGGGGGCCCCCGAGAGGGGCCACACCCCCACCCAGCAACCACTCACCCCCTTTCCCCCCCCAGACACGAAAGTCGGCCCGGGCGGACGAGCCCCAGGACGAGGCCGGCCCCGCGCGCCCGGAGGCGCACCCCCAGGAGGAGGTGGAGGAGGAGCAGGTGCAGGTGCAGCAAGAGCTGGACCAGGAGGAGGAAGAGCAGGGGCCCAGCCGGAGGAAGGCCTACCACAGAGGGGGCCAGTGGGGCCTCCAGGAGACCCGGGACTTCATCCGGATATGGGGGACCCTCGAGTACCAGCTGGAGCTCGCAATCAACCAGCGGAACGAGCACGTCTACCGGGACATCGTGCGCGACATGGAGGCGGCGGGGCACGAGCGCACAGTCAACCAGTGTCGCTCCAAGGCCAAGGAGCTCAAGAGGGGGTACAAGGCCCTCAAGGACAACAACAGCCGCTCCGGGCACGGGGCCCGCACCGCCCCCTACTACGATGCCCTGGACCGCATCCTGCACATGAAGGGCTCCATAGTTGCCCCACGCCTCGTGGGCAGCGCTGTGGTCCAGGGCAGGGAGCGGGCCGAGGTACCCCCTCCCCTCGCCGCCCGCCCGGTAGACACGAGCTCAGGGGACCCCCACCCCCAGGAGGACCACCCGGGACCCGCAGAAGCCCCAAGGCCCCCCCCCAGCAGCAGCCCGGAGACATCCCAACGCCGGGCCGGCCAGGCGGAGTCGGAGGTCGGCACCTTCACCACCCTCAGCCAGTGGTCCCAGGGGGAGCACTCCCAGGGTGAGGCGCCGGGCTCCGAAGGCTCGGAGACGGACATAGAGGGTAAGCGGGCCCCCAGGGCAGGGGGGGGCACGACCAGGGGGCCGGTGGCAGGGGCGGGGGTGGGGGCCCTGCTGCAGGGGCCACAACCAGCCCCCTTCACCCGCTCCCCCCTCTCCCGCCCGCAGGACATGGGGAGCCCCAGGACCGGGCCAGCGAGACGGTGCAGGCCCCCGCGGAGGGCACAGGAGAGCAGGTGCCGGACCCAGGTAAGGCGGGAGGGCTGGGATGGCGGGAGGGCCCCCCGGGCGCCAGCCCAGGGGGGCCTCTGGCCTCAGTGGGGGAGGGGGGGCAGGGGGCCCCGGGACCCGACCCCGCTAGGGGACAGGGCCCTGCACTGACCCACCCGCCCATTTCCACAGGGCAGCCCCCGCGCGCGGCGCCTCCGCCGGCCGCGGCCCCAGCCCAGCGGATGCGGGAGTACCGGGCGCGGGTCCGCAGGCGCAGGGAGGAGCAAGCGGAGGACATCGTCCGCAGGGCGGAGGAACAGGGGGAGCGCATGATCGCCTCCGTGGACCGCATGGAGGCGGCCATAGAGCGGTCCATGGAGAAGGCCCTGGAGACAGACCGCCGGCTGGAGGCGGAGGTGCGCCTGGAGCGGAGGCGGGAGCGCCGGGAGCACCAGCGGCAGCAGGGGCTGCTCAGGGGCCTCCGGCAGGACATACAGGGCATGGTGCGGGAGCACAGTGCAAAGATGGACAGGTCCCACGACATTGGGACCTCCCTGCTCCTGCATGCGGGCACCATGTGTGCCTACGTGATGGCCGGCGCACCTCCGGGCGCCCTGCCCGCCCAGGTCCCCATGCCGGGCCCCTCGGCGCCCCCGGGCCCAGCCCTGCCGCCCCTGGCGCCCCCCCGGCCCCAGGGCCCTCGCATGCGCCTCCCAGTGCCCCCGGGCCTCCGGAGGGTCCAGCCCCCCCGGGGCGCGACCGGGGCACCGGGCACAGCTGCCCATCCGCCGCCCGGCCCCCTGCCGGGGCCGGGACCGGCCCAGGACACGGCAGGGGACACGGACAGTGGGGGGGAGGGGAGCTCCCAGAGCTCGGTGGGCCCAAGCGGCCGCACGAGGGGTCGGCCCAGGAAACGCGGGGGGATGGTGGGAAGGGGGGGGAGGGGGAGGGCCACATGAGGGCGGGTGGTGGACGGGGTCACGGGCACGGGGGTGGGGAGGGGGCACAGGGTGATTGTGTGAACTGTGTGGGCAATAAAGTGTTGTAAAGAGACAGTTGTCCCCGGCCCGTTTGTGGGGGGGACAGGGCTGTGGGACCGCGTGTACAGGGGCATTGGCACGGAAGGGGGGGTGGGGCCCCCAGGGGCGGGAAGGCCCTCACAGCGGGCCCCCCCGGGCGATGTGGGTTGCAAGGGCGTTCCGGATCCTTTTGGCATACCGGTACTCCCGGGGGTTCCCTGCGTTCACGTACAGGGGAACAGGACCGGGGGGCCGGTGGGGCTCGGGGTACTCCAGGGCCGCCCCCTCGGTCTCGCACACATTGTGCAGAACGCAGCAGGCACCGATCACCAGGGCGGAGGTGGGGACGGTGAAGTCCAGGCGGCCAGCTATACTCCTCCAGCGCTGCTTCAGGGCCCCGAAGGCACGCTCCACCACGGTCCGGCTCGCACACAGGCGGGTATTGTATACCTGCTCCGCAGGGGTGCTCGGGACAGGGTAGACCTTCATCAGCCAGCGGGTCAGGGGGTAGGCGGGGTCCCCCAGGATGCAGGGGGGCATGGGAACCCCCTCGATCCACCTCATGCCCATGTCCGCGAAGTCCCCCCGGTACATGCGGGCATAGAAGGGGGAGATGGTCATGATCCTGGCGTCGTGACTCCGGCCGGAGTTGCCCGTGTAGATGTCTATGAAGCGGGCCCGGTGGTCCACCACCCCCTGCAGGTGCAGGGAGTAGTATCCGTGCCGGTTCACATACTCCAGGGCCTCCCCCGCGGCCGGGCGCAGGATCTCGATGTGTGTGCCGTCCACGGCTCCGATGCAGTTCGGGAAGCCCCCGGCCGCGAAGCCAGCCATCACAGCGCCCTGGTCCAGGAGCTGGATGGTCCTGTCGAGGAGCACGCCCTCCACAGCCTCGCACACATCCCGCACGATGCAGGCGACCGTGCTGAGCCCCACCCCGAAGTGCTGGGACACGGAGCGGCAGGAGTCGGGCGTTGCGAGGGCCCAGACCCCTATGGCCACCCGCTGGACCATGGGGATGGGCTCCCGCATGGAGGTGTGCTGCCGCTCCAGCCAGGGCGTGAGGAGCTCCGCTAGGCGCAGCAGGGTGGCCTTGCCCATCCGGAAGTGGGACCCCCACTCGGCCTCCCCCCAGTGGGCCTGGGCCCGCTCCCACCAGGCCTGGGGCCGCTCCGTGACCCATAGGCTCCGCGCTATGGGCATAGCCAGCAGCGCTGCCCGGCGGAGGGTCTGCGTTGCCCAGCGGAACCGCCTCGCGGCCCCTCGGAGCGCAGCGGGCCGGGTGAGGCTCCGGCAGGCGGCCAGCCACGCCCCCCAGGCCCGGCGCCGAGCCCTGAGCCGGGCACGGACTCTCCTGCGGGCCTGCTGGCCCCGGAGGCGCACGCCAGCCCGCAGGGCCAGGACATAGCGCAGGCGGACGGCCAGGTGCACCCTCTCGGTCAGGAGGCACAGCTGCTCAGTGTGGTCACGGTGCCACTCAGCCGCGAGCGCGAGGAACATCCAGTTCCCACCTGCCCTATCGCGCTCCATGGTGCTGGGGCCCCGGTGGGGGCTGGGAGCGCTTATGGCGGCCCGGTGCTGGTGGCTCCGCCCGGGGGTCGGCCTCGCGGGCCTGCGCGCGCCCTGTGCCGGTGCGTTCCGGCTGCTCCCGCCCCCAGCACCCCGGGCCCCCTCCCCTCGCTGTTTGTAGCGGGATGGCCTTGAAGGTGCGATTAGGCAGACAGAGAGCTCGCTGTTGTTCTCTGCAGCTGTGCCGGGCCCGCACCCCACGCCTCGCTCTGTTGTGCTACAATGTTGCGGTGCGGGCCCGTGTTCCCTGTCCCGGGGGCCGGGCCGAGCCTCTCCCGGCCCTGGGCAGTCTGTGTGCCCTCCGGGCTCCGTGTCCCATTCCCTGTTGTGCTGGACCATGGCTGGCTGCCCATCCATGGGGCTCCCGCTGTCCGGCCCCCAAGGGGCCCCCCATATCTGGGCCTTCCGCGAGACCATGTCTCTGTGCGACCTGTGGCACACCCCTGCCGTGCAGCTGCTCCTGGCCGGGCCGGGGAGCCGTGCAGGTGCCTACGAGAGCCTGAGCTCCGGGCTCCGTTACTTTGGCCATGTGGTGAGCGCCCGTGATTGCCGGCTGCATGCGGAGGCCCTGGGGCTGGCTCGTTTCCCCGAGGGGCGCATCCCGGAGGTGCTGTGCGCCCATGTGCCCTGGAGCGCCTCGGAGACCGTGTCAGCGCTGGTGGTGTGTGGTCTGGGCGCCTACTCGGAGTGCCTGGCCGAGGGTGGCCCTGCCTTGGCCGTGAGCTACTTCTCCTGTGTTCACGGGGCCCGTGGGTACCAGCGCACCCGTGGGGCGGCGTTCCAGCGGCTTCTGGAGCTGGGGCATCTTCCGTGGCCCCCTTCTGCTGCCTGCTGTGTGCCGGAGCCCTCCGCGGTGGAGATGTCATCCCTGTTGGCGGTGTGGGCGCGTGTGGATGTGCAGCTGGCCCTCACCATGCCCGATCCCTTCGAGGCCTACTACCTGATCGCCCACTACATGTCCTTGCAGGGGTACCGCCGGGGCATGCTGCACTGGCCCCACCTGGTCCACCGGGCGGGCCACCCGGGCCCTGGGGCCAGCGGGGCCCCCGGCAGCGGCCCGTGAGCCCCGCGTCGCTGGCCTGCCCCCCCCGGCGTGGTGCCCCCGTGTGGGCTCCCGCCCCGGCCCGGGGGGGGGCCCTGGTCCCCGCTGGCCGCTCCCGACCTGCGGACCCCACCTCGGTGAGCTCCCGCCCGCCTCGCTGCTTGCTGCTGCCCCTGGCCGTGGTCCTGGGCCCCCTCCATCCCCGTGACTCCGTGGGTGCTGCCTGAGCGTCGCTGGTGCTGCGGAGGAGCACCGCTGGACCCGGCTGCCCTGCCTGTGCCAGCCTTTGACTGTGGGGCCCCCTTCCTCCTCCTCCTGGCGCCCCTCCGCCGGCCTCGCTGTGCTTTGGGGGCCCCCAACGTGCCTTGCTCCGGGGGTCCGCCCCCCCCCCCCGAGACTGCCTCTGTTCCTGTGGGGGCACCTCCTTGGACTGGACTGGACTGGGGTGGTGTGGGGGTGGGGGTTGCTGCTGTCTGTGCCTTGCCCCGTGGTGGTGCCCCCCCCTCCCTGCCGGTGTTCCGGGTGGGGTGTTCCGGGCGCCCCTTCCCCCCTTCCCGGCCTTTCCCTGGTGTGTGTGTGTGTGTGTGTGTGTGTGTGTGTGTGCCCGGGCGTGTGGCCGTGCATTGTGCCCCGCTGCGGGACCGCTGTGTGAGCCGGCTGTCAGCCTGTTCTCGCTCTTCCCCCCTCCCTTCCCGTTTCCCTTGTGTGGGCGTTCCCTTGTGTGCCTTGTGGCTTCGTTTGCCCTCAGTCGGCCATGTCTGTGTCCCGCCCCTGCCCGGTGCCTTGTGGGGGTTTAGCGCCCGCCGGGGGTTCGGCTGCACGTCTGTTGTGCTGCCACGGGCCGCGATGGTGCGGCCCGGTTCCGGCCCGTGGTCCCGTTCCCGGCACGTCTGTTTGGGTCATTTTCCAACCCCCGGGCATGGTTGCGCTGTTCGCCGCCCCTGGTGGTTCGCTGTGGTGAACCGGCCGCCCGTAACGTCTGAAAGTACCCACTGCTGTCTTTCCATCCCTCTGCTATTTATTTACAATGTGTACAGTCCATAAAGTCAGTCTTGGTCCCAGATATCCATATGTAATTTCTAGGGCTGAAATTAACAGTAAAAATCTTATTTGTGAGTACTTCTGAGTTTCTGAGGACTGGCTCCGAGTGTTCAGCCAGTCCCCGGAAACTCAGACAAGTACTTGCTACTCAGTAAAATAAAACCAAGTCACCTTATATAGGGACAGGAAAAGCCCCATATATTGGTCCGAGTACTGGACCAAGTATCGAATACCAAGTATCCAGCCAATTCCTCGGTTAATCCGAGTCGAATACCAAGATACTCAGAACAAAACGAAAAATTCTGAATACCAAGTTTCAGCACTAGTAATTCCCATTCAAGGAATCCCTCTTGTTAGTCCCTCTGGCTCTACTTCAGCCTTCTTGTCAAGCTCTCAGCCCTTTACAGAGTCTTTAGCAGCCCCCTGTCCACACACCTTTCATGCTTCCCAAGCTACTAAAAAATTAAAACTCCTTCTTAGCCCCTAATTCTCAGGGCACCTACTGAGCTCAGAGTTCATATACTGCTTTGGGTCAGCAGCCTTCCTCCCAAATTGTTAAACCCTATAAACCTTAATTTTCACTAGTAATTAGGCTGATCTCACTTCCTTAAGGCGGCAACAGACAACCTCTCACAGGCACCTAACATAATAGTCTCATTGTACAGTTTACATCAAGGCAAGAGACACCTCACACATACAGCAAAGAACTAATGTTTCACAGTCCGCCATCAATACTAGACTTTCAAATAAACTGTTGGGAACCCAAATCAATGCACATGAACAAAATCCCCTGCCCGAGCCAAAACCTGCATCACACTCCATTAGTGGGCGCTTTAGCAATTGGGGCAGCCTCGGTGTCAGAATCTGGGTTGAGACCAACAGAAAAATCCCCACAAGCACAATATGTACCACACTCAGTTTGAAGGCTCCTTATCAATCATGCAGTCTTGCTATCCAGAAGCCGTGCTGAGACTAACACCCGGCACTCTTAATGAATCACTCCAACTGCGGCAAACCCCAATACCATGGGTGAGCGACTTACTAGCCTGGCAATAATCAGGAGACCCCAGAAAAGTTCAAAACCTGACCTACTCCATCAGCTAAAAGCTGAAGCCAGTCACGGGGTCCCATCTCATCGCCTCTTTAACAGGCCACCCAGAACCTGCTATAAATTCTAGGTGGGTAATCGTTTGCAGAGAGAAACACAGCACCATAAATGTTGGGATTAACCCCTGAGTGACAGCTAGCCCATAAAGAGGTCTGAGAGATGGAGCCAGACACAAGGTGAGAATGCCAAAGTAAAGAAAGTGTATTTACCAGAGAAGGATTGAGTAGCAAGCGACCTCTCTCAAATGCTGGGAGACCCGAACAGTTTGACAAGACCAGGGAGTCCGAGGGTCCAGATGACACCTCAGGGGTACTTATAGTTTTTAGACAAAGACCCCATACCTGACCGATGAGGGGTAAACTCATTGGAATATTTATACATATGTATATGAGTTCTCACATTTTCCAGTATTATATTCACAGTACAATGTTATGATAAACATACATTAGTCATCAGGTACCATCCTCAGTATCAATATGGCTTCTCCTGGTTCCAGAATGACTGGAGAGGAGATTCTTATCACAGATGCTCACACACTATTCCCCGTACTCAGGAACTCACAAGACCTAGCATGGGCTTTTTCTTGTTACTGTCCTACTGGAATAGTTTCCATTTCCAGGCAATGACCCCTGTTGTTTAGGAATTAGGTTTCATTTCTCTATGAATTAGAAACCTCTGGCCTAACACAGGATCAGGCCTTAGCCATGGCCTGGTTCACTCAGGTGTCCCATACCTGAGGGCTCATATTCCTACCGAAACGATGACAATATTGACAGTAGATCACTGACACACTAAGCCAGCATATAGGGGAAGAGTTGATATGAAGAACAGAGCACCAATGTAACATGCCTAAGTCCCTTCATTTTTAATTTAAACAGATTTCTGCCCCCCCAAAATCCCAGTTTCACAAAAGTTATTAGTCTTCGGTTTTTACTGATTTTTCAGCTGTATTTTGTGCCACTCAATTACATAAAAATAGACCATTTTATTAGGAAAATATAATACATTGCATTAGATACATTTTATGTTAATAATAAATTAGTCTACATGTATATGCAAAGCTTCCTGTTTAAGTAAAGCAATGTAATAGAAGATATACACACACACAACACACACACACACACTCAGAGGTGTGTGCTCATCTCTCGTTACTGATGAATCTCACACTCACCCCATAAACATTTCATGCTATTAGCAGTTAAACATTTTAAGATTTGTCACACTAATATAACCCCTCCTCCCAAGTGGCACAGAGCTCAGAGCAGGTATGTGCCACCCTCCCACTTAGGGTTGTTCCTGCCTACCTGGCAAAGTGGCTTTAAGGGCCCTAGGCTCGGGTTACTTTTCTTCTCTCAAGAACATAAGAAGTGCCATACTGGGTCAGAACAATGTTCCATCGAGCCCAGTGCCTAGTCAGTCTGGATTGCTTGGAAGAAGTACCCAACAGGTCACAGTGGGGCAATCTGTTCCCTGTTGTTCACTTCCAACTCCTGACAGTAAGAGATTACAGTCCCCCAAACCTACCAGACTAATAGCTGCTAATGAACCTAGCCTCCAGAAACTTGTCCAATCCCTTTTTAACCCTCCCATGCAGGAAAAACAGAGTGATTAATATGGTTTTGGGGTCAAATTGACCCCAATTAATAAATAAGTGAAAAATAGTGTGATCGCTTAGGAAATGACTCCAGTTTAACATAAAAAAAATGACAGTTTAGTAAGTTAAGGTTTTAGGAACAGAAATACAAAACAGACTATTTAGGTATTTGGGGTAACCAGTACCCCCAATGTTAACAAGTACACTTAGCAATTATGGTACAGGGGGTAGAATTGGCCCCACCCCCCATTTTCAAAATACAAACTTAACAGAACTTGCAAATGCAACATTTCAAACTAAATACTGAACAGTACAATTAGAAAGCAAAATACACATGGAAAGCACTTTGAATTTTAGTGGGTAATATCCTTGATACAAACATTTAATTATCTGGTTCATTTGCACACATACGACAATTAATACATAATTTTCATCACTACTGTCCTCATTGCCTGCAGCCTCAGGCTCTTCTATGCCAGCAGGAGATGTGCCTGGAGGTTCCCAGTACTATCATCATTACTGAAGCCCAGAAATTCTGTTTCTGAGTCTGATTCCATCAATACATTGCAGGCTGCTTCTGCAGTCAGTGTCTCGTTGGCCATGTTGCCTCTCAGAAGTCACAGAAGAGACACTTGCCTACCTGAGTCTGAATAGTGTCAAAACCCTGAGAAACCCAATATTTATTAACAAAAATCCCACCCTAGAAAGGAGGGGTGGAGTCAATGAGGTCATTATTTACTGAGTTCACAGTAAATACTGCAGGGGTCAAAATGACCCGATACCTAATTAGGTAGGTTTTTTCCAACACAAAATTGCAATTAGCTATAATGAAAACAATACTATTGGGGGGTTCACCCTATGAAGTTGTTAACTTCTGTGTAAGCATGGGGTATTTTCAGACGTTACGTGGCCACGGAAGACCATGGTTCACTGTGCTTCACACCATGGAGTGGCCGTGACCGACGTAACGTCTGATTGATCCCTACCAGATGTTCACCATAGTAAATATCTGGTGGGGATCAATGCTAACCACGGATCAATGCGGCCATCCACAAACCCAAAATCGTGGTCAGATTGACCACGATCAGGAATGGGTCCAAAGTAATGTCTGTTACCTTGGCCCATTCCTGATTGTGGTCCCGGTCACCGGGAGCGGTCGGGCGCAGCGGCCTCATTGGTCGCTGCATCCAGCTGTCTCCCTGAGGGCGAGTGGCCATGGAAGCGTGGGGGTGGGGCCGAGCAGTCCATGATTCAGCATGGCGGGCACAGAGGCCCATCACATCTGAAAATACCCATAAAGAACAAATGAAGTTCGCAAGTTGACTTTTCACCTGGGGCCATTTTAAACCCCCGAAGACTTTTATGGTGATATTTTTCTAAACACACCACAAATGACCTTTATGAACTCAAACAAAATGCTATATTGTTGCCCTTAATCCACTTTGAGAAGGCTTAATTAAGATAGCATATGCTGGGTTAAGCCTTTTTTTAAAATAACAAATATATTTTTTTAAAATTATATGCTTGGGGTCAACATGACCCCAAATACACAGGGCGTATAGTGTTTTAATTTTTCCACTGACTTCCATCGGGGTCAAGACGACCTCTGATGACAATATGATTGTTTTCTCAATTTAAAAAAGGGGGGAGGGGCGTGCAACAACACAGGACAGTTGAGCTCACACTTCTTGAGGAATACATGGGATGATAAGTGGTTCAGGCTTACTGAAAAAGTGTTATGATTTTTTTTAGGTGCCTTTGGGGTCAAAAAGACCCAAGTTGACTGGTGAGGGTTAAAACCAGCTATACTACTAGCCATGACCACATCTTTTGACAACAAATTACACAACTTAATTGTGCATTGAGTAAATAAATACATACTTTTACTTGTTTAAAATCTGCTACTTGTTAGTTTCATGGGGTGCCCCCTAGTTCTAGTACTATCTGAAAGGATAAATAACAGTTCGCTATTTAATCATTCCACACCACTAATCATTTTATAAACTTCTATAATATCTCCTCTCCGCCGTCTCTTCTGCAAGTTTTCTTCTCTTGTTTGAGACCTCCCTGGGAGAGGGGGTTCTGAGAGAGGATCCTAAGTAACCTAGGTATTTGGTGCTTTGGTGCCTGTAACCTGGGGGAGTCTTTGCCAAATGAAATGGTAAGTTAAGGACTTCTTCCCAGGGATTTCACTTTACTAGGGAGAGGGGCCTCAGTAGAGATGGGAATTTCAGTTTTTAATTAATCCATAACTGCCTGGAGTTGGAAGTTATGGATTAATCCGAACTAAGCTATAAATTAGGGCTCCCAGTTACGGATACGAATTTTGGATCTGTATTTCCCCCCACTCCCATCCACCAGGTCCCTGGAGTGTTACTTACCAGCCTTGGAGAGCTTGATTGAAGCACCACCACTGCTGCGGGGGAGGGGGGCTTCAGCAGGCTTCCTCACCATGGTGTCCTCCCTGCATCTTATCGCACATGTGCAAAATTACCACTGTGGCCATTTTGCACATGTGCACATGTGCTGTCCTTAACCAAAATGGCAGTGACATCATTTTGACCATGCCATTCTGGTTAAGGACGGCAGCCATTTTGCTCATGCACAATAAGCAGGGAGGATGCTCTGGCAAGGGAACTTGCCAGAGTCCCCACAGCAGTGATGATGCTTCAGTAAAGCCTTCCGAGGCTGGTAAGTACCACTCTGCGGCCCCGGGAAAGGGAGGCGGGGGAGGTCAGACCCACTGCCCCGGAAGTCAGGATGGATGGGAGTATGGTTCCAGTTCGGTTTCCCATTGACTTCAATGGGGAAAATACGAAACCGAAAATCCGAATCTGTAAAAAGATTCAAATTTTCAAAAGAACCGAACCAAAAAAAGGTAACCAAAATTCCATCTGAAGTCCCACCCCTAGACCTCCATTGACAAGCCAGGGTTTAATTGGGGGGGGGATGAGAGGGAGGGCTTGCCGACACTCAGCCCCAGCAATTAAATTCAATCCACCCACCCCTCCCTAGCTGAGCCCCAGGAAATATTCCCATTAGAAGCATGCACCCCGAAATGGGAAAGGCCAGGGAAAGGCCAATATTGGCTATTTCAGGGTTAGAAATGAAAGCCAGAAGAACCCTGCATGTTTATTTGGCTTTCATTAATGGACTTCTGTGTCCCATCCCCTGAGCTGGCCATCATATACATTCAATCACAAGAACTCCTGTTTTATATTCTGCTGTAGAGTGGCAGGTGAGTCTGGTGATTAGATTACTAGCTGGAGACTAAGTTTCATTTCCCTGTTCTGTCAAGTCCTAGGGCAGAGGGAGCAGCTTGTGACTGAGGCAGGTTTGGGCCTCGGTAATTTATTTTTTATAAATTAAGCACTGACAAGCACTTTAACAAAGAAACATGGGGGGATTCTCCAGGTGCTTTACTTTTAAGATTCACACACAATTAACACAATAAACACTAAAACAATAACTATTCACAAACCCCCTCAACTCCCTCCCCAAAAGTTTTTATTGGGGGATTAGAGTTATTGTTTTCTTAAACTCAGAGGTGACATACAGTGTTTTGAGTTCTATTTCAGTTCTATAGCAAGCCACATTAAATTCCATTTATCAAAGCATTAATCTACTTAATACTTTTTTTTGCTGTCCTTCTGTCCACCAATATTTACCCAGAAAAATGATGAGTGATTTTTGCACCAATTTTCACCTCTTTTTGCTGTTGTGATAAACATTGATAAATTCCTGGGGAAAAGAAAAGAAAAACTGAAAATGAAGGGCCCTAAACATATGGCAGAAACTGGTGCTTCATAAGACTTTCTCGGGGGGGGGAGGGGGGTTACTGATGCTTTTGCCTAGAATTCAGGATGAAATGTCACTAGAAAGGCCCGTTAGTAACTGCTCCAGTCAGTCAAGGTGGGAGTACTGCAAGGTTAACCTTTATTGTCATTTCTCTGAATTTCTGCTTCCAGTGCCATTCAAAACAAGAGGCAATGCAAAGTTAGGATTGGATGGGAATGACATTTCCATACTCAGTGGTGCCAAAAGACTGCAGGAAGGCATTTGACCTCACCTCCTCCCAGAGCAGGTTCACCCTTGACCCTGAAAACCATGCCCTGCTTCCCTCCAGGTGGGCAGTGTAATGTTCTCTCTATTACCTAGCAGGTGTGTTCACAGAGAGTGCTTGCAGCAGAGAGAACATCACACACCACTCAAAGAAGCAGTTACAGCTGCAGCCATTGCTGGTCTCAAATGTGGCGGGGTCTCCCAGATCCCGCACCTCTGACATAATTATATAGTGGGTGTGGGGGAGGAGAGGAGAGAGAGAGAGAGAGGAAAACTAAAGTTAGCAGCTATATTCAAAACCCTCTGCCAATTCAAAACCCTCTCCCCTCCCCCCTCCTCCTCCTTCCCTTCCTTTGAGGCCCACTCTGTGCGCTTATACTCCCCTCTACACCTTCGGGTTGCTGTCATCTACCGCCCCCCGGGTTCCCTCTCCTC
>QEPC01006190.1:124318-165695 GCA_003113815.1 Sphenodon punctatus
TAATAATAATAATAATAATAATAATAATAATAGCTTTTCTAGATGCAATTTTTCTAAGGGGTGTGTCACACAGGCTGTAAAGCAGTTCTGTAGAGGTCAGTGGCAGCTGGCGATTCTTAAGGATGGTGGGGCACAGGGCGGGGCCAGCAGTGGGAGGGATCAGCATCTAGCAATGGTAGACGGCGTCTAGACAATGGTAGCCAGAGCCAGCAGTGCACATGCAAACACAGAGCAAGCAAAGCAAACCATCTAAGTCAACAATATTATATGAAGTCCTTAGCAGGGCGTGACATTTCTGGTCGCCAAGTCACCATTGGCAACCAGAAAATGAGGGCTGGTGACCTGCCCTTAATGCAGCTGTATTTTATTTTATTTATTTATTGGTTGCGGTGAGATTTCCCCTTTAATCCGCGTGCCACCGACTTTGGGCTGAGGGGAGGGGGAGGAGGGAGAGCGTACGGAGCTCCGCACCCACTGCTGACGCATGCGTGTGGTGACGGAGTGAGGCAGCGAGCGGAGCTGAAGGAGTCAAAGCAAAGCAAGGCAGGTTGGTGGGTTAGGCTGGAGGTGGGGGGTGGAGGTTAGACGGCTGGGGGGCTAGTTTCTTTTTTATTGTTGGTGGAAGGAAGGGCTTGCATCATGGGAGCGCAGCAATTCCCCCCACCTTGAATGCTCTCAGGAGTTTTTGGAAGCCGGGACAGGAGTCCCATTTCAGTTCCCTCCCCAGTCTCTGCCCGGGGTGTCACTCCCTCCTGCCCACCTGCCTTCCCGCCCACTTCCCTCCTCCCCCCTGCTCAGGCACCTCTGGCACCACATGGGCACCCGGGAGCCAACTTGGAGCACATGGGCTCGGCGCGCTGCTTGAGTGGAGCCGAGTGGGGGCTGACCCGTGCAGGTCTGAGGTCGCCAGCGGCCGGGGGGTTGGCACGTTCTCAGTGGTGCGGGGGGGGGAAGCCTTTGGCTAGTCCCCTAAAGCAATACAGGTTGGTGGGTTAGGCTGGAGGGGGGTGGAGGTTAGATGGCTGGGGGGCTAGTTTCTTTTTTATTGTTGGAGGAAGGAAGGGCTTGCGTGAATGGACCACCTCTCCAAGACTTCAGTCCCAATAAGGCAACTGACAGTTGGTACTTCAGTGCTGAGAGGCAGAGGTACGCAAACATCCATTATTAAGTGTGAGTAGTTTTTAGTAGCTATTAAAAAGGTATGTGCACAGATGAGGAACATTTATTTATACACAAATATGCAACTGTGCGTATTTGCATAAAAAGGTGGTGACTAATTATGCAAGTTTGCAGTTTAATTTACCCTTGGCGACCAAGAAAATTTTTTGGCTACTAGACTTGGATCTGAAATTTCATGCCTTGGTCCTTATCACACCACAAAAGCATCAACATGGAGTTTCACTTGTCCCCAAAACATGCTACACAGTTCTGTTGCAATGTAAAGAGGCAGCTGCTGCAACCATAGAGGGAACATTCATGCAAACACTAGCCATTAGTGAACCAACGTGTGGCATGGTGGCCTTCTTGCAGCAGAAAAGCCTTGAAACTAACTCTGCAAAGGGGTCATTTTAAGGGCAGCAAACATTCCAGCAAAGATTAGAAACCCTTCCATCCAAGCCCTCTGGTCCCCCCAGCCAAAAAACAGAAAGCAGACAGTTTAGGTGAAAAACAGCAAAGGGGCCATTTTAAGTAAGAGTAGCCATGGCCAGTGAGGGCCTCCACAAAATGGCCACCACATTTGCACATGCTTGGGAGAGGAGGGGGAACCCCAGCAGTGCACATGCAAACACAGAGCAAGCAAAAGCAAACCATCTCAGGCCAACAATATTATGTTAAGTCTTTAGCACACCACAAAAGAAGCAGCATGAAGTTCCACTTGTCCCCCAGAACATTCTACATAGTTCTGTTGCAAACTAAACTTGCAATGTAAAAGGCAGCTGCTGCAATCAGACAGGGAACAAACATTCATGCAAAGACTAGCCATTAATGAGCCAATATGTGGCATGGTGGTCTTCTTGCAGCAGAAAAGCCTTGAAACTGGCACTGAAAAGGGGGCCATTTTAAATGCAGCAAGCATTCCAGCAAAGATTAGAAACCCTCCATCCAAGCCCCCTCCAAAAAAAAAAAACACCAAAGAAACAGAAAGCAGATAATTAGGGTGTCAAGGTCTCACACAGGGTGAAAAACAGCAAGGGTCAAGAAAATATTTTAAAGAATAGGAAGCGAGGCAGCACAGCCCTTCCAACTGGGCTCACAAAATGAGTAATTACCCCTGCCTGTAATGCATGCGGGGGGGGAGGGGGACACAATATGAAAGAAAGCACAAGCAAACGAATCATGTACAGATCAGGGCAGGGGATTTGTTTTTTCAAAACTTACCAGGTTTCTGAAAGGATGAGACCTCCTGATCGCTCTAGTCTAACTCTGATAACCACCTTCTGTTGTTCTTCCCTCCAAACAATGAGGCCAGGGACTCCAAACACATCCCTGGCCCCTCCCCTCTTGTAAAAAAGAAGGGAGGAGCTGGCGCTCTCTCTTCCACCTCCTCTCCAGTGAATGTAGGGAGGAAGGAGCAAGGAGGAGTGAGCTCTTTCCCTCCCTCCTCCCACTCTGGTAGGGGAGGGGTCAAGGGGAGAAAGAGAAGCTATGGGGTGGCCAGAGTCTTTAATAAAGGCACCCTGACATGCCCCCTAGGCCTCGCTGGTTGGCTAGGTTTCTCCAAAGGAACCCAGTCAAGAAGCACCTGACACCTCCCCCACTCCCTCCCCAATCCCCCAGAAAGCACTGCTTTTCTGGGCTGGCACCCCACAAATGCTCCCTGATGGCTTGGGGAAGTCCTATAAGTCCCTGCCTCCTTCTAGCTCTCTGGCCAGTGAGTGGAAAGCTAGAGGAAGGGGGAGCAGCAGGAGGAGGATGTTTGTCCCCTCCCCCTTCTCCCCTTGCAGAGTGACTCACAAGTGCAGTTCTTTCCCTGCAGGCTTTGTTTACATATCAGCTGTTAGCTGCTGGCTTTCTGACAGAGGTATGACTCATCAGCTCTGCAGGCAGCCAGGAGCGGAGAGTTAAATGTAAACAAAGCCTTCAGACAAACAGGGAAACTCAGCACTGCCACTGGATCAGCCAAGGAGCAGCCCCTGGCTCTCCAGAAGACATAGGGGGGGACCTCTGAGGGGCTTGGGGGGGTATCTGCCCCAACGCCCTGGGGGAGGGGCTGCCACTGGTAGAGGCTGTCTTATCGATGTCTCATACAACAGGGTTGCCACCTGAAGAGTTCCAAAATAAGGAACACTTTGTGAGACCTTAAGAAATTGACATATTACATGCCACATGCTTTATTATCAACTGATAATAAAGCATTTGGCACATAATATGTCAATAAATAATAGCACTAGCAAGTAGCAACACACATTAATAAATATTAATAATAATAAAATAAGAATAATTATTTTATTTTTATAGTGCCCCCTGCCTTACACGGCACTCTGGGCACTTCACAAAAAAGTAAAATTATATAAACACTCTAAAATAATATAAAACAATTTAGAACAATTTAAAACCATTCTTTTTTTTTTTAATGGGGCAGGTAAAAATGGAGGGCCAAGTACAATGAAGGCACCACCAGTGGATTCTAAAAGCAACAAGAAAACAAATACGTTTTTAGGTGCTTTTTAAAGGTGCGGAGGGAGGAACTGAGACAAACATCCGGCGAGAGAGAGTTCCGCAGCGAGGGGCCTGCCATAGCAAAGGCTGAAGAGCCTGTTGACTTCAGCTGCAATGGCATAACCTCCAAACAGTGGGTGGTTCCTGAACACAGATACCCATCAGTGTGAGGTTCCAGGAGTAGGTCTCGAATATAGCCAGGAGCTAAACTGTTCAGGGCCCTAAAAACCAGCAGCACGATCTTAAACTCAACCTGTTGCTCCGCAGGCAGCTAATGCAGAGAACGCAGGACGGGCAGAATATGATCATGACTGCCTAAACAAGTAAGCAGCCGAGCTGCTGCATTCTGAGCAAACAGATAAGCACTTCCAGCAGTCTGTAGAACAGAGAGTTACAAAAGTCAAGCCTTGGAATCACCAAGACATGGGTCACTATGGCAAGGTCAGCCCAGGATAAATAAGGGTGTAATTGATGTAAATTGCATAGTTGAAAAAAGCATTTCCGAACCATGTCCGATACCTGAGCTATCATGGACAGAGTGTGGTTGAAAATGACGGTCAAATTCTTCTTACACCCTGGCAGCCATTAATAGCCCCAGGACACCATCCCATATCGACACCAAGTGTGTCACTGAAACAAAGGCAGGCCAGGATGAGCAAGGGGCTTAAACAGAGGCTGAGGTAACCTGAGGAGGATTTGTGAGGTGAGGCAACTTGTCTTGTCTGAGTTCAGCTCTGCTGTGGGCACAGGAACACAGGAGAAATCTAGTCTACTCTCCGGGCTGCCAAGCAGTTATTTATTATTCAGCAGCAGCAGTGCATAGAGAACATAGCAGCAGTCACCACTGCCAGAGGGTTCCTGTCCTCTCTATCATGCAGCGCGGGGATTGGAGCTTCTCCCACACCCAACCAATGCACACTGCACACAGGGAGCTGTGCCTGCAACAATTAATAAAACTGATTCCTGGACTCCAAGCCAGCCAGAGGGGAGAAAGCATCAGGAAGACATCAGCTGCTGCAGTCTCTGGGTTGGGTTCTTGGAGGTGGCAGCCCTGCTTTGAAGAACAGTAGGCGGGCAGTGTCTGTGGCCAGCGAACTGTGCCCAGCCTGAGCCCAGCCATTCACAGTGGCACGTGTAGCTGCAGCAGAAAATAAGGAACAAACTGCATTCTGTATTAACTAGAAATGGAACACTACATTTTAGTATTCAATACGGTATGGTTCCTTAAAAATATGTAACAGTGGCAACCCTAAATGCCAAATGCCTCATTGTTATAATGACAAAATAATCAGAACATAAGACCATAAGAAGCGCCATACTGGGTCAGACCAATGGTCCGTCGAGCCCAGCATCATGTCTCGGACAGTGGCCAATCACGGGGGCCTGGGAGAAGCACCCAACAGGTCACCATGCTATCCATTCCCTGTGGGTCATACCCAGGCTCCCGACAGTAAAGGGTTTTGTTCCCCAATCCTATCTGGCGAATAGCTGCTAATAACTAATAGCTGGCTAACAATATAGCTGTTGAATCTTTGGCTCAATTCCAGGTTTGAGCAAGTTCATAAACTGGTATGTCTGTTCCCTGCAGTACTCAGTGGTTCTATCCAAAAGAAGCAGCTGAGGGTTCTTGTTTTTTTAACATTTCACTGGCACGTGATATTTGTGGCTCCCCTATGATGCTGTATTTCAGTTGGTTAGGGTTGATACTTGTAAGTGTTTTGCATTTGTCCAGGCCGCCATATTGCCATAGTGTTTCAAAATTTTACTAATATACATTTTAGAACCAAAAGGTCCCAATCAGAATCAGACCAGGCACTGCCAGGCACTGCGTTGACAGAAATCAGAATAATAGAAATCCTGGATCAGGATCACAACCAGAGTCAAGTGCCAAAGAGCGGTCAGTCAATACCATAGGACAAACCAAGGTCATAGTCAAGGAACTGTGCCAGGTTAGGAGCCAGCAGCCAGAGGACCAAAGTACAGCTGAAATGAGTACCTGAAAAAAACAGATATACCTGGCAAATTTCTGATACCCAAATCAATCTGACAACATCAGGTACCAATCGGTACCTGATTGCAACCTGATTCGGGTACCCAGTGCCTCAGAATGTCAACTTCCAGTCCTGGAATGTCAACTTCAACACTTATTTTTTTTATTTCCCATCTCAGAAAGTCAATTTCTGGTCCTGATTTTTTTTTATTTCCAAACTGATTTTTTTCACTTTTCAAGTTAGAAAATCGGTACTGGAAGTGACTGGTTTGGGGGGTATCCGGGTACCCAATCAGTACCTGGGTAGCCTGTTGAGTACTCAATGTAGTACTCAAAATTTCAGGTATTATGAGTGGGTACTGAATTCGGTAGCAGTTTCAGCTCTACACCAAAGCCAAATTGGGAAGAAGTCAGGAACCAGGAAACCACTGAGCTCCATGGGTTGAATGGCAAAGGTTCTAAATGAGGATGTTGGGTGGAGACATGGAGCAGAGAATCCTGGAGAATCCCCCTGCTCTGCAAAAGAGTAACAAGCAAGTCAGTCTAACTGAATCCCTGGTAATGTCATTGTCTCACCCACTCCCTAGGGCCCTTTCTGCAAAAGCAAGAATGGTCTCTCCTCAGAGGCACCAAAACAAAAGAACTAGGAAATCAACTAAATTCTTAGGACAACAAATAAAACAATAAGAAAGGGCATACAGGTTTTAGCATCAGAGTGATGGAACCAGACAGAAACACTACGGGTGTTTTCAGACATGACGCTAACCCCAGTTTAACCACACTTTAGCCGCACTGAAACATTTCTTATACATGTTAACGGGGCTGTATTGGTGTCCTATGCAGCCCTGCAACATGCATAAGAAATGTTCAAGTGTGATTAAAGTGTGGAAAAACTGGGGTTAGCATAATGTCTGAAAACACCCTAAGCTAAAAGTTCCCCCAAATAAGCTCAAAGTTCCCAGAAGTCATGGGTCATGACCTCAAATGAGGTCAAGCCGTCAGTAGAAGGAGTTGAGATCTCATTTGCTATTTGGTGTACATTGCATGTGTTTGTTATTGTCTGGACAGAGTCATGAGATGATATTTAAGTCTCAAAAGGGAGTTATGCAGGTAAAACTTTTGGGAACCACAATCACAAGATTTTCTTGCAACAGTAGCTGCAAGAAAGTTAAAAGCAGAACCGCTCTCCTCTCCATTATAAACAGGGGACTGTTGAAGCCCCAATATTGAGGAAACCACTTGAGCTACAGTTCTGAAAATTTATCCATTGCTTATATTTGAGGGGACCATCATATGTGCAAATTATGAAGAGGATCCAGCCAGAAAATTAAACGTTATAACTGTTTAAAAGTTAATTGGTTGTGATCAAAAGGCACAGCATCCCAACTATTTTGAATCATTGATTTCTTCTCACCACCAACACGTTGAGCCCCCAAATTTCACAGCCTTGGAGCTTGAGATCTAGGTCAAGTGCTGGTGTAGTGTGATAATGATTGGTGCAGCCAAAAATGAGTTATTAAACAATCAAAAATCAGTTCTGCTGGCTGGCGCGTGCACAGGCAAGCAGCCACTGACTGCCATTTGTGGTGTTAGAAAAAACAGCATAAGGAAAGTTGAGCCAGCTCTGTCCCAAAGAGTTTAAGCTCTAGTCAGTTTCATGTCAATTACCCATCTTGCCTCAGAAAGCCAGCAAGAGGAAGTTCTAGTCAGTTCCATGTCAATTACCCTCTTGCCTCAATCCTTACTTTTCACTCCCTATGAAGTCTGTAACTCTTCATATGGAGTCATTGACTAGAGATGCCTCTTGCTGGTTTTCTGAGGCAAGTGGGTCACTTACATGAAACTGACAAGATCTTAAAGTCTTTGTGACAGAGCTGGCTCCTGATAAAGCTACGTGATTCCTTATGCTGTTTTTTGGCGGTCAGTGGCTGCTCGACTGCACATGCGCCACCCAACAGAACTGATTTTGTAATATTTAATAACTCAGTTTTGGCTGCACCAATCATTATCACACTACACCAGCACTTGATCTAGATCTCACACTCTAAGGCTGTGAAGTTTGGGAGCTCAACTCATCCGGGGGGAGGAAATATGGATTGCTCAAAATCCTCCCCATGGAGTGAATGAATAAAAGCCACACAACTTTTCATATAGTGAAAAGAATGGAGTGAGGCAAGCGAGTAATTGACATGAAACTGACTAACGCTTCCTCTTCCTGGATCTATCAGGCAAGTGGTCATTGGCATGAAACTAACCAGAGCTTGTCAAGTTGTGATCCCAAAGGAGTTTACATAGGGGTACAAATTAGGTGACACTGCCATGAATTCTATAGTGCTACAGCCCCTCAAAGACAAGTAAGTCATTTCTCCAGGATAACCACCCTGGACCCTCCCATTAAGTAAATACAAATTTGCCTGGTATAAAGTTCTAACAGATGAAGGGCCACTCTTATTCAGACCTTGGTTTTTAGCATTCCTTTCAAGGAGGGGGGGGAGGGGGGAGAATCATCCTCCAGCCAAAAGTCCCCATATTGAAACAAGTCTACATCTGACTTGCCCAACTGGGCATTAAAATTCCTTAGCTGCTAGTAATAAAGCTTCAGGGTACAATACCTCCAAAGATTCCAGAAAGGCAAAGAAAGCATCCTACATAGTATAATCATAATAGTCCAGTGAACGCGGTGGTATATATACGATCGACACAAGCGTGTGATCTAAAAACTTCAATACAGAGCCACAAACAAAAGAAGGAGCCTTTAACAAGGGAGCCCTCTCTGCACATAAAGCCTCTGATATAAAACAGGCAATCCCCCCTCTGGATCTGCCCTTAGTTTTGGAAGGGATAACATCAAGCCAAAAGGTATCAAAACCACTAAGGTTAAACTTACCAATATACCAGGTCTCCTGACACAATAAAATATAAAAAGTTCTTACAAATTTCAAAAACTCTTTACCAATTTAGATCTCCAACCCTATTTGTGACACAAACACACCAAAATCAGGCTCAACTTCCCTTAAAACAACAGGACTAACTTCACATTCATATCTCCTAAATCTTCCTTTGGACCTAAATGCTGAGGCTCCTTCTGCAGGGTAGCCTGGGTAGATGTATTCCCTCCTCCACGAGCAATGGGGCCTAGCTCAAAATGATCCAGCACATGATATTTATCCCAGTTTAAACTGATAACCCCTGGGTCGCTTGTCCCTCGGTTGCCAGTGAACACTGTCCCAGGGTCTGTTTCCCCATCAATTACAACAAAACCCTCCTTAGGTTCAGATGCTAACTCAACTTTACCCCTGCCTCTAGGGGGACCTGTTGTCATACTATTTTTGGATTCATTAACTCCTGATACAGAAATTTAATTCTCATAATAATATCAGATTTTTCCCCCTGATATCACTGATGGAATGAATGTCTGTAGGAATTCTCCTCCATAAGGACTAAAACATTTTCCTTTATTCCCCGTTGTGCAATTCAAGGGACCGGTAGATCCGAGATTTGCCGACTCCTCTGCATTATTAATGGTCACGCATAATTAGAAGACAAACAATTTTTTCAAACTTCCTTAACTCTGTTCTTTTGTGCAGAATTGCATTGCGTACAACCGATTGTATAAAGTTGCCTACACGGACATTGGGTAATTTCAGACATTATGAAATCACCTTTCACCACACTGGACCAGTGGATCCCCTGTGGTGGCGGTGAGTCCGTGAATGTCTGTTTGACCCCCGCCAGATGTTCACCACGGTGAATCTCTGGCGAGGGTCAAAGCTAACCACAGTTCTGGACCTGCGGCTGGCCATAGGTCCAGAACCATGGTTAGATTGGCCATGATCAGGAAAGGGGCAAAAGTAACATCAGTTACCTTGCCCCTTTCCAGAATTATGCCCCTAACCACGATACGGGATCGGGTGCAGCGGCCTCATTGGCCTCATCTGTCTCGGTCCACTGAACCCTGGACCGAGACAGATCCCGGTCCAGGGTTCAGTGTGGTGGGCCTCTGGGCCCGTCACGTCTGAAATTACCCATTGTCAGCACTTCGTTGTATAACGTGTATACAATGTTTATTCATGTAAATGACAGAGTTAAGGCACTTTGAAAAAATTGTTCATTGTCGAATTACGATAATAAAGAAATTGTCAATAAAGAAATAATGTAATAGTTTAGTTAGTGATAAATAATAAAAGTAAGTATGTATGGTAAGGAATTAAGTATATATATTACATTAATGTTGATGGTAAATTATGGAATGTAGATAGAAAATCTGTAAATAATTTCCATGTTTTTTGGCATTTAATTTTTGTTGTAATGTATATTAAATATTTTTTAATTGGAATTGTAATTTATTTATTTTTTTAGTTTAAGTTAGGGGGAAATTTATTTTGTGAAATGGTTTGGGAAAGGAAAGAGCAGCAAGCAAACCCAGCAGCTGTTGCATTGTTCAGACTGTCCAAGTCAGCATATTGGAAAGCAGGATATGCTAGGCCAATTGGGGCCTGGGGGTGTGCGGCAGTTGTTAAGGGAGGGATGATCTCTCAACACTAGGAATGGAACTTTTGGTATTGCTCAGAACTGAAAGTACCCAATAATGTCTCTATCAGATTAATCCAATATCTCGGTTCTTTCTCGGTATCAGCAGTATCGGATCTTTTGCACTGGTTTTTTAGTGGATTCCCCATGGGGAAAACCGCAGTGTTAAAAATCTGATAATGAGAGAACCTAGAACCGATAGGAGAACACTGCGGTAGACAGAGATCCGATACTGATAAAACTGAGAACCAAGATTTTGCCAAAAGTCCCACCCCTACCAATGCCACAGAGCTGGCACTTCAGGCACCTCCTGTGGTGGTGATGCGGTCAGAGTGCTTGCTCCAGCTTTCCACAGACAAGTGAGGACTTGGCATATGTAGACACTATCCTTGCTTCCAAAGAACTTACACTTTTAGTATTAATGAATTCAGCCTCCCAACTCGTTTGTAAAAAGGAAGTGTTCCTTGCTTTATTTTACAGGTGGAAATTAAAGCACAGGAAAGTTAAGAGATGTGTACAATGTCACATAGGAAGTCCTCAAGCTGGATCCTCTCAGCTTCAGTCAAGTGAATAAACCTCACCAGATTTTCTTTCCCCTCTTTAATAATTTGATCTTAAAAATTTGCCCACTATGAGTGATTGGTTTTCAGACTATGGCCATTTTCATACAGCGCTGCTGGGTGGGGGGATGGGTGTGAGCCAGCGGCCATTTTCATACAGCGCTGCTGGGTGGGGGGATGGGTGTGAGCCGGCGGCAGGGGGATGGGTGTGAGCCGGCGGCTCTGTTTCCATGGTTGCACACCCATCTCCACTGACCTCCACCCACAAAGCCTCCTCTGTTTTGTCAGATGGCTCTGTGGGCGGGTGACGGGTGGAGATGGGTGTGTGCCGGGAGCACCCATCCACCTCCCATGGTGTTTCCACAGGCGGACACCCATTTCCCCCCCACCCCCACCGTGGCGTGCGCACGGACGCCCCACCAACACACACCCGTCCACACACCCAGCAGGGAACGGGGGGAGGGAAGGCCTAAGATCATTGCAGAGCCCTGTCCTGTGAGCCAGAGAAAAAAGTACTCTGGAAACCAAGCAATGAAACACTGGAGAGTATAGAGGGACAGGTCCCACAGGAACAGAGCTCTCATTTACTAGCTAGGGTTTACTAGCTACAGGTGCTTTTTTAAATGCTTGCATATTACTACCACTCCTTGGCCATTGCACAACTTACTGTCGGCTGTGTGCATTGTATTATTTCTCAAGGCAACATTTGGGTTAGCTATTTTAAAGTTATTTTAGAAGAGACTCGGTTGATTATATAATTTCTCTCTGGCAATTTTCTTCATAGCTGTGATTTATAAATTAGTATTTTGACACAAATAATACATTCCCTACTCTGAATAAGGATTAAATGACTCCTGAAATGGCTGTTAGCAGATTGTGTTATCAGTGATCTGTGAACATATTACATAATAATGTAGCTATGTGCACCAGAAACTATTAACCAGTGGATTGAAAGGCTGGATTCAGTTAATTATGCTGGGCAGGTTTCTACTCAGGGCAAAACCTTTTTCAGAATAAAACTCTTTGGGAGGATAAGCATAAAAATATGTTTATGAATTGCTACTCTCCTTAAGGATGTAAGCCTCTTATTCCTATGGGGCTTCATTAATTTCTAATGATGAAAGGGGGGGCTGCAAGGTCTACTTCCCCCGGTATCTCAGGAGGGATTGAACCACAGGGACCCTGGCAATTTGTCCTCTTTCTGTCCCCTCTCTCTCATTACTGACCTGCTGAGATACAGAGAGCATTTCCTGAATAATCCTCAGGGCTGAGCTTCCCAGTCTATGTGTTGGGACTCCAAGTGGGGTTGTGCCATCTGTTGATGGAAGCACAGTCCTGATATTAGATATACTTTTGGTAAAAACAGGTGTCCAGCCTGCAGGACCACCCACCGGACCACCCTAGGGAGGAAAAACCTGGGTGACATGACCAAGTCAGGTCGGGGCACTGACCTGACGTGACTGCGGCCAGGGAGCCATCCCACTGGCCACGTAGTCTGGGTAGGGCTGGGAGCACAACAAGTGTACGGGCACCCCTGCCTGCACTGTGCTCCCAGCACTCCGCCCCCAGCCAGGATGGGCAGCCATAGCCACCAATGAGGCACAGTTATGGCTGCTGGCCCTGGCAGCCCCTGGGCCAGGTATGCTTTGGCCCAGTACAGGAATCCACCCCCGCTGTGTCTTTCTTTGGGTTTCTTTCTTTGCTTTTTGGAGTGCCGTTTTGGAGTGCTCCAAAAGCAAAAGTAAACAGTCAAAGTGCCACTGAGAACAAGACTTTGCCCAGGACTCTATGGTCCTGGAGGACCTGCATGCAGGCAGAGACTGCACACACCCTAATAGTTGGGAGGTGGCCACATGGGTTCACATTAGCCTACATCAGTCTGCATGGCAGTCGAAGGGATTCTCCAGTCGAGACGACACCATGAGCAGGGGCTGCAGGTGAACATCTGGCGACCACCTAATGCATCGGCAGGTGGACACGCACCTTGGTAGGGATGAAATGAGAATCAATTTGATTCTTGTGAGAACTGAGAAACATTAGCGAGATCTCACTGGGATCTCGCTAACGTTTCAAGATTCTTGCAAGATTCTCACTTTTTAAAAAACCTGTGTATGTGCAATGGCCGCCAGGCCATTCTGCGCTTTTCCAAAAGCGGCAGCCATTGATCAGGGGGTTGGACTAGATGACCTCTGAGGTACCTTTGTAGACAATTTGGCCCTGGGGAAATTTGGACCTAAAAGCAGGATCTTTTAGTTAAGTCCTTCTGTAACTAACTGGTTCTCTAGGAGAGAGATTTCCTGCCCCTATCAAACTAAAAATAAGTCAAACACTCAAGTTCAAGTTAGTAAAATTTACTTAAGAAAAAGATTAAAAAGTACATTACAGCAAAGAGTATTTCTTTACCAAGTCAAACTTAAAACAGAGTTACAGAAAGAAGCAAAGTATTAGATAGAAATAAGATAGTTACTAGCCCCCAAATCATAAATCTAGATCTCTGCAAAGAGGAATCATTGAGACAGAATCCATAGACTCTGCAGCAAGGGAACAGCTCATTCAAGCCTAGATGGTGGTGTGTGGGTGTGTGCATGTCCAACAATAAACGGATCGTTACAAACTTCCCGCTTATCACGTTCCTGTTATCAGTCTCCAGTCACATTCCAGTTGTTTCCATGTATCCAGATAGTGACCACTGAAGCTCAACTTCTGTGTTTCTGAAATACTTTACTAGAATCCTACTAGCTAGAAGGTGCATTAGCTGGCAGTGTTAGCTAGCCGTGCTAGAGACTTGTGCTACACAGACTGAAATATAGGACAAAAATATATTCAAGCCCCCTAAAAACGTTACACCTTCCAACTCTATGATTCTCTGACCCAGTATCACAACTGGGCACACAGGTTACAAACCTCAAAAGCACTATGCCAAGATAATCCCCATCCATTTCAACAGGGCTGGCACCAACAGAGCACTCTACAGATCAGAGCCACCCAGTGTAAGAGTATTTCAGGATCAGGGCTTAAGTGTGATTGGAGCAAAGAAGGAAAATTGGAGGCTGGCATCATTTTCAGAGTTATGGTTGTTGGGGAGCTTTAAACCAGTTCATACTTATGTTTGGGTTACCTTAATACAATCTTTGCTCAGAGTTTCCTGAGTTTCTTATTTCTAATATAACTATAATGATTGTGTACATGTTTTTTAAAATAAATAAATAAATCCTTGTGTTACTGGTATGCACACACACAAGAGAAAATATCAATTTCAAAATCTACCACTTAGAATTGATTTTTCCTAATTTATGCTTTTCTCCACCTGCCACTCAAAGAAATGTGTTCTTTTTCCCAACCACAAAATGAAGGCCGCTTTCATTATATCATCCTTCTTTACTTCCTAAGTCAATAAGAAGAACTGTGGAATTGCTCCTATTCCTTAAAGGCCTCTTTTCCCAGCCTCCTTGCCATTATGCAATGCCAATAACTATTTAATGCAGTTCAACCAATACATTTTTGGATTTAAGTCTGCTAGCAGGCAATGGCAGTCTGTGTGACTGTCCAAGCTCAATGTGCATGCATTCACAAATGGCTACAATATAATATTTGCAGTAAGTCTTTGTTTAGATGACAAGCCTAAAAAGAGGGTTAATGTTGCCTTAAGCAGATCAGATGAACAAGGTAGTCACTGTACTGGCTTTAGCCTACTTTTCTGGAGTTATTGGACAAGCATGTGACTCACTTGTAAGCAGACCAGTATTCATTTATAATTCAAAGAGCATGATTTTCAAGAAATTACAACAAATCTGAATAGAAAGTCATGAGGATATTTTAAGGATTTGCGGATAGGTTTTCAAGAATCTGCACTTTTTCTCTTGCTGTAATTCAAAGATCTCCAGAGCTGGATTAATGTTTATTCTCTCTCCCCTCACATATTTTTGGGGAAGGTGTGGAGGGGCAAGGGCGTAGCTACCATTGGACAAACAGGGACATTCGTCCCGGGGCCCGTACTGGCTGGGAGCCCAATATCCAAGGTAGCTAAGCCACCCCCCTTTTTTTTCTTTTTTTAAATTTCCACCTGAGCTGGCTGGGGGGCCTTCCAGCTGCTGCATGCCCCCCCCCCTCCGCCCATGGTTGCAACATTGTGCCTGACACAATGTTGCAACCGCAGGCAGGGAGGGGGAAGGGCCTCGTGCAGCAGTCTGCGTCAGGTAGGGTGTACTTCCCCTTTAAAAGAGGACGCTTATGAAAAATACATGGTGCAGGCCTGCACTGGAAGCAATGCAGTCCTGCAACATGTGTATTACAGAGCCCTGGCTGGACAATGAATCGGGCCCTATCTTGGCTGATCTTGTTCCAGCTGGGTTCTCTGTGCAGCATCAGCCTCGGCTGGAGGGACCGGGGGGTGGGGGCAGTGTAGCCATTGTTATCAAGGATGCATTGTCTTTTAGGAGATATCCGGTGCAGGCTCCACCAGGTGTTGAGTGTCTCCATCTTGTGTTGGATTTGGCCGGGGGCAGATTAGGGGTGCTGCTGGTGTACCGTGCACCCAACCGCCCGGCGGCATCCCTACATGCTCTTGCTGATTTGGTGTCAGATGTGATCCTCCGGACCCCTAGATTGGTGGTCCTGGGGGACTTTAATATCCACACTGACACCGATCTTGGAGGAGCGAGGCATGAGTTCATGGCCTCCATGACAACCATGGGCCTGTCCCAAATCATCTGTGGCCCCACACATGAGGAGGGACATACACTGGATTTGGTTTTCTGCACCGGCCTTGAGGCGGGGGGTCAGTTAGTAGGAGTTAAGGCT
This sequence comes from Sphenodon punctatus, assembly GCA_003113815.1. Lineage (NCBI taxonomy): Eukaryota > Metazoa > Chordata > Lepidosauria > Sphenodontia > Sphenodontidae > Sphenodon > Sphenodon punctatus. The sequence goes on from QEPC01006190.1 coordinate 139,859, forward strand.
GTAGAGCCTTTGTCATGGTCTGACCATTACCTCCTTAAGACGTGCATCCTGGCGCACGATAGCCCCCGGCAGGGTGCAGGACCTATTAGATCGGTCCGCCCCCGGAGACTTATGGAACCGGATCGGTTCCGGAATGCTCTGGGGGAGTTTCCCCTGGACCTTGACACCCGCTCTGTCGATGATCTCGTAGCCTTCTGGAACACCTTGTTGGCCGAGACCATAGACAGGGTGGCTCCCAGGCGTCCGCTGCCCTCTCGAGTCTCCCGCAGGTCTCCTTGGTTTACTGAGGGTCTGCGGTGTTTGAAGCGGGAGAGCAGGCGGTTAGAGCGACGGTGGCGCCGGACTCGTGACCAGTATGATCGATCGCAGCATAAGAGCAGTTTAAAGGCTTATGCTGTGGCAGTGCAGGCAGCAAAGAAGCAGTTCTTTGCTGCTCTTATTGCATCTGCAAAGTCACGTCCAGCGGAGCTTTTCCGGGTGGTGAAAGGCTTGGTCAGTCCTGCCTGTCTCCGCCTGGACCTGGAGCAATCCAGTGACCGCTGTGACCGGTTTATCGAGTACTTTGTAGATAAGATCGCTCGCATCCGCCACGATTTCGGCACCACAGTTATTGCAGAGGATCATCTTGGGGCTATGGATGCCCCGTCCTGTCCTGTTTTGTGGGATCGGTTTCAGATGGTGTCGCCTGCCGATGTGGATTCCTTGTTGGGATCTGTTCGTGCCACTACTTGTGAGCAAGATCCATGCCCGTCCTGGCTGGTGAAAGCCAGCCAGGAGACGTTACGGCCGTTGTTGGCTGGGGTGGTTGGTGCCTCCCTTCGGGAGGGCAGGGTGCCTGACTGCCTAAAAGAGGCTGTGGTTAGACCCCTGCTCAAGAAACCATCTCTTGACGCTGATGCTCCTGCCAGTTATCGGCCGGTCTCTAATCTTCCCTTTTTAGGGAAGATTATTGAACGGGCTGTGGCACGACAGCTCCAGGAGCATCTGGACCACATCGGTTTCCTTGATCCCTCCCAGTCTGGGTTTCGGCCTGGGTATGGTACGGAGACGGCATTGGTGGCCTTGGTTGACGATCTCCGTCTGGCGTTGGACCAGGGTCGTCAGACCTTACTGGTCCTGCTAGACCTTTCGGCTGCATTCGACACAGTCGATCATGAGGTGTTGGTGACTCGCCTGCGGGACCGTGCTGGAATTGGCGGAACGGTCTTGGACTGGTTTCGTTCATTCCTGGCCGGGAGAACTCACCGGGTGGTCTTGGGGGAGTGTACGTCTTCCCCCCGGGACCTCACGTGTGGAGTCCCGCAGGGTGCCATTCTGTCCCCCCTCTTGTTTAACATCTATATGCAGCCGTTAGGGGAGATCGTGAGGGGGTTTCAGGGCATGCAGTGTCATCAGTATGCTGATGACACTCAGCTCTACCTCTCCTTTTCCATCGACCCAGACCATGCAGTCTCCTTATTTTCCCAGTGCCTGTCAGCTGTGGGGGCTTGGATGAGGTTGAGCCATCTGCAATTGAATCCTGACAAGACGGAGGTGATGTTGGTGGGCGAGGGCTTGGGGGACCTGGGGGTGGTTGAATCGCCTCTTGTTGGGGGGGATCGCCCTCCCATGGTCTCTCAAGTATGGAGTCTGGGTGTGCTCCTCGATTCGTGGCTCAGCCTGGAATCTCAGGTTGTGGCCGTGGCAGGGAGTGCGTTTCGGCAGTCACATCTTGTCTGGCAGCTTCGGCCGTATCTCTCAGACTCCGACCTCGCCACTGTCATCCATGGGAAATACTCCTTTCCCTTCCAGGCCAAAACCAGCCAAGTTTGCCTTAAATCCTCATAAAAGGGGCATTCAAAAAGCAGATGTTTGAGTTCCTCTATCTCAAGATACTTACAAGGGCAAGTCCGGTTCTCATATAATATACTGTCATATCGGACCATTGTGACAGCGGAAGAAAAAAGCTGAAAACGTAACAACGTGAAAGCCCTACATAACATAGGCTCTTTCAAACTGTCTAAATAAAACTCAAATTTATGCAAACGCTTAAATAAATGCAGCTGTGGAGCCACTTTCCAAGAGGCCACCGTAGCCAAATCATCCTGCCTGGATATGTCACTTGTCCTAAGGTCCACCAGACTATTTTGGAAGGGAATACCCTTCCCCCCAAGACAGGAAAATGACAAACCTAAATCCGCCAAATAAGAGGATATTCGTGATATCCATGGGTAAGAGGGGGTCCCTAAGGCTTCCAATTCTTCCCTTAAGCACAGGGAAGGCAATGAGGTCTCATTCTAATTGCAAAGCTTTATCCAATATCTGAGTGCTAACCGTCTTTGAAGACACGAAATAGCCAGAGTACCTGTCTCAGCCCTAACCACAGCCTCCAGGACACTCTGAGGAACCCTCAATAACTTCCTCAAAAATTTGTTCTGAACAACCTCCAAATCTTGCGATTCAGCTGCTAAGGTGACTTCAGAGTCAAAGGTTAATAAAGACTGCATCTTTGCTCTGAACACCTTCAAAATGGACAAGATGTTAATCTCAAGTGACCTCATGGCGAGTCTTAAAATTCCTTTAGAAGCTGCATTAGCTTTCAGGGTGATTAGTTTCTTATGCTTCCCCCACAGGCCACTGGAGGACAGAACAATTCCAAGATACACATACGAACTTGCTTGAGGAAATTCGTTACCCTTTATAGACCATTTGTGTTTAGGGGATTTTTTATTCCCTACTGCCATGATCTGAGATTTTTGTAAATTAATATTCAGTTCATTTTCAGCACAATAGTCCAATAACTTCTCTAATTGGTTACATAATCCCTTTGTTGTCTGAGACATCAAAATGATGTTGTCGGCATACATTAAAGCGACTAAAGGTCTGTCCTTGATCTTGGGGGGGGGTGGCTCTGAGGCACTGACAATTTATCAATAAAAACAATAATATAATCAATAGTAAAATACAAAAATTAGAACATTTAAAACCTTCTAAAAACACCCACCCCCCAAAAAATTATTATCCCAACCCACCCTCCCCACCTCCGAAGTCCTGGGAGAACAGCCAGGTTTTGCAGACCCGGCGGAAGGCCAACAGACTTGGGGCCAGATGGGCTTCCTCCTGGAGGGAGTTCCATAATTGTGGTACGGCCACCGAGAACGCCCTCTCTATTGTGGCCCCGCATTTTACACAGGGGACCTCCAAGAAGGCGCCCCCAGCGGACCGAAGGGACCGTTCTGGGGCGCAGAGGGTGAGGTGGTCCCTGAGGTATGAAGGGCCAAGACCATGTAGGACCTTATAGGCCAAAACCAACACCTTGAATCTGGCTCAGTACACTATAGGCAGCCAGTGCAGTGTGCGGAACACGGGGGTGATATGCTCCCGTCGGCTCATCCCTGTAAGGAGACAAGCCGCTGCATTCTGCACTAGCTGTAGCCTCCAAACCAGCATCAAGGGAAGCCCCACGCAGAGTGCGTTGCAGTAGTACAGCCTCAAGGTGATGAAGACATGGATGAGGGTGGCCAGGTCAGGCCTAGAAACATACGGACGCGGCCTCCACACCAGATACTGCTGGCGGAAGGCAGCTTTAGCCACCGTCTCCACCTGCCGATCCAGGCAAAAATCTGAGTCCAGCAATACTCCCAGACTCCAAACCTGCTGGGCTACAGGAGGGCGGACCCCCTCTACAAGGGGAGCCGACACCTCCTTCACCCTACCCACCACCATCACCTCCGTCTTAGCAGGGTTGAGTCTCAGTCTGCTCTGCCGCAACCAATCCGCCACGGTCTCCAAACATTGGGACAGTACTGAGATGGTAGAACCTGGGTCAGCTGAAAAAGAGAGGTACAGCTGGGTGTCATCAGCATATTGGTGGCAATGCACACCAAACCCTCTCACGATCTGCCCCAAGGGCTGCATATATACATTAAATAATAATGGAGACAGAATGGAACCTTGTGGAACGCCACGTTCCAGGGCCCGAGGGCTGGAAGATTCAGCCCCCAGGACAACCTGCTGGCTTCTCCCTGAGAGGAATGAGCGGAACCATCTGAGGACAGTCCCATCCAGACCCCCCAGGGCTTGCAATCATCTCAACAGCAGCCCATGGTCCACTGTGTCAAAGACAGCCGAGAGATCTAGCAGGATCAGAAATTTTGAACATCCTGCATCCATCTCCCGGTGGAGATCGTCCACCAAGGCCACCAACGCCGTCTCTGTACCATAGCCGGGACAAAGCCCAGATTGAAATGGGTCAAGGAAACCAATGCTGTCAAGACATGCCTGGAGCTGCAGTGCAACCGTCCATTCAATAACCTTCCCTAAAAAGAGAAGGTTAGAGACAGGTAGGTAGCTGGCGAGTGCACCCATATCCAAGGATGGTTTCTTCATCAGGGGGCGCACCACAGCCTCCTTGAGACCAGGGGGCCATCTCCCCGATTACCTTTACCAGCACCGTCCCCAACGTCTCCCTGGAGGCCTTCACCAACCAGGACAGGCATGGGTCTAATTCACAACTGGTGGTTCTAACAGACCCCAGAACACCCACAGCATCGGCTGGCGTCACTTCCTGAAACTCATTCCAAGAAGCTGGACCAGACAGGGCCTCCATAACCTCGCACTCCATCTCTACTGCCCCTAATCCAGTGTCGAAGTTGCTCTGGATCCAAGCAATCTTGTCTGCAAAGTAGGGGGCAAACTCCTCGCAGCGGGCCTGGGACAAGTCCCTGTCCAGGTGGAGGGAGGTCAAACTGACCAGCCCCCATACCACCTGGAACAGCTCCGCTGGACATGACTTTGCAGACGCTATGAGGGCAGCAAAGAACTCTTTCTTTGCCATCCTCACAGCCTCAACATAGGACCACAAATGGGCCCTATGGAGAAGTCAGTCGGATTCAGCGCGAGTCCAACGCCAGCATCGCTCTAGTCACCTACCTGCCTGCTTCATACACCACAGCCCCTCAGTAAACCAAGGGGCCCTGCGGTGACGAGACAGAGGTAGGAGATGTCTCAAAGCCACCCTGTCAATGGCCTCCCCGAGCAAGATGTTCCAAGCTCGGACGAGTTAATCGACAGAGTGGCCATCAAGGTCTAAGGTTACATCCCCCAGGGCCTCTTGGAACCGTTGAGATTCCATCAGTTGCCGGGGGCAGACCAGCCTAACTGGTCCATTCCCTTTCTGGAGGTGGTGTGCTGAGAGACTGCCTGTAGGAGGTAATGATCCGTCCATGACAAGGGCGTAACCCTCACATCCCCCACTACTGGATCGCCTGCCCCAAGTCCAGAACAGAACACCAGATTGAGGGTATGCCCCCCCCCCCCACATGGGTCGGACAGCTAATAACTTGGGACAAGTCCATGGTTGCCATGGCGGTCAAGAACTCTTGCTCCGCTCCCACAAGGCCAGCATCTGCATGGGTAGTGAAGTCCCCCAGGACCAAAGTTCTGGAGGAGTTCAGCATCACCGCCGAGACCAGCTCTGCTAGAGCAGCAAGGGATGTTGCTGGGCAGGAAGAGGCCCGGTACACCATTAACACCCCGAGATTGCCCCCAGCCTAATCGAACACCACATGAAGGGCTTCGATCCCCGAAATCTCCTGGCCTGGATACCTCCAACAGGCCATGTCTCTCTAAAAAGAATAGCTACACCACCTCCCCAGCCCCCAGTACGGGGCTAGTGCTGCATGGCATACCCAGATGGAACAAGGTCGGCCAAGACGGGCCCCGCCTCCTCGTCCAGCCAGGTTTCCGTAATACATGCAAGGTCCACAGCCCCGTCCAGGATCACGTCCCAGATTACTGGGGCCTTATTTACCACGGAACTTGCATTTAGCAGCATCAATCCCCCACTGGCAGACCTCAGACCTTGCTCCTCCTTCACCCACAGTGGGGGGGGAGGCTCTTCTGACCTCCATAAGGGACCTGGGTCCCCTGGGGGCTCAAACCACACACCCCCATGGACCATACCATCCCCGTCCCAGAACCACCTCTATAGCCGCTCCTCCCTTCCCGTCCACACTATTCTGACCCCTTCCTACCAGCTGGGGGTAGTGTCCCCCTCCTACCGGCTGCTCCCCCAGAGCCCTCAGAGATCTCCCTCCCCTCCCTCCCACTCCCACCCAGTGCTCTCACCACTTAGGCCCTCTCCCTCCCCCCTCCACATGCTGCCACCATGTGGTTTTCCTTGCTGGGAGCACCAACCTGTCTCTCACTCAGGACAAGTGCTCCCTGCACTCCCTCCGCCTCCCCCCATTTTTCACCATACATACCCCATACCTCCCCTCCCTCCACAGCATCTCCCCCTAAAACCCCTGGCCACCAAATTTCCCCCATCCCCCCTGCCCCCCTCTGCCACAGAAGGGCATCCCAGACACCAATACCCCCCTTTCCCCACCCACTTCAAAACCTTCACTTTTAACCCATCTCCCCATTTTTAACTAAAACACTTTCCCCCATAAACTCCAGTAAAACCCCATTCCCCCAATCACAATAACCTGCCCCCCATCCCTAGCCCCGCTAAGGGCCGCCCAGGTGCAGCCCTTAGGCGTGCTGCCTGTGGCACAGCCGGGCCGCCATCTGCCTTGACCCCTCTGGGCCGGACGTCCCTGCTCTCTGGAGCGCTGGCCCCACCCCCTCCTCCAACTGGGGGAGGGGGAGATGGAACCAGGGGACGGCAACTCACCGTTTTTGGTGGGGCCCACCCTGACCCTGCTGCTTGCTCCGCCACTGCTGCTGCTTCCCCAACCCCCATCAGGTCAGTTGTTGTTGGGGGGGGAGAAGTGTGTCCCTCAGCCAGACTGCCGGCTGCCTTTGGCCCCTCTGGGCCGGAAGTCCCCGCTCTCTGGAGCGCCGGCCCCGCCCCCTCCTCCAACAGGGGGAGTGGGAGATGGAACCAGGGGCCGGCAACTCACAGTTTTTGGTGGGGCCCGCCCTGGCCCTGCTGCTTGCTCCGCCGCCACTAATAGTGGTGACAGAGCCTGATCCTGAAAGCCTTCTAGAGCACTAATTCAAAACCCAGGCCCTTTTCACACAGACACTCTAACACCGATAAAATGAGAGTTACATTTTATTATACACCTTACAGGGCTCACATAGGGCAACACTGCAGCCCTGCAACATGGGCCCTTTTCATATGAGATGCCTCCACCCAGCTTCGCTGGGTGGAGATGGGTGGAGGCATCTGTGTGAACACTATGGGTGGGGTGCATTTCGTTGGGTGGAGATGGGTGTCGGTGTCTGTGTGAACGCCACGGGTGGTGGGTGTCGGTGTATGAGTGCTCCTGTGCAACACCCATCTCCACCCACCACCCAGGCCGGTTGCTCTGTGGGTGGGTGGAGATGGGTGTTGTGCGGAAGCACACATGCACCTCCACCCACGGTGTTCACACAGACACCTCCACCCATCTCCACCCAGCGAAATGCACCCCACCCACCGCCCGCGGTGTTCACACAAACACTTCCAAGGCATCTCATATGAAAAGGGCCCATGTTGCAGGGCTGCAGTGTTACCCTGCGTGAGCCCTGTAACGTGTATAATAACGTGTATAATAAAATGTAACACCCATTTTATCGGTGTTAAGAGTGTCTGTGTGAAAAGGGCCTCATTCTGGCCAGTGGAAAGACTTCCACTCACTTTGTTTTGGTAATAACTTCCATAAATGGAAGGTTCTCTCAATTTGATCCCTACCTGTCCTAGTTCCTATCCTGCTAATTTCCTGTAACCATAAAACACTAGTGCTGCAATCCTGAGCTCACTGAAGTCAATTGCAAAACCTCCCGTTGACTTCAAAGGGTGTGGATTGCACCCTAGATGCTTTCACATGAGTTTTGAAGCCAGTGGTACATAAAAGTTAATGTGGCATGCCTTGTACTAAAATCCAATACGAGTTACCTAAGAGACAATGAAAATTGAATTGTTAGCAAATAATGAATTTACCAGTTCAGATGCTTACTCAGTCATTTCTAGGTGGGTTTTTTTTTTACATATCTGATGCAATTTCATTAACTATTGCAGCATAATTCTAAATAATTAACAGGGTGTCTGTCATTTCTCCTTCCCCCTCTCCCCGGTTTGCAGCTGCAAATCATTCAAAACTCATTCAGCAAGGACCCCGGAGAAAACCTCTGCTTCACCATAAAATGAACATTTGTGATCTGGGGCCTCTCAGAAACCCATAAACAATTTTCTGTACTTGGCTCTTTCCTCTCTACAGGACACTTGTGAGAAAGACAATTTCAGACTTTGAAAAGCCTGTGCTGTCCCTTTTTAAACATGCTTCTGTGAGCGTGCATTAGTCCCGAGTTCTCTTGTTTAAAACAGCAAAGGTAAATGTATCGCCTCATCCTGGCATCTGACTGATTTTTAAAAAGAATACTTCTTTATGCCAAAACCAGCAATAAAATAGACCAATTCCCAGTTTCCTATATTACAGCCAGCAAACTGATTACAGTATTACTGGATAGCATCAACTCTTTGGAATTAGGCTGCTTGCTGAGGTGAAGGGCTTATTATAGTACTGAGTTCTCACTGCTATGATTAGCATGGTCAGCATTTCTATTGTAACAGCCTCTTCCTCCCCCAATCTATTTCTCTGGGGGTTGTAATCTGGACATAATGAATTTCAGGTTGAAACACTGATGGTATGATCTCAGGTCATGAGTCTTGGAATTATTAAGCATATTTCAGACAAGTAGCTTTGCTTTTTCTCAGTCCTACATTCCTTACACACTTAAAATGTTGAATGAAGTCAGTAGGATTTTTTCACACACAGAGAAATAATATATATTTACAAATTATTTTACTGTGTTTAGTTCAAACTAGCTTTGAATTCCATATTAAAATGTGGTGCATAACCTTTCCATATTGTAAAAACTAGAGTGAATACTTTTCAGAATATAGTTGTAATGCATTATGCACTGCAGTGATCTAATTGCAGAGTAAAGGAGCTTAAAAAGGGACCACAAAGCCTTGTTCTAGCATCTGTTTGAACAGAAACCGGGAAATATGGGGATACTCTACATGATCACTTGCAACATGCACTGTCTAGACCTCATCACAAACACTTCATGGATGCCCACAGCAGCTTGCTTGCTTGATAAACATGGCAGACCTCCGAAAGCATTTTGTGGCAATATGTATTTTTGCTGACTTTCTATCTGATTCCAGATGCTTTGCAAAATGTTGACCTTCGGTCACTAAAGGGCAAGTTATCTTAGTCACTGTCTCTAACTTTACGGCAGGATAAATAGAGGAGAGTAGAAATTTGATATTGAACCAAAATGCAGCCAATACCAGGAACTCTATGATACCAAGTATTCACCAAAATTTTCTTTTTGGTTATTCAACAAGGGAGAGAGGAGGGGGAGGAGGAAAGCTTTACTCAAAAGGAATTTCCTACAGTATTCTTTAGACACTTCTGAATAGTCTAAAATATTTGCAATTAGGAGAAGGCCATATTTAAACCTCTCTGTGACTGGTGAAACCAGCCACTGCCAGGGTAAGACCATGGTGCTGGCCACACAAACGGGCACCCAGGCCTGCCCCACCTCACTCTCCCAGCCCAATGAAGATCCCACCCCCAGCCATGATGTTGCCGCACACAACAGGTGACAGTTCCTGCCGCTCAAGGCCCAGCCGTGGTGCTCCCCATGTGGCGGGGCAAGCACACGAGTTGCCCCACCCTGGGCAGCCTGACCAGTTGGGGTAAGGCTGCTCTGCAACATGTCCTTAGAATTTTTCCAAAGACACGTCACGTAGCAACCAGCTGCAGGAACATCTGATGGGTGCTGGCCACACAATGCATCCCAGAGTGGGGTACGGCTACCCCAAGACATGGTAGTCTCCCCAATCTGTCTCGTGTGGCTTCACCATGCCAGGCAGAGATTATTCTCAGTAGAGGAAAACATGGTCAAATGATGGACTAATGACCTGGATAAGCTGGAGTATTGCAAATTGACTGGTTGGGTATAAAGAAAGAAAGATTCTTTAGAAAGTTTTTCCCCATCAACAAAGCAGCATAATGGCCTGGGAGAGGCTTGTTTTCCTGAAAGACAACTTCAAAGATTAAACATTGCTTCATAAGGCTGCTTGCAACGGGGGGAAGAATGAATTCCTTACACATATATAAATCCAACTCTTAATTTTTCATATGGTTCCAATGAAGACTGTTCAGAGATATACCCATCCATTCTATCCAATACACAAGTACTAGGTGAAGCTGACTCTGTGTGTCCTCAGAAAAGAAATGATGGAACAGCCATCTCGGTTCTCTTTTCCATCAAGTAGCACCAGTGCCCCTTGTAGGAACTGTTCAGAAGAGTCCATACCAAAATGGCTAGCCACTTATTTATGCAGTTTGTCCCAGCTCTGCTCCCCTCCACCATCACTGTTTCTGTGCATTCTTGTTTCACACACATTTATCTCCCATCTCTATTAATGCTGGGGGAGTTTGTGAGAGGGTTCTGGGTGCGATGCCACCAATATGCTGATGATACTTAGCTGTACCTCTCATTTTCAACCGACCCAGGTCCTGCTGTCTCGATACTCTCCCTATGTTTGGAGGCCGTGGCGGATTGGATGCGGCAGAGCAGACTGAAACAGAACCCCAATAAGACGGAGGTAATGCTGGTGGGAAGGGCAAGGGGGGTGCTGGCTCCCCCGATGGGGGGGTGGGTCTGCCCTCCTGTAGCCCAGCAGGTTCGGAGTCTGGCGGTGGTGTTGGATTTGGACCTCCGCCTAGATCGCCAGGTGGAGGTAGTGGCTAAAGCTGCCTTCCGCCAGCTGTATCTGGTACGGAGGCTCCATCCATACATCTCCGGGCCAGACCTGACCACTCTCATCCATGCCTTCATCACCTTGAGGCTAGACTACAGCAAAGCGCTCTACGTGGGGCTTCCCCTGTTTCTGGTCTGGAGGCTGCAGTTAGTGCAGAATGCGGCGACCCATCTCCTTACAGGGACGGGTCGGCGGGAGCACATAACACCTGTGCTCTGTACTCTGCACTGGCTGCCTATAGCGTACCGGGCCAGATTCAAGGTGCTGGTTTTGATCTATAAAGCCCTACATGGACTGGGCCCCTCATACCTCGGGGACCATCTCACCCTCCGCGTCTCAGAGCAACCCCTGAAGTCTACCGGGGCACCGTCCTGGAGGTCCCCCGTGTTAAGTGGGGGGCCACAATGGAAAGGGTGTTCTCGGTGGCTGGGCCACAACTCTGGAATTCCGTCCCGGAGCAAGCTCACCTGGCCCCAGGTCTGCTGGCGTTCCGCCGAGCCTGTAAGACCTGACTGTTTGCCCAGGCCTTCGGAGGGGAGGGGAGGTAGGTGGGGGGGTGGGTTGTTGGTTTTTAAGAAGAGTGATGGGTGGGATTGTTTTAAAATATTTTAATATTGAATAATTTTTATGCTTCTTGTTACAGTTTTCATTTGTTGTAAGCTGCCCCGAGATGCCGTAGGCATGAGGCGCCAGCTAATAAATGTGAATAAATAAATAAATAAATAAATAAATGCTCAAAACACCTTAGGATGCAGATAAATGATTATCGAGCTCATTTTACAGGTGGGAAACCAAGGTAGAGTAGCTGACATGCATTGGTTTAGTGAGGATAAAAGCTTAGGAATTCCTGGTTCAGTTTCACACAAAACCTTGAGCTTCAGATCCATCATGGCAGTAGTGGCAATGGTGCCCACTGCCCACAGTGGTAGTTGTGATTTTTCACTTTAATACTAAAAAAAAAGTCTTGGAGAGAAAATTAAAGAATTTTATTTATTTATTTTATTTTATAAATTTATAAATAAAATAAATAAAATTCTTTAATTTTCCTGCAAGACTTTATGGTTCAAAAGTGCTGATGAAGAGAATAGCAATCTCTTCCCCCACAATTCTGCTCCCTGTATGTCTTTTGGCCAACATTTTCAAAGTGGTAAGTGGTTTTGAGCACCTCTATGTTAAGTTGTCAATGACACCTAAAAAGGGTCCTGATTTACAGAGGGTGGGTCTCCACACTCTTCAAGGTGGCTCAAATTGGGCATTAAAAAACTGGGTCACTTTTGAACATTTTGGCCTTAGCCTTGTATCTGTGTAGTAACATCCTTAGTACAGCTCAGCAAAAATGGTCATGTCATTAAGAGCATTGTTGGTCCCAAATACGAGAGAGGCAAGAGAAATAGTATAGATGGTGCCTTTTATTAGACCAACTTATGTGGCTGAAAGTGCAAGCTTCAAGTTTTCATAAGAGTTCTATGAAGTTTGCACTAAGCAACACAAATTGCTCAAATAAGAGCAATGATGCTAACTACTCACTCTCTCATCACTCCCCAACGGCCATGGCATTTTCAATTAAAATTTTGTTTGGGTAAAACTCCGTCTCTCATTCTCTTCCCAGCACTGAGGTTTATGGTCAGTCAAAATCCAAAATGGACTGGGACCACTGAAATTCATGACTAAATTTCAAATTGACGACAAATTTTGATTCAGCCCTGGGTCCTGCGACTTTTAGCCTTGAAGGAGATATTACAGCTGAGGGGGAGTCGAGGAGAATTTTATTCCAGCTCTTGCAGCAGTGGCATGACTGTCAAACTAAGCTTCCAGCTACAGAATTGCTCCCATTGGTGACAGACAGGAACTAGAAAGAATCCAGCTTGACCTTCAGATCCCAGGAGGAATTGGAAAGGCTGAGGTAGGAGGGTGGATCAAAGAGTTTTATTACTTTTCAAGAGAGAGAATTTGCTTCCAGAGCAACCAAGTCCCCATTAACATGAAACACCCCCACTCCCTCACTATATTTTCCTAAGATCAACTTTTCCAGTTATAACTGCTGTGTAAGAGGAGCAAGCAGGGGAGATTAAATGTGTTTTCAGCTGAGGTTTGCAGTGGGATGTAGTCAGTGCCTCTTGGGCTTTCAAAAGCTGTTCTGTTTGAAAGGGAAATAAAATGTGTGTGCAAATGTAACATACCGTTGTTGGGGGTGGGCTAGATGGGGGCTGTCAATGTGTCCATTCTCCATCCTGCAGCAGAGGGGAGAAAAGGTTCTGGGAAAGGAGAGAAGGTGCCGCCAAGACGTGTCTCCTCCTTGGTTGACTTGCTGATCCGCTAATCAGAGGCTGCTCGCTGTAGTCTATTGTGAGTCACCCCCCTCCTCCTGGCCGAGTCAGCCTCAGAAGCATCAGTATTCCAGAGACATTGGCAGCCAGACTAGCTCAGGCTTGGAGCCGCCGCTGTCCTCAGATGAACCCGGCTCGGCTGCCAGCGCCAACTGAGTGCGCGCAAGGCTAGAGCCCGGCTCTCTGACTGTGAGCCCGCAGATAACACCCCTTAGCGTTAGATCCAGCTTCAGGCCACATAGATTTAGGCGGGGGGCCCCCTAAATACGCTCCGCAGAGAGACTGGAAAGGTAAGATTCATACCGAGAAGGGGGAAAAATGGCAGTAAAAAGCGAAAAAAGCTGAAGGAAGCTCCCGGCGGTAGCCGCAGTTGGGAAGCAGGGAGCTGTGCTTTGGTCGATGATCTATACTTGCAGGGCGCCCGGGGTCGCTCCCCCGGGTTCCACGTGTTCTAGAGTTTGCCCCCTCCCGGGTTCTAGATGTGGTAAATCGGGGGCTGGGGGAGTGGATCTGTACCTCCTAGCAGATTCTCTTGTACAGAGCTGCGACAACAAAGGAAGGATTTCCATAGCAGGAGAGAGTGTCCTGGGCAATTCAGGGGGGCAGCTTAGAGGGAGCCTCCTTCTTCGCTCCCCTAAGCCCCACTCCGGGGCAGGTGGTCAAGGCAACCCCTTGATTTTGTTTTTTCCTCGAGACGGGGAAATAAGTAATTCACTGGTGATGGTAATGCTGTGAAATCCAGCCTCCAGCCACACCTTTGAAATTAATAGCCCTCTGGTCTGGACAGAGTGCGCCAGCAAAGATCCCGGACCCCTTGGTCAAAAGGTGCATTACCACCTACTAAGCTTATCTCCTAAAACATGTGCCAGCAGCAGGGGCCCTGGAAGTCAGCTGGACTCTCCCAAAGATTCTTGCTCCTCGGGGTCACAGGGTCCCCCCTCAAGCGCTGCCTTCCCCATTTCATTCAAGGCGGGTTTCTGCCTGTCCCTTTGACTAAATCTCACTTGCTCCCCTCCAATATTTTCCCGGGCTGGAAGGGGCAGTGTAAGGACCCGGGGAGGCGGCACTCAATCGCCTTCCCTTGCTTATTTCGTTAATTTCACCTGCACCTGTCATTTCCCCTCCTTGTAAAACGAAACAGATTAATTTCCCTAATGAGCCACCAAAGCATGCAAAAAAATAATAAGCTCGATGTAATGGGTCTATTCCAAGCTTCTCCGTATTGATGGGAGCCAAAACACACGGGGGCAGTGAAATCTACCAAGAACTTTAACCCCTAGGCAGTTTTCCCCACTTCCTGTCACCGTAAAAACCTTTTTTCCCCCATACTCTTTTTTAAAAAAATAAAAATTTCTGTGGGGAAATCGATAGGGCATTGGACAACCCGCCTGAACAGCTCCAAAGCAAATCCAATTCCGAATGAGACCAAGGGGGCGATTTGGGACAATGTCTTTATATTCTATTCTCCCTAGAAATACCAACCCCAAACAACTGGGGACTGTCTCTTGGGGGGGGGGGGGTGTTAGGCAAAACCCAAGTCCGGGGAGGGGCGGTTCAAGTGATTGAGGAAACGATGCCCAAGCGGAGAGGTGATTGGACCTCTCCTCCTGTAGGGACCAGCACACACGCCTGCGACAATCGAGGAAAACGTGTTGCAACGCCAATCCGGCTGCTGGTCTATGCTGGGTGGCTCATTGCTGCTCCAGTGGCAGGTGCCTGGAAGGCGCCTCATGCCGCCTTCCTTTTTCTTTCCTGACAACACGCGCAGCCTTATAAAAATAATGACAATAATTTTAAAATGCAAACTCTCCCTTGCTTTAAAGCAGCTCCCTCCCTCCCTGCGGGGAAAGGAAACGACACGGTGCTTGCTCGCCCGCCCCTGCCTGCTCGCCGAGGGAGCGCAGCCCCTGGATGAAAGGAGCTTATCCTCGGGTGACACCGCAGCCTGCGCCGCCTCCTTCCTGACGCTGCGGATGCCGCCTCTCTCCCTCTCGCTTCTCTCTCAGCCCTAATTGGGCTTTTGCTAATATGATTAAAGCCCAGTTAAATGTTTCTTGATAAATCCTGTTAAGGGAGAAAAAAATTTCTCCCCGCCCGGTCTCTGCGGCTGGTCAGAAAACCCCCGGTTCCAGACAGGACACGTCAGTCTCCTGCTGTTAACACTGGGAAGTTGGCATTGCACAATTGTTCCTCTAACAGGGCTTTCTCCCCTGGCCCGGGTGGGTCCTGGGGACGATTGTTTCCCCTTCAGGCCGGGGCTCGCTGATAAGAACCGTCCGCCCGTGGCTTTAGGCAACACAATTTTGTCTGGTCTGGTAATGATCCCAGATCGGGATGTTTCCTTCCTTCCTCCCTAAGCTGAAATGAACCAAAATTCGTAAAGCTCTGCCGAGTCCCTGGGATGCTCGTAACCGGCTCCCGCAGAGGGTGGGTTTTGTTTGTTTTTAAACCTTCGGAGCCATCCGGGCTGAGTTTCGGGTTTGTCATCGTCGAAGTTGATTGGTATAAATTCGGGAAGCCCTAAAAACATTCCTTGGGAATAAACCATCCCTCCTGGCTCTCGCTGTGAAACGCTCCCTATACTGGGAGGGGTCTGTTCTATGGCTTCTTTCAGGTGATTTGCTTAGCAAACATTAGGAAATGACTATTTGTTTCCGTTCTTTACCTTGCTGCCCTCCCCCCCCCCCCCCCCCCCCCCCACTTCGACAGCCCTCCTAATTTTAAGTTTCTGCTCCGATTTCGTCTCGGCTATTTATTTACTTGTAAAAACACAAACAAATGGTAACTTTGGTGTGTCCCTTTGGAATGTGCTTGGATGGAAAAGGGGGTTGATTTCCAGTGCGATGGGTTTCTGCTTGCTGCAGCCCGGGTTGGTTAGTTAGCGGGCAGATTCGTTTTCTGTTTAGTTGGGTTCCGCGGGTTTAGTTTGCCGTCTCTCCTCTGCTAGAGATGAGTTGGTTTCGGATGATAGCTCATAGCTGAGTATCGAGTGAATTTCCTTGATCCGTTTCTCCGAAGCTACCCACGCACTGTGTCTGACAACGTGGTACTTGAGCAGAGCCAACCCTGCGTCCCTCCTTCTCCGCTACACCTGACCCTTTCCCTTAACTGAAAGCGGCCCCTGGGCGCTCCCTCGCATCCCCTTCGGGTCTTGTTAGATTTCACTTCTTCATTTGTGACTCTCCCCTTGGGGGATTTGCAACCGGGCGCGGGTAACAATAGGAACCAGCTTGCTCTGTTTCCTATTCAAAGCGAGAGGATCCCCTCAATCAAAATACTTTGTTTTATTTCAGCAAGGACTCCCGCAGCGTGGCTGATTTCCCCCTTTCTCTTCACGCTGCCCTCCCTCTCTCCCCGTCCTCACATACCCGGGCACCACCTCCTGTGCCCATCAGGCAACGCCGGATGAGAGCATTTTACAGAGACTGGTTTTTAATAAAAGCCAAGGCCAACAGATGAGGAGAAAGGACAGTGTGTACGTGGGTGGGAAATCCCAGCCATCGAAAGAAACGAAAAATAAACTGGAGACCCCCCTCCCTCCTCTTAGAAAGGAGTGGAAATGAACTGATGCCCCTTTCTTGGGAAAAGGAAATCCAAGGTAGGGCTGAAAACGCGCGCTCTCATCCCTGGACCTCCCAGAGCTGCTGGCTAGCAGAGTGGGGGGGGTGGTGGTGGACAAATCTTTATAAAAGTAAAGGCTTAAGCTGAACAATGCGCAAGGAGGAGTTTAGAAACTCTTGCTCCCTCCGCTTAGTGAGGCCCCCTCCGCGATCCTTGGTGGCAATTTTTTATTTTTATTTTTACACTAAGCAGCATTTAGGAGACCACAAATGAGCCGTTTGGGCTTCTTTCCCGATTGATTCGAGAGAAGAAGCATTAGGACAAAGTAGTTCGTTCAGTAATTGCAACAAGTGCTCTCCAAAGTTCAAGAACTCTCTCTGAAGTTCAAGAAAAAGTGAGATCCGGAGTATTAAGGAGAAGGTGATTCAAGTTTAAATTGCACCCCCTCCAGTCCCCCATTTGGGAAATCGGGCAGAGTCCAGCGGGATGAGCGCAGAGAACGAAATTAACAATGGACCGATTGGGAATAACTGTTAAAACTTCGTTTAGCAGCAGGGGAGCTAGCGAAGGAGGATGCTTAACTGATGCAAATTAACCTGGTTCTACTTATTTCAGTGGAGCGCGGGAGTTTCCCCATCTCAGGATCTGTGCCTTGCAAGGTTACAAAGGGCAAAGCTTTGGATTCTCCTTTTCCCCTCTTGGATCTGTTCAGTGATTTTCCATCCAAGCCTGCAAAGGGGGAGAGGGAGGGCGAGGGTCTGCTCCTACCAGAAGGTACCCGTAAAAGACCCAGAAAGGGCACATCTCCTGTTCACCTGCATATCTCCCCTTTCCCCGCTGGTGCTGACACAAGCTGAGGAAAGTCACAAATTACAAGGATTAAAACGAATGACAGGGAATGCCCACTAGTAATAACTGAGGCAAAGTGAATGCCAATTAGAAATACTGGCAATGTGCAAATGGCAATAGGCTTTAATGGACTGTAAAGCAAGACAGTGGATCTGCATCTCACCCAAGCTCAAATACTTCTCAGGTGCAATGGGCCCACAGGGACTAACAGGAGGGATCAATAGGAAAGGAGGAAATGCAAGAAGAAATTAGGAATTGCAATAAGAATTGTATAGAATAATGAGAAGGGGACCATGGAAGCCAGGTGGAAAGGGAAGATGAGCAGGGGAAATAGGAATGGCAAGGAAGAGAATAGGTGGAATGACAAATAACTGAGGGGAACAAGTAGGGAGGCCAGGGGCAGTTGGTTGGATGACAAGTGACTAACTGGAATAAAAGGAGGAGCCCCTGGGGAAGGAGTAGTATGACAGGTAGGTGGCCATGGGAGGTGAGGTGCGGGGTGGGATGACAAGAGCTTGGGTAGAATAACAGAGAAGGCCATGAGAAGCATGTGGAACGAAGACTGTGTGGAATGATTAAGAAGGCGGCATAATGTTATGGGAAATGGGTGAACTGAGTTTACTGAACTCGCATGCCTAGGTGGAATGACAGCAAGATGACCATAGGCAGCTGACAGATTGTAATCAGGAAACAGGAAAGGGGATACACTTATTGAGAGGGGATGGAGGGAAATGAGAAGAAGAAGAGAGCAGATATGACAGAGAAGAAGCCATGGGGAGCAGGAGAACTTCTCCCATGCTGCCGCCCACACCTGGAACTCCCTGCCTTAACATGCACACTCCCTCCCTCCCTCCCTCCCTCTCTCCAAATCCCACATAAAAACCTACCTACATTATGTTTTCCCTAGCTCCTTTCCCCACAGACTGCTCATTCATGCTGCTTCTACTGTCCTATCATTCAGGGTCCCTTTTCTCTTCCTATAACTAAGCTAAGCATACACACTTGTAACTTCTAAAGTTCATGAATGTATCCTATGTTCCCCTCTCCCTTGTCCATCCTAGGTTGTACATCCCTTGAGGCAGGGACTTGTTTCTAATTCATGACTGTTCTGTGCAAGGCTCTTTGCTGACAGTATATAAACAAACAAACAAACAAACAATGACAAGTGATTGGAAGGACAAGGAAGATGACCACAGAGAACGTGTGGAATGAGGAAATACTGAGTGTAATGACAAGGGAAATGGGAAGTGAGCGAAATGAACGGGGGACATCTGTTGCAACCCAGGTGCAATGATAAGGAGAAGCCATGGGGTGTTGGTGAAATGACAAGGGACTGGGTGTAGTAATAATGAGAGGATGGTGGGGAGCTGATGAATGATAAGCATGGAGAAAGAGAGAATGGGTTAAATGACAATAACGAGGCATCATGAGACTCAAGAAAGACTCAAGGGGAGCAGGCTGAATACCAAAGAAGGGACCAAAGCAAAATAGAACAAGACACGGGGGGTGTCTTTAGACATAACGAATATCAGTGTCAAACCCCCGAATGAAAAGATGGGAAAAAGTGGATCATGTGAAATGGCAAAATCCTGAATGGAATGACAAGGTGAGGGGAGGAGAAGCAAGTGAAATTACAAGGAACTGATATGAATAACAAGGAAGAAGCACAGGGAAAGTTGTGAAATGGAAAAGAAAAGGGTATAATAACAAAGAGAAAGCAATGGAGAACATGAACAAGGAGGGCATGGATGGCACAGAGAGTAGGTGGAAGGACAAGGGACTGGGTGGAATGACAAGAGGGTTTTACGGACACTAGGTGGAATGATGAGGATGGAGGGGAGAGGGAATGATGAGTGGATGGAGTCAAATGAAAGGGTGGTGTCATTGGGTATGGGGGAATGGAAAACATAGGGAGAGAATAGAATGACAGAACTAGAAGGAATGACAATGGGGGCCTTAGGGAATGGATGAAATTAAAAAAGAAAAGGTGGAATGACAAGTTAGGGGACATAAGGAAAATCTGGAATTATGTGACTGAGCAAAATGACAATGGGGTGCATGGGGAGTACATGGAATTACTAGGGGGGATTGTGAGGGGCAGCAAAGTAAGACTGTTGGAATGGCATTGAGGGGCTATGGAAAATTAGAGGAATGGCAAGAGATTGGGTAAGATGAAAGGGGCCCTGCCATTCTGCAAGTTCCCCATGTCCCCACCTTGTCATTCCTCCCAGTCCTTTGTTATTCCACCCACTCCCCATGGTTCCTTCCATGTCACTCTTTCTAGATCCTTGTCATTCCATTTGGTCCCCATGGGACGCTTATCATTCCAACCTCTCTCCCCACATTCCCCTCCTTATCATTCCATCAACTCCTTATTGACTTTCCCTCATCATCCCATTCACTCCCTTGTCATTCCACACATTTTGTATCTCTCTCATTGTCATTCCATTCACTCTTATCAGTCATCTGTTCCCCGTAATACCCTCCTGATTTTTCCACCCAACCCCCCATCATTTCTTATCTCTCTATGGCATTTCTCTTTTGCCATTCCACCCTGCCCCCGTCATCCCACCCTATCCTTCCTGTGGGTTACTCCATGTGGTGTCACACAACACCTTGTGATTTCACACAAGCTTATGTTGTTCCTTCTCTTTCTACGGCTCCCTTCATTGTTATCCCACCCAGACATGTCATTCCATGCAGTGTCTTGTCATGCCACCCACACCTTATTACTCCCTCCTTATAATTTTACCCACTCCCCTGTCATTCCCCATGGCTCTGTTCTCCATGGCTCCCTTGTTGTCAGTCCACCTAGTCCCTTGTCATTCCACCCAATGCCTATGTCCATCTCCTTGTAATCCTTTGTCATTGCCTCCTCTGTTCATTGCCCGCTCTGTCATTCTACTCAGTCCTCATCAATCCTTCCATGCTATTCCATACAGTCTCTTGGCACTCTGCTTGTTCCCAGGGTTTCCTCTTTGTCAATCCTCCTGCTTATCATTCCTCCTACTCCATTATTTTCACTCATTCCCCTTTGTCGCCTCATTGTCATTCCATGCAGTCATCTCAATTTACACATTCCCTCATCCTCCTACTTGTCATTCCACCTTCTCCCTTTTCATTTCACCCATTCCCTATACCCCTATTCTTATTCATTCCATATGTTTCCTATGCCTTGCTCAATGTCATTCCACCTAATCCCTTATAGTTTCCTCTTTTCCTATGGCCTTCATCGTCATTCCAGGCAGTCTCCATAAACCTTGCCCAGTCATTCCAGCCAGTCCTATAATTTATTTATTTAATGATTTATACCCCGCCCCATCCAGCCTCATGGCAGCTCGGGGCAGCTTACAGAAGTTAAAACAAAAATATATAAATATATATAAACATATATAAAAAGAAGGGGGGGTGTTACAAAAACATTAAATACAATAAAAAGAGCTAAGACACACTGGCAAAAAAAATTCCACCGCCTATCCCTTTACCCCCCCTCCCCCAAAGGCCTAGATGAACAGCCAGGTTCTCCCTCCTCTGGGAGGGAGTTCCACAGCTGCGGTGTGACCACCGAGAACGCCCTCTCCATCGTGGCCCCCTGGACTTCCAAGAAGGCGACCCCGGCGGATCGCAGAGATCGCTCCAGGACCCGGGGAGTGAGGTGGTTTCTCAGGTAGGAGGGGCCCAGGCCATGTTAGGGCCTTAAAGGTCAACACCAGCACCTTGAATCGGGCCCAGAACACTATAGGCAGCCAGTGCAGAGCCCGGAGCACTGGTGTAATGTGTTCCCTACAGCCTGTCCCCGTCAGGAGGTGGGCCACAGCATTCTGCACCAGCTGCAGCTTCGGAACCATCACCAAAGGCAGCCCCACGTAAAGCGCGTTGCAGTAATCCAACCTAGAGGTGATGAATGCATGGATGAGGGCGGCCAGGTCGGAGTTTGAGACATATGGCTGGATCCTCCACACAAGATGTAATTGGGGAAAGGCTCCCTTTGCCGCTGCCTCCACCTGACAATCCAGGTGGAGGCCAGAGTCCAGAAGGACCCCCAAACTCCGTATCTGCGGGGCCAGCGGGAGGCAGATCCCCTCCACAAGTGGGGCCATCACCTCAGCTGCGCTACCCACCAACATCACCTCCATTTTATCAGGGTTCAGCCTCAGTCTGCTCAGCCTCATCCAGTCGCTCATTGCTGTCAGGCACTGAGAAAGCACCGAGACTGCAGGACCTGGGTCTACTGAAAAAGAGAGGTATAGCTGGGTGTCATCAGCATACTAATTCCGCCTATTCCCCATCCCCTCGTCATTCTACCCTTCCCCATCCTCTCCTTTGTTGTTATTCCATCTAATCCCAACTCATTTAATCCACTACCTCTAGCTCCTTGATTGCCATTTCAGCAGCTCCCCATCATCCACTTCATGTCATTAGATCTGATCTGTTCTCAGTCTCACCACTCCTCATGGTCTCTTTCCTGCCATTCAGCCCAGTCTCGTGTCATTCCATCCATACCCTGTAGAGTCCTCATCATTTATCCTTCAAGACCCCCTCTCATCATCATTATAACTGCTTCCCATGGTCCACTTCTTATCATTCTGCATCACTCCCTTCTTATCCAGCCCACTCCCTATAATTATCTGCTTGACATTTCACCAGCTGCACATCCTTTCATTGTAATTTATCCAATCCCTTATCATCCCATCCACTTCTAACAGCCCCTCCTTACAATTCTACCCAGTCTCTCTTAAATGTACCCACTCCTCTTAATCCCCTCCCTCTCACTACACCCAATACCATGACATTGCACACTATTCCCATACTCTCCTCCTTGTCATACTACCCAGTCCTTTGTCATTCCATGACCTTCTCCCAATCTTTCCAGCTAGCCTCTTGTTATTTCATCTCCACCCAGTAGGCATCTCCTTGTCAGTCCTACCAGTCATTTATCACTCCACACCCTTCCTTCTTCCCATAATTCCCACACACACACCCCTTTTGCCCCTCTGTACCATTCCACTCAGTTTCTTGTCATTTCACCCGGTCCACATGTCCTCCTTCCTGTCATTCCATCCATGTGGACCCCTCATTATTCCAGCCAGTCACTTATTATTCCACTCCTGCCCTATTGCCCCTTTCCTGTCATTTCACCTGTTCTCCACTGCCTCCTCCCTGACTCTCATCATTCTACCCATTCCCCATAGGCTCCTCCCTGCCCTTCCAGCCAAGCTCTTGTCATTCCATTAATTTCCTGTGGCATGCTTTCCCAGTCATTCCATCAATTCCCTTGTCATTCTACCCATTCCCATACTTTCCTCCCTGCAATTCCACCCAGTCACTTGTCATTCTACCTATTCTGACTGTTCCCTTCCTTGTCATTTCACCTATTCCCCCTGCTCCTCTGCTTGTCATTCCTCTGTTCCCTTTGGTCCCCTTCTCATCATTTTTTACAGTTCTCATTGCAGTTTGTACTTTTTTCTTTCTTTGCATTTTCCCTTTTTCTTTATTGAGCCCTAGTGATTTCATTGTATTGCTTTACAGTCCAGTCCATGAAAGTCTATTATCATTCACACAATGTTCTGCGCCAGGCACAGTACCAATAATAATTACTTCCAGTTGGCATTTGTTTTCCTGCAACTATTTCCAATGGGTATTCCATGTCACTAGTTTTAGTATGTCCTTGAGTTTACAAGCTGCTTGTGTTGGGCAAGCGACACTTGCTTCTCCCAAGAACAAGACTTTTTCTACTCTTGTTACAGAAGGTAATATTTGAATGGTTGGACTTGGTACTAACCTCCAGCTCATCTAGCATTGCCCAATGAATGCCTGGGATTCAGAGACCAGCCCCATCTACAAACATAAACAAATTGGAGATGCTGCTGCATTACAAAAGCCTTAGTTTTCAAACTAAAGCAAGAAGATTGTTAGTGGTATATCTTTGACCATCTTAAAGGACTTGACAGCAATGAGTTAAGCCTTACCACAGCACTGCAGTGCTAAATCAATGGTGGGCAGCTGCCCTATAGTTAATGTAAATCAAGGCTTAATGAAGCGACAGCACTTTGAAGTCTGCGCCAGGGGGTATGGTGAAGGCCAGTGGATTGAGAGAAACTTTCCATGAAGGTTGAAGGAGAGGCTTGTTCTCAGTAAAAAAAAAAAATAGAGTAAATTGGTAAAGGGATTCCCAAGATACAGGCCCCATTTCCTCCGCTAAAAATATCTGAGAGTCAATTGGATGAGTGTTCAAGCTTTATTTTATTTTTTTATTATTATTATTTTGGCACCAGACTGCAAGCTACAAAAGCATGTAAAGCCCTAAGGTTTGGAAGGCTGATTGTTTATTGTTCTGGCTTTTGTTCAGCATTGGGTTTTTATTGGTCAGAGTTACAGCTATGGAGCTATAGCAACTTCCAATACTAAGGGTGAAACCCAGGTGAGTCAACTTGCAGTATTCCCAGAGCATTCCCAGTGTAAGCTGCTCCACTGGAAAATTTGGAGCATCACAAGGTATAGAGTTCCTGGCAGCTCCTTTATGCACTGTAGCTTCCCTTGTGAGTTCTAGGTTTGAATGTTACCTGGGGAGTTGGTTTTGTAATGGGTCTGGGCCTCCACTTTTTATGACAGGGGATTTTACTAGGTGTGAGGGTGAAAAGGTAGTGTGAAATGCAATTAACATGTGTAAATTATGTCACAAAATATTTGTCTCCATACCCTGCAAACCTCTGTATCTAATTATATGAATTAAGGAGTTAGTCAGGATTGTTACTGTTGTGAACATGGAAAGTGGTCTTGAAACGAATATTTCCTGCAGTACAGTTCAAATCTGTCAGTAAGGAGTGTTCAGAAGGCTCCATTTGGTGTTTTTCCTACTTGTATTCTTTCTGAGATTTTAATGCAGTTCATTCTACTAATAGCAATCTCAGGTTTTCTTAATGCTACATTATTTCAGTACATTTTATACTTTATATTTCTTGAATGAAAATCTGTATCCTGCAATGTGAGTCCTGTCTAACCCTCACTACTTTGACCAGCACCTTGAGCAGCACCTTGTGCCACAGCATTCTCCCCAGCACCTCTAAACTACAGTCCCCATTTCAGGGTTGCCAATCCCAGACGTTAAAAATAATTTTAAAAAATCACTTTGGGCACAATCTTCCATCACAGAAGTCAATAGCTGAACTTCTCTTGACTTTAATGAGTAGAGAATTGTACCCTTGGCTTCCAGAAAATCATATGTTTTGAGAAAGTCCTGAAGTTTATCTGTTTGTCTTTTCCTTATTAAAACACACAAATTAAATTCACAAAAATAAAATCACAAGAGAGTTAAACTCTCATTTAACATCACTTGCAACACAATTTCAACCTCACAAAGACAGGAAATTGCAAGTTAAAGTACACAGTCAAAACCATAAACTACCACCCCCACCCCAATACTATCCTTTTTGAACATATGCCCAAATTATTCTATGAACTTTGATGAGGAGATGGAAGAGGGCTCTGATTTTTTGTTTGTTTCTTTCAATTGTTGGGATGCTCCATCCACACAACATATCCCTATAACCTACCTACACACAGCCAGCTTCTGTGATCATGCTTACAAAACCACTGACACTCCCTTTTCCCTGTAAATTTTGCAGCTTTCATTGCAACATCTTGAACCTAGGTACATACATTTAGGCTCCAACAATGTTCCGTTTCTGAAACCACATGATACTACTCACACTACTAAAATAAACATAAATGCTGACAAAACATTACTACTACTTCCATCTTCAGGACAGAACACAATTGTTCAGCACAATGGACACAGAATCACTCCAAAACACATTCCCATTCACTGAATACATTATTCTAGTAAGACCACCACCACAGTAACAACTGGCAGTTCGACAGCTCCCCTTCTTCACTCCTTGCCAAATTGACTAAAACAAACCATGCACAAGCAGTTTGAACAACTCTAATTATATGCATTTACTTTAAGGTGATTCTATTCCTCTACACCTACAATTCCACTTGCTTACCACCCCTTTTCAACAGCTGTCCTCTGCATCCGCTTCATACCACATGTCAAGTACAAGCATGGACAGTGAAGCATTAATTCAAACTCCAAAACACCATTCTAAATCCTTCCAAACACTTGCTTAGCTCATACAGTAACATAACATGTCTTCATAAAACTAATTTTATCCTGCTTTATCCTGCGGCGTTCCGCAGGGTTCTATTCTGTCTCCATTGTTATTTAATGTATATATGCAGCCCTGGGGGGAGGTCATGAGAGGGTTCGGGGTGCGATGTCACCAATATGCTGATGATTAGGGATGGACATCTGGCAAAAAACCGGCTACCGGTTTTACCGGTTACC
>QEPC01006190.1:166877-187794 GCA_003113815.1 Sphenodon punctatus
TAAATAAATAAAATAATCCCATCTTCCCATGCGAGTTCTTCAGGCTGTAACGACCATGTTTGCCACTGCCTTACCATACAGACCTACAACTCAACACATCCAAATGGGTAGAGTTAGTGGGGGTGGTTTGTCATTGGGTGTTTTTACACACACATTTCTCCTGGATGTTTGCTGTTACATCCTGAACTTTCTGGGTGTCTAAATCACTCACCCAGATCTTAAACATCCAGATCTTTGAACTTCTGCATAGAACTTCTCCCAGAACCTTTGTGTGTAAAAAGTTCTCCTGGTAAACTGCTTTGCTCCAGGCAGCTGTGGTCACTTGGTTTCCATGGCAGCCTGTCATGTTTACAGATGCGGCTACTTTAGGCTGCCTCAGGGGAGTGTTTGTGTGAAGAATGCATCCAGGAACTGCGTGTGTGTGTGAAAAATGAATCTGGAACTTACTTGTGGACTTGTGAACGCAGAAGATTGAAAAATCCGGAACTTTAACGTGTGTGTAAAAATGCCCATTGTCATGCCTCTCAACCTGTGGACTCTGAAATGAGATGTAGTGAAACTCAAAATGAGGGGCAATATGGAGCATCATTTGCATAAATATACATATTTATGTAAGGATATGCAGATTTAAAATAGCCCTTTGCTGTTTAACTGGGGGTGGGTGGGTGAAAAGCAATAACGAAAAAATAAAGGAATGGATTCTCTCCATAGTTGTCCAATGTTGCAGCGGCAGGGCTGATTTTTTGTTTTGTTTTTAAATGAACTTTAAATTAATTTTTTTAAGATCACACTATTAGCTCATTACAGAACAAGGCTGTAACCCTGACATACCAATGACATTTTCCCAGGTTTCCACCAGAGCTACAGGAGGAAGAGCTAGCTATTGTTTTTAATTCAACCAGTAGGAGACCACCACTAGAAGCCAGATGCTACCACAAAAGCAATAGCATTGTAGCTGGGTAGCTACATTTTGTAGCTTTCATACCAGGAGTCTCAGGTTCAGTCTGTCCTGTATCCCTTTGTCTCCTCTCTCTGTTAGTTTCTTTAAAAAATACTACTACTAATAATAATACTAATAATAATAATAATAATGAGCTGTTCCCACTTTCTCAGCTGAGTGTTGGCATGGCAAAGGAAATGAGATCCAAACCTGCTATCATCACTTGTGCCACTCCTTCAAGCCATATTCCCCCAAGGCTATAACAGCCTCTCCTGGTCTCTCTCCCCCTTGATGCAGCATTTCTAGACCTGCAGAACAGCTACTAAAATCCCTGCCAGATCCAGGAGTCCCACAGAACGCAAGATACTTGAGAGCTATGGTTATAGTGTATCTTAACTCACAGTCTCCTGACTTGCACACCTCATGGGCAAATCGCCTCTCATTCTTAGTTTTCTTGCTGTAAATGGGTTGTCTGCAGACTTGACCAGCTGTTTGGTGTATAGTGGATTCCAAGAAAATGGAATGGCATCCCACTGTGATATTACCCTTGAATCTTGTCAATGGGACTCCAAAGGTCTTCTCAGGACTACAGGGATGGATGTTTTTACTTGAGACTAAACTCTATTAAGCCTTGCTATATTGTCCCTACTGACATAAAAGACAACTGAATAAAGTTCTAAAAGTATTTCCTGTAAACTTGACATCCAAAGTAATTGTTTTCTTTCTGGATAAAGAGACCTGGCTTACATTCACATGTTCAGTGTAAACAGAAAACCTTAGCCTGAAATCTACTTGCTTTTCTTGCTAAAAGCTTCTCTCAAGATTATAAGGGAAAGTAAACAGCTGTTCCAACCTTTAGATCTTTTTTTCTTTTTAGAAACAGCTTCCCACACAAGCTTGAAACAGAAATGGTTTTCGTTTAAAGATCAAATAGAAAGTTATCTAGTAAAATGTAGAGGGTAAGGAGGAAGAAAACCTTGTTTGAATTTTTGGGAAAGACATTGGTTTCCTCTCAGTGTAGCAACTTTAAATAATATTTAACAAAACAATTGACCTTGGTGTTTAAACACCAACTCCCTTCACGTCATTAGGACCACTGGTGTGTTTTGGGATTTTTTTAAAAAGAGTTCAGTATCTGAACTCTACTGTTACTTCTGCTAACCTCATAACAGCATTTGTTTTCAATTGGATTTTGTTTAATGAACTCATCAGTGAAGGAGAAGTGAGGTTTGGTAAGAGTCTTAATATGTGCATTGGAACTGAATTATATTTTCTTCTCCTTGAAAAATAGGAAATGAAAAAATATATATGGAACAATTTTTCAAGAATAACTTTTCAAATGGAAAGGAAAACGAACAAGCTTTGTGGTTACTACCGTAACATTTAGGGAGATTTATATTTGTCACCTCTTAAATACATATTCTTACTATTTAAATAGATTGCAATCATAAATATAATTTTGTGGCATTTGTTCTCCCACATAATTAGAGGTTGCCTCCATTTTCATTGTGTGGAAAAAAGTGAATTATTATTATTATTATTATTATTTTATTTTAAAACTGTGTCTCAGCATACTAGAAGAACAGCCTAATTCACACCACACATTTCCCTTTTATTGTCTCAAAGGGTAAAAACAGACATGACGCTAACCACCCTTTAACCACCTTGGTGGTCATTTGTGCATGGTTCAGGGCTGCATAGGGCACCAATACAGCCCTGCAACATGCATAAATAACCACCAAGGGTGGTTAAAGGGTGGTTAGCGTCATGTCTGTTTTCACCCAAAGATCTTCATTTCCTGAAAGTACATAGGTATAAAGGTACCCAGGCTCAATATATTTATTTTTGTCCTTATTTTTATTTCTTCTAACTTCATAGCCCTTACATGGGAGCGTTTGATGTGCAAGATTTGTAGAAAAAAAGACTTACTAGTGTCAGTCTTCATGCATGGAGGCAGATATGTAAGTGATCACAATTTAGTACTCACTTAATATGCCTTGGTCAAGATTGTATCAGTACATGATCCCTCTTGGTCCTTTTTAATGTTTTTTAAACACAAGCACATTCTTTTTGCTTTGATTCATAGCCACAGCAAGAATCAAATCCATACGTGCATATCAGTTACAGTAAGTAACATTATGCAGGGATTAAACAGATTTGGGGGTCACACGACAGCATACAAAACAGGACTGTTATCACTGAAGGTCCAAGACCTGCATCTCATGGTGATGTTGGTCAACTGGAAATGTGACACTATCTTGCAATCTTGGCAGGGTCACATTGGTCATGGGATAATGCGCATTCCATTCAGTGACACAAACAGTGCGTGGCACAGGTTAATATCAGTTGCTTCAAATCACAGAGAAATGGCAAGGACAGAGATGTCCTTTGGATTCCTTAAAGACTGTGGGGTCTTAAACAAAGCTGTTCCAGGCAGCTGCCAAGTAACGTCTCCCAGACAGAATAGCTGATACTTTCCAACTTTGTGCAGGGCTTGGTACAGTGCTAGTTGCACGTGCCTAAAGACAGCCTTGGACAAGGATCAGGATTTTTCTAAATTGTGAACTACAAGCCAGTTGATAACTTAGTGTGGGACCTCACTTCCAAGGCTGCTTCACATGATCATAAATCCACAGTAAACACCTCTAAATCCAGATTTAAGTGCTCATATACACAGATTTTCCAGTGTACATAAATCTGAATTCTTATTGTAATCCAGTTATATGTCCTAATTTTTGAGGACTTATTTACTCTGGACTTAAGTCTGGAATAGTGTTCATGGAGATGCTTATTCCCAACTAAAGCCCCCGCCATAGAGAACTGCTTACTCCTAATTCCAGAGTGGTGCTTATTCTGGAATATTAGTGATTGTGTAAACAGTTGTCCCTGAACAAGAACTCATGAATGACAACTCCAGATTTACAGCTAATTTAGACTAACTTTGATAGTGTAGAAACAGCCCAAAGTAACCAGAGAATACCGATTATATACAATAGTGATATTCCATGTTAGGAGTCCTCTTCAGCAGAACCTATAGCGGTGAGGCATCCGGTTGTGGGAAGGAATGGGTCTGTGAGGGAGTCAGGTGACCAAACAAAGGAGCAACCTGAATGTAGTCTGCTACAGAGTCGGAAACAAAAGGCCAAGACAAGTTAGCAGTAATGTAGTGGTACCTTGAAGTTGGTCACTACTTGGAAGCCCCCAGAGATGCCAGGTCAAGACCTGTAAATCCAGACTACAGCATTCACCATTATACAGTGTGCCATTTGTTACTCCATTGTAAGGGCCTATAACACACATTACTGCACTGCTGTAACTTGGATGGTACTGGTGGCTGTGGCCTATATCAATACTATATTACTTCAGAATATACCTCCACCCTAGCACACTTGCCTGACTGTAAGGGTGCGGGACCAGTTTGAATGGTCCACCCCAGGAGACTCATGGAACCAGAGGGGTTCTGGAATGCTCTTGGGGTGGATACCTGATGGCCTTATGGAATGGTTGGCTGGCTGGGGTCATTGATCGGGTGGCTCCTAGGCATCCGCTTCCAGCACCTCAACTCCACAGGTCCCCGTGGATGCCTGAAGTGTGAAGGGAGGCAGTTGGAATGACAGTGGCGCCATAGTCGCACCCAAGACGATCGGTTGCAGCATAGAGCATTTTTAAAGTCCTATCCCATTGTGGTGAGGGCAGCAAAGAAGCCATTCTTTGCTATACTCATTGTATCTGCTCAGTCACATCCAATGGAGCTGTTCCAGGAGGTAAGAGGTCTGGTTGGTCCATCCTCTCTCCGCCTGGAACCAGATTCATCCACAGCCCATTGTGACATGTTTTTGAAGTACTTTGCGTACAAAATCACTTGCATTGAGCATGATTTTCTCAGGTCTGGGCCTTGAACCGCTGCCTTTTGGGATGCAGGAGGGGCATGTTTGGGGCCTGTGCCACCTTGTGGACCTGATAGCAGCCTGCAGTCCTTATTCTTAAGTTTTCCCCTGTCTCCTCACCTTTTTATGTCCACACCCATCCTCAGCTGTAGCTTGCTCCCCTGGCCCTGCCTCCCCAGCTTCCTGATTGGCCACCAGATGGTATTTAAGTCCTAGTGTGACCTCAGGAAGCTGGTGGAGCAATGTCTCTTACCCCCCTTAGAGTCTTGATGTGTGAACTGGTGTAGTCTTGTCTGGTTGCTGCTTCATGTAGTAAGTGTTTCCCCTTATGGCTGTGTCTAGCTCCCTGTTCCCTCCTATATCCTTTGTGTGTTGAACCCCTCCTGGGTGTGCTGTGATTTGTGTCTTGGCCTAGTTTCCCACCTCCCTGTTCCCTCCTATATCCTTTGTGTGTTGTACCCCTTCCGGGTGCACTGTGATTTGTGTCTTGGCCCAGCTCCCTGTTCCCTCCTATATCTTTTGTGTGTTGTACCCCTCCTGGGTGCACTATGATTTGTGCAATGCATGTCTTGGCCTAGTTCCCCTCCTTCTGCTCTACTCCTGTATTCCTTGTGTGTGGTAGTCCTCTGTGGATACTGATTTGTATAGGAGAACACTTGTTTAAGCTCCCCCTTCCCGCCTTCCCCCCGGCTCCTGTGTGCGTAGAAGGCCTCAGAGTATATTTGTGTAGTAGGTGCTCTGGTGTAGTCTTTACTCGACTATTCTCCCCCTTTACCATGGTATATTTTCCCCTGCTTAGGGTACCCTTGATTCCTGAGCTTCTTATGTTTCCTTCCCTTCTTGCCTTGGTCTTCCCCCTTGGCTTCTTGGTGTAGTTGGTGTGGGGTCCTGTTTCTTCTCTTTGACCTCGATGATGAACCAGACCCTCTCTGAAGTAGGCTTCCTGGCCTCAAGATGAGAGCAGTCTCTGGAGATTCCAAGACACACTGAGAGGTCCTTCTTTCCACAGGCTCTTTCATGAGCTCCCCTTACCGGGTTCCTTCCTCCTCCCTTCTTTTGGGGGGTTAGGTCTTCTCCATCCTTGTCCCCCTGACAGACTTTGACTATGCCATTTTAGAGGCAGTGGTAGAACCAGAGGTTAAGAATGCCCTGTCTGGTCATGTTTTGTGGGATGAATTTCAATTGATGATGCCTGCTGATGTGGCCAATGTGCGGGGGTCTGTTCAAGCCACGACGTGTGAATTAGATCCATGCCTATCCTGGTTAGTAAGAGCTACCAGTGTTATCAACACCTTACTTTGGGAGGGGAGGGTGCCGGACTGCCTCAAGGAGGCTGTAGTTTGGCCTCTCCTTAAAAAACCATCACTTGATGTTGATACCCTGGCAAGCTACCGGCCCATCTCTAACCTTCCCTTTTTAGGGAAGGTTATTGAATGGGTAGTGGCTCATCCGCTCCAGGCGCATTTGGATGGCATCAGTTTTCTTGATCCCCCACAGTCTGGCTTTTGTCGGGGTTATGATATGGAAACAGTGCTTGTGGCTTTGGTGAATGACATCCTTGTAGAACTGGACAAGGGTCATACGACCCTGCTGATTCTATTAGCTCTATCAGCAGTTTTCAATACCGTGACCCATGAGTTGCAGGTGATGCGCCTGTGGGACATGGTGCGGGTGGACGGGGACCGTCTTGCAATGGTTCTGCTCATACCTTGCAGATAGATCTCAGCAGGTGGTGCTAGGTGACTATACTTCATCCCCTGGGGGCCTCCATGTGGGGTCCCACAGGGTTCCATTCTGTCCCCTCTTGTTCAACGTATATATGAATCCGCTCGGGGAGGTCCTGCACAGCTGGGCGGTTCGCTGTCATCAGTATGCGGACAACACCCAGTTGTATCTGTTATTTTCATCCGACCCAGGTCCTGCTGTATCCTTGCTATTCCAGTGTTTGGCCACTGTGGGGGATTGGATGAGGTTGAGTTGACTGAAGCTCAATCCTGGAAAGACAGAGGTGATGTTAGTAGGCAGGGTCAGTGATCTGAGTGAGGAAGTTTCCCCTGTTATCGGGGGTATTCGTCCTCCATTGGCTCCATCTGTGCAGAGTGTGGGGGTGCTTGTGGAGTCACAGCTACGCCTGGATTCCCAGATGTTGGCTGTGGCCAGGGGCGCCTTTCACCAATTACATCTGGTGAAGAAGCTCCACCCTTATGTCTCAGACTTTGACCTCACCACCATCATCCATGTGTTCTTCACCTCAAAACTAGACTATTGCAATACACTCTACATGGGACTGCCCATGGTGATGGTTTGGAAGCTGCACCTAGTGCAGAATGCGGCAGTCCACCTCCTTACTGAAGCGGGTCACAAGGAGCACATAACACCTGTGCTCCAAGTACTGCACTGGCTGCCTATTGTCTTCCGGCCACGATTCAAGGTGTTGGTGTTGACCTTTAAAGCCCTTCATGGCCTAGGCCCTGTTTATCTGAGTGAATGCCTCACTCCTCTGGGCCCCTGAGCAGCCCCTGAAGTCATCTGGGGGCACCCTCCTGGAAGTTCTGTGCTATCAGTGGATGTGGACAGACAGGAGGGCGTTCTCAACAGCTGCGCTGTTGCTCTGCAATTCCCTTCCAGTGGAGGTTCGCCTCAGCCCAGATATACTTGCCTTCCGACGAAGCTGTAAGACTTGACTCTTCTGTCAGGTGTTTGTTGGGGGTGTGGGAGGACTGGATGGGTTAGATTGATTGGGGGGAGGGGCTTTTTATATACATGTTAGATTTTACTGTCTAGTGTTTTTGTGATTTCATATCTGTTTTTGCATTTATATATTTTTTATTGATTTGATTGTTTTATTTAATTGTAAGATGCCCCTAGTCGCTTTTGCGAGAGGGGCAGGGTAAAAATGGAAAATAAATCAATAAATAAAATCAATGCCAGCTTAGCTTCACAGAATGTGGAGTTGTGCAAGTGTGAAATCACAACAGCATGTATTTCCTACCATCCATCTTCCTGACCCATGGAGGTTGTTCTTTTTTCACCCTCTGAGAATTGCAATGGAGTCAGTCTACACAAGCGAGTTTTACTCAACAAGTCAGACTCTGAAAAGGTATCTGTTTGTCATTCTATGTGTGGTGCATGAGTCTAGTTACATACCACTGCAAAACAGAGAGCTCGCCCAATTGGAATTAAGTATATGATCATGAAAAGAATGTGTTTTTCACAAGTTTGATTGGTTTATTATTTTTCTTTTTGGAGGCGCTCTCTGCCTTCTAATTCCCTTGCATAGGTGCATAGGGCAAACCGCAATCTTGCCCTTGAAGATTAAGGAGAAAAAAATAATTGCAAACAGATAAATCACAGAAACAACAAGAGGCCAAGAACATGTCATCCTCATAATGGGGCACTAAGCTCTCATAAGAAGAGAGATCCACATGCCTTGAGATATGATATAACTACGTCCACATGACGTACCATGTGTGTGACTTGGGTAACAGATTCCTCCTCATAGCTTGACTAATAAGGAAAAAAGTCCTAGCTCAGAGAAGCCGATGCATTCTGGAAAATGTTTCTAAATCAGGAATGGAAATGTGCCCTGTATTTATTCAGGTATATATGTTAGGCCATATGTGGAAAATCAATGGAACTAGACAAAAAAAAATCTGAATCCATCCCACTTTCCAGCAGTGTTACCTGTGGCTTTCCTAAATCTTGCCAATAATCTGAAAACGATGGGATGTGTTGCACGAAGACATGCCTGCTACTAGTGTTATATACTTGGGCCTGTCTCATTCTAGGTAGAAAAAGCATAAAAAGGCACCAGACACCAGCTTGCTGAGTAGTGACATCATGAGGTGGGAACCAGGGACAACAAAAGCAAGAACATGGCCACAAAACATGGCTAGTCAATGTAATCTGCAGAAAGATACTCATAACTGTCTAATGATGTATATTTCTGAATACCACTGAAATATATGCACTGCGCTTATCATAGGAGCTCCTCCTTCACCCCCTTAAGTAGCATTGGTGCTGGGGGAAGAATATTTTCAAGCCATTCATCAAAGATAGATAGAGAGCAACTAGGGATCAAAAAGAAAGGGAGTAAACACATTCTACTGGAAACTCTCTCCTCCAAAACATGTTTTAACAAACAAGACTGAGATTCAGGTTCATAATGCTCTGTAACTACTGCAATAATGTAATATGATGTAACATAATGCTCTGTAATTACTCATAGTTTTGCACTGAAGAACTTCCAACCTAATGGCTTTCACATGCTTGTGTCCCAGCCGTATCCCATCAGGACATCCTTGTGTCCTGTATCACATCAACGGCTTTTTAGGAGTACCTTGTTTGTGCTAAAACAATCAATGGGTACCTTTTCTAGAGAGGGATTTGTTACAATGATGAAGAGATGCAGAAAGAGTAAATGTATTCAAGCTTGAAGTGACAAGATAAGATTTTGTATCTGTAACTTGAATATTCTGCCCCTGGTACTGGATCTATAACATCTGGCCTCACTTTCCAGGTATTGGGTTATGATAGGATTAAGCGTGTGTTAAACCTGGAACTAAATTATATGAAAGAGGAATGTGAGCATTTGGGGAGAGATTGAGAATGTTTTCCATTCCACAGTTGTTTGATGCAGATGAGTTAAAGAGCTTGTACTCAGTTGCTCAGGTACTGGCAGATTCATGTATAGACTTGGCATGTGTTGGCTGGCCATTAGCAGAATTTGTGCAGCTGTTCAAAAAGCAGATTCTACACCCTCAGGTCCTCATCTACTGTCATCATGGAGGGTTTAAGTTTGACTGGAAGCTAGTCCATCATCTGGCCAGTAGACAATTCTTTAGACTTCCCATGTCCAATATATCTTCTCCTTGATTTCCTCACAGACGTTAACAAGGAACTAAAAAGGTCTCATATTTGCAACTAAAATTCACCTTAAATAATGTAGATTATATTATTTGCTTTTTGGGATTTGTTGTCACACTGGCATAATGGTCTAGTTTCTTGGAGTGCTGCTGGACAACTTGAAAGAATTTTGTTTATAATAAAATGTGTTTGCCAATGTCTGCATATTACATGCATGTGTTGTTCTAAATGTGTTGGCATTTTAGTTCACGTAGCTACAAACTGGGACAGTAAATTGTCTTTTATTGGGGAAACCAATATT
Source organism: Sphenodon punctatus (assembly GCA_003113815.1). Lineage (NCBI taxonomy): Eukaryota > Metazoa > Chordata > Lepidosauria > Sphenodontia > Sphenodontidae > Sphenodon > Sphenodon punctatus. Next base: position 176,872 of record QEPC01006190.1, read on the forward strand.
GCTCCAAGGATAGTATTGGTTTTCTGCCTGCTTATTTTAGTCTTTTGCAAGAACAGGAGCAGTTTCCCCCAAATGTTGTTGTGCAGTGACCTGACATCACTGCTAAGGGCCTGCCTCTGGTGCAAGAGGCTGAAAAGGAAGGTACTAACATGCCACTATAAAGCTCTCAGGATGTGTTCTCTGCATTGGCTGACATATTGCCATTTCTTGGTAGTTTTCATGCCATGTAGTCAACATAAAAATACATTAACATCGTTTTTAGAAGTTCTGCCAACCTAGCATAGCAGTTAACTACCAAATTTGGGAACAGAAGGAACTATATACGAGGAGGACAACATGGAATGGGAAGGTAGCTGGTAATATGGAATGGGAAGGTAGCTGGTAGCTGGAGTTAGAAACACAAATGTCATGAGGATGATGAAGTATGTTTAAATAAATAAATAAATTAATTAAATAGATGACTTGGTGACATACGTAGCACTCCCCTCCCCTGTGCTCTTTCCTCCTGCAGTGACATTGTCTGTTAGCCAGGAATTGACAGACCTGGGTTCTTTGATCCCAGTTCCTATCCCATTCCAACAAAGATTACGCTCTCCTAAGGGATAGTTGTCACCACCCACTTTAGCCTCCCAGATGCTAGAGACAGGGCCGTTAGAAAGAGCAAGTTAACTCTAGCACACACAGCTCTCAAAGTTTTGCCTCCATGACCCCACTTTGAGATTTACATATGGTTTTGTGATCTCAGATACCAACAAATACATGCAGTATTATCAATGAGACCACAGCAGTTTTCACCCCCTCCCTCCAGCGTTTTCTATTTTTTGTCATTGTTAGGGTATTCCCAGCCTGACCTGGCAAAAACCTAATAAGCTCTCTCCGTACTAAACCAAGCCAGACCACCATCCACCCCTATAATGCTGTCAACTAAACCATAAAATTCAGAACAGACAGGATAGTATACAACCAAGCAATATCCAGATTGATCCTAAACAACAATAGCCCCTTTAGATCTGCCCCCTCACCCCCCTTCAAGCCCCGAAGGGTCCCAAAGGGCCGCACCCTTTGGCCGCGGCCCTTCATCCGCGGCCCTATGGCGCCACCATTGGCACGTTCTTTAAATAGGTGGTTGAGCTACTTCCAGGTAAGGGGGAGGGAGGGTAAGAATGAGTGTCCAAGTCCACGACACCCCCAGCCCCTATGCTCACTGTTCCATGTCCCAACTGTAACCAGCAGTTCCGGGACTCCGCTAGGCACCCCGCTGCTTCTCCAACAGGCAAGTAAGGGGAGAGACAGTCACCGTGAAGTAGTTCCTCCTGCTTCTGCCGAAGAGTAGATACGGCAGCCGCCGCTGTCAGAATCTCCACAGATACTTTGGCAATCTCTCCAAACGTACAGGGGGGGGGGCACCCACGCCCACCCACACCCCTGCAAACAGCCCCACCAATGGCCGACACCCTTAGGGCCCCAGCCTCTGGATATTAAATCTCACAAGGTGTGGTGGATTCCACTCCTGGCTGCCTTATTTATGGAAATTAACAACTCAGATGTGGTTCCAGCCCAGTGGGGGAAAGCGGAGTAGTTTTTCTGTAGCCCAGGGATGGTATTAAGTTTGCCTAAATACTATTACAGGATATGGTTAGCCTGTATACTAGTGTTTATCAGACTATGAATATACATCTCTCACCACCAATTGATTTGTACTATTTTATTGTTTACATGAAACTCTTGCTGTTTCATGTTTTTTATTGTATTATCTTATGCAATGGCCTTCGGCCTCGCAAATAAACTAACACACACACACACACACACATGAGACCACACTCCCATCTGCAGATGGTTTAACTCCATTTGGGGTCCTGACCCAAAGTTTCAGAACAGAACCCTATAACTTCAAATACTAGCCTGATAAGGGAGACTCAAAACAGGTAACACAGTACACACACACACTATAATCGTACTGTTGCATTACACATGACAACAAGCACAGCTTATCAACTATTTAAGTTTCCCGTCATGGAGGCAACTATAACCAAGCTGAAAGAGTTGACTCACATGACCAAATAGTGTAGCTACAGCCCAGATGGTTTTGTTCAGTTCTTGTTCTCAGGATGAACTTTTATAAACAAACAAAGGTGCCAGCGACTATAGCAAACACAAGGGCTAACTAAACCCGTAGTAACTTCCTTGGCTGAAGACCCAGTATTTTCTCCAGTATCCATGAATTTGATCACCATCCCTGAAAAAAGTGGCAGTCACGTTTGTCCCAGACTATTGAATGAACTTGTTGTTCACAGCCTCACATGCCAGCTTGAGCTCAGCAATGGTCTAGGCCTCTTACAGTCAGTTGGCTGGTGCCTGCCCTCACACCCTCCAAGGCTCCTTAGGGTCCAAACCGCTGCCTTATGCTGGTGTTGATAAACCATTTCCTTGCCAGTGGGGTAACACTGCCAACCCTGGTTTCACTCTGGTCTAATTTCAGAGGAGTTCCCTTCCTCTCTAGCAGAAAAGGGGAGAGGTCTGGGTCTTCTGGGGATTTGTGGAGCTTTCTGAAGCACCTCCTCAGCCTCCCTGAACAGTCTCAGACAAGCCTGTTCCAACTATTCTTACGACACTCTCACTCGCTTCCTTTGGCCACACCCCTTCCAGTCTCTCAGGAAACAAGCTCTTTCTGGGAAAGCTGGAAGCCCAGAGATTCCCCCCAACCAACTCTCTGTCACTCGCCCTTGCCCACGCCACCCCCTCTGGTCTCTCAGGGAACAGGCCCTTTCTCCACAGCTTTGGGGTCCTTCACAGGGAGAAGACAACAGAGAAAGAGGCCCAGGCAAGGGGTCCTTTCAGTAAGGTCAGTCATGGTTCCTATTCTTCCATTTTAAAACGCAGTTACTCCTAGTGGGAATGCTGGTGGCCATTCAGTTATACCTGCTTCCTAACCACTCCCAAAGCCAAGAGAGGTTCCTATCTCCAGAAATTGGGTCTAATCTGCCTCCTTTTAGCTTATCTCAGGAATGTAGGACAGCATCTTGAACCCACTGAAGTCAGTGGCAAAACTCCCATTGATTTTAATGAAGTGAGGATAGTGCATTCAGCCTTTAACCTTTTTTTGCTCCAAGCCAGGGCACTCCACTCTCAATGCAAGTCCCATAAGGATTACAAATAGAACAATAAAAACAAAGCAGAGAGGGGTGAATGTGGAAGAGGCAAGTCGAGATAGAGCTGCACTGACATAGTGCTGCAGAGAATTTGTTACAAAGCCCATCTGTAAGGAACACATTTGATTTTTAAATAACCTACAAAAAGTTTTATTAATTCAGGTTCAGGTCACTGAACTATTGCTGTAATTGAAACCCACTATATTATCAGAATCATCGTTGGGTTGACCTTTCCTTCCTGTTCTCCTAGCATCCTGTGTTGTTATTTTATTAGCTCCTGAAGGGCCCTCTGCCAGCCATACCCAGAGCAGTGCCATTGAAAACTTCCCCAGACTAAAGTCTAGCCAAGGTTAACAATTATTCTTTTATTATTAACTTAATGAAAGAAAGAAAAATACAGTTGCAAATACGCTTTCAGAGAAAGTGTGATGTGTTAAATAAATAATTGCCGTTAATATGTTTTAAGCCTTAAGTCTATTAAAATCATTGGTGTGGTGTTTTAGACATTCACTCTGCAATCCACTTTAGACTTCTAAACTGAATCTGCAGTACAGACTGATCAGATAATTGTAGATATGTGACTGTCCACCGTTTTCAATGCAGTGCACCAAATATTTCCAGTCTGTTTATAACCCTTTCAAAGAAGTGTTCTTGATTTGTTAATGTTAATGAAAGAGGTTTTCTTTTGCTTGCTAGGAAACAAATTGTTCTCTTTTTATTGCCCGGAACTTTTAATGGAACCGGAGGTTTGGGGCCAATTTCCAGTGAATTACAACACTCGTAAGCCCATTAGGCTGCTTTGAAAATCTCAGCTCTACATGACAAATATGGAATATTTTCTCACAACCAATGTCCAGTTAGCCAGTCTGTAATTATTACTTGGGTCAGCCATCTTTTTAAATATTGGCCCAATGTCAGTTTGCTTTCAGTCTTCTGGAATTTCTTACATTCGCCAAGATTTATTAAAAATTAGAATCAGTGGGCCAGAGATCTCCTTGGCCAACACTTTTTGTACTCTTGGATGCAAGTTTTCTGGGTATGCTGAGTTAAAATGCCTGTTTCAAGTAGATACTGATCGACGAGAGGTATCAAATGAGGTCCTGCAGGACTCTGTCCTGATCCAGTACTTTTCAATGTGTTTATTAATTTACTTGGACAAAGAGGTGGAGGGAATGCTTATTAAGTTTGCCAGTGACACAAAACTGGGAGGGGTAGTTAACCCTTGGAAGACAGAATTCAAAAAATCTTAATAGGTTGGAAATCTGCGCTGAAAGTAACAAAAAGTAAAATCAACTGAGATAAATATAAAGTTCTGTATTTGGGGAAGAAAAAAACATGCACAAGTATAAAATGGGGGATACCTAGCTTGGCAGCAGCACGTGTAAAAAGGATCTAGGGACTGTGGTCAATCACAAACTGAACATGAGTCAGCAATGGGATGTGACTACAAAACAGGCTAATGGAATTATAAGTTGTATTAACAAAAGTATTGTTTCCAGAAGAAGTAATCATTCCCCTCTATTTGTCACTGGTCATATTTCACGTGGAATATTGTATCCAACTTTAGGCACCTCCTTTTATTTATTTATTTATTTACATTTAGTAACCCGCACACCTCATGCCTTCAGCATCTCGTGGCAGAGAATATTGACAATTGGAGCAGGTACAAAGAAAGGCTACAAAGATGATAAAAGGTCTGGAAAGTTTGAAGAAACTGAATATGTTTAGCCTAGCAAAGAGAAGACTAAGAGGAAACATGATAGCTGTCTTCAAATACCTTTGCCATAAATTATATCAGGGTCGATCGACTCTGCTAATTTTGTTAGATCTATCGGCTGCTTTTAATACCGTTAACCATGAGATGTTGGTGATTCGCTTGCGGGATCGAGCAGGAGTGGGCGGGATCATCCTTGACTGGTTCTGCTCTTTCCTAACCAGAAGGACTCAGCGTGTAGTGCTCAGGGATTGTTCATCTCCACGGGACCTCATGTGTGGTGTCCCACAAGGTTCTATTCTGTCCTTGCTCTTGTTCAACGTGTATATGCTGCCACTTAGCAAGGTTGTGAGATGGTATAAGGTACGGTGTCATCAATATGCTGATGACACCCAACTCTACCTCTCATTTTCAACCGACCCAGACCTGGCAGTCTCAGTGTTTACCCGATGTCTGGTGTCTGTTGGGGATTGGATGAGGGCGAGCCAACTGAAGCTGAACCCCGATAAGATGGAGGTGATGGTTGTGGGGAGGTCAGTGGATGTGGTGGCTCTCATCATTGATGGGATCTGCCCTCCGCTGGTATCCCAGGTTCGTAGTCTAGGTGTGCTCCTCGATCCGAAGCTCCACCTGGATTCCCAGGTGGGGGCTGTGGCGAGGAATGCGTTTTGCCAAATTACATCTGGTGCGACAGCTTTGGCTGTATGTTTCAGATAGTGACCTGGCCGCTATGTCAGGGGACGGGGTGCATGGGGGTGATGGCCAGTAAGAGCAACCAGGAGGAGCTACAGTGAGAGGGAATCGTGTGGCCAGAGGAACAAAGGGGAGCTATGATACAGACCGGACGGAGCTTACTATCAGGCTCCGGGGCATGGGGCCAAGGAAAGGGGAGAAGAGAAGGGCAGATAGGAGGGGAATGGGTTGAAGGGAATAGGGGATGTCCCACAGAGCAAACAAGGAAACCTCTCCGCCGTCCTCTGATCTCTGGGAGACTGAATACTCAGCATGCGCACCAGACAAGCTGGCCTACGAACACTGATGGCTCATCATCGAGGACAAGGGGCTTGGGAACCAGAGACAGGGAACTGGGGGAACAACAGAGAACTGGAGACAAGGGGCTAGGGAACCCAAGCTGGGGGCAACAGTGAACTAAGACAAAGGATTAAGGAAGCCAGAGCTGGGGGAGCAACAGGGAGCTAGGGGAACAACAGAGAACTAAAGGGGCAACAGGGAGCAAGAGACAAGGGATTAAGGGAACCAGAGCTGGGGGAGCAACAGGGAGCTAGGGGAACAACAGAGAACTAAAGGAGCAACAGGGAACAAGAGACAAGGGATTAAGGGAACCAGAGCTGGGGGAGCAACAAGGAACTAGGGGAGCAACAGAGAACTAAGGGAGCAACACGCTCTATGTGGGACTACCTATGGTGACAGTCCAGAAACTGCAGCTAGTACAGATTGCAGCGGCCCATCTCCTTACGGGGACGGGTAGTCATGAGCACATTACACCAGTGCTCCAGGCTCTGCACTGGCTGCCTATAGTCTTTCAGGCACAATTCAAGGTATTGATTTTGACCTATAAAGCCCTATACGGCCTTGGCCCAACTTACCTGTGGGACCGCCTTGCTCTCCGTGCTCTGGAGTGGCCACTGTGGTCCACTGGGAGCGCCCTTCTCGAGGCCCCCCATGTGGCCTGGGGGGCCACTATGGAGAGGGCATTCTAGGTGGCCGCACCTAAGCTGTGGAACTCCTCCCTCCCAGTGGAGGCTCAGGTGGCCCCGGATCTCCCCTCCTTCCGTCGTATGTGTAAAACCTAACTGTTCCACCTGGCTTTTGGCGAGGGAAATGGTGTGTAGGGAGGGTTGGGGGCGAAATTGGTTCTGTGCTTTTTTTTTTTTATTGTATTGTTTGGTTTTTACTGATTTCATGTCTTTTAACATTGTAAGCTGCCCTAGGCTGCTTGGAGCAGGAGGGGCAGGGTAGCAAATGATTTTATAAAATAAAATACATATCTAAAGAAGGGGTGGGGGAACCTCAGGCCCAGGAGCCAAATGCAGCCCTGGCCAAGTCTTTGTGTCCCCTTTCCAGTGCCTGGATCTGGCCCCTGGATCCAGTCTCTTCCCCCAAGCACTGAAAAGCTGAGTTCAGGATAAGGGGGCAGAGAGGAGGGCATGCCCACACAGGTAGGGGACAGATCCACAGCACAGATCCATTATCTGGGCCCTCCTTTTCTTGAATACAGCCATTAAGCACCCCAACCTCTATGTGGACCTCATACTCATTTTCAATGTGGCCCCCGGGACAGAAAAGGTTCCCCGTCCGTGATCTAAAGGGCTGCCACTAAGAAGATGGTGAGACACTGTTTTGCATTGCAACAGAGGACAGGGCTAGAAATGATGGGCTCAAGTTACAGGAACGTAGATCTTGGTTAAATGTCAGGGGAAACTTCCTAACAGTAAAAATTATGCAGCAATGGGATTAGTTGCCAGGGGGTGGTGGTGGTGGTAGGTTCTCAATTTCTGGAGGTTTTCAAGAAGAGACTGAGCAGCCATCTTCCTGGGATGTTGCAGCTGTCGTCATCGTGCATCCAAGCGGGGGGTTGGACAAGATGACCCTCGAGGTCTTCTCCAACTCTGATTCTATGATTCTTACAGTTGCAATGGGAAGTAGTCAATCATCACTGAATGCATCAACCTCCTTCTTTCCAAATGTATAACAAAGATCTATCAAACAGTCATGTCTTTTCTGCATCATTGTTAACAATTTTAACATTGTTGGATTGGAGCCTTACTCGTGAATCATTACAGCCACTGGATCATTTTTGTTTCTCAACCTTAAAATCTCTTAATTTTGTCGGTAGCTTTCCGTTCAGTGTATGCTTGCTTTGGTGATCCCAAGTGTAAAACAGGCAGAGTAGTTAAGATGATACTTTTCAATCATTAGATCAACTTCTTTGGTGAGTGCATATAAGACCACATTCACACCTGTGGTGGCGCGCAGAGTTTGGCTCCCGCGAGGCAAAATCTGCGCAGAGTTTGGCCGGTGTGAAAGCCCCCCGCATGACTTTGCCAGAGATCACCAGGAAGGGTACAGAGCAGGGGGCCCAAAACTGTACAGAGCAGGGAGCTCTGTACTCTCCCAGATGATCTCTGGCAAAGCTGTGCGGGCGGGGGGGGCGGGTTTCATACTGGTCAAACTCTGCGCCGATTTTGACTCTCACAGTTTCTCCCAGAGCCAAAATCTGTGTGGGGCCGGCCACCGCCGCAGGTGTGAAAGTGGTCTAGGTCTTCGTGTTTCTCTGAGCTTTTTTGCAGGAAGGAATGAAAAGGGTTAGGGCTCAACCTGAGCTTAACAGAAAGAGGCTGGATTTGATTAACGTATGAGAGTTTGAAGCTATTTCAGGACAGGGTTGTTAGAGACAGGCTTGAAGGCAGCTGTTTGAAATGAAGTAGACAGTTGTAGGGTGGTCAGATATGCAAATTTTAGAGGACACTTGTGAGAAATACAGCTTGCAGGGATGCACTGGCCACCCTAGACAGTTGGTACATTTGAATTTTAGTCACAGGATCATCTTTTAAAGGTTTTGTACAGGTTCCCCTTCAGGACTCTGAGACGGAAGATGGAGTGGTTGCATTGGGAGAAGTGTTAGGATGTTCTTGTCCATAATCATTTTTCTGTGTGAGCTTATTCACTGACATAGGGATTGTTTGGTTTCATTGACATGTTTGCTATTGGGACACATTTGTTTGCTGAATGCAGGGGTACACCACATATTAGGATGGACATGTATTTTGAATTATTTGTTGTGCGAGGAGTTGATAATCGCTGTGGTTTGGAAATTTAACTTCCTGGTAATGCTGAGCGTAGCATATGGTGCAATATCACTAGTTAGACCTTTGCAGGTAGGCTATTATGTCCATCATCCATGGTGTGATGTCTCTGTAGGCAGCCCAAAATTTACCAGCCTTTCCACTGACCCATCACATTTAATTTGTTGTCTGTTATTCCCCCAGATACCAGTTTCAACATAACTGGGTTTTTTCACTGTTTCAGATTGTCCGTCTTTAGATCCAGTAGTTTGCATTATTTCACAGTGAGCTACATTGTATTATTTTTCACCCATTTTCCAATATCCCCAGGCCACTTTCTATCATATCTCTGCCACCTGTCATCAGCATATCCTTTTGGTTTAATATCATCAGCAAATTTCATTGTTTACCTCTTCCTTGGACCATTAATAAAGATATTGAATAAAGCCAGGGCTAACACTAATCCCAGCCATACGCCTCTAGACATCTCTGCTAGCTCAAGCACACTGCAATTTATCATTTCCTCCTTTTAGCCCATTTACAATTGGCATGACTGTTTCTATCTCTGATAATTTAAGCTAGTTTTTCAAGTACAACTTCAGGAGACAGTTTCGCTATTTGCTTTAATAAAATCCAAATTTATCTACACTGTTTGAGTGGGACTGATCATGTATATACTCCACTCTCTAATTCATTTATCTGTTAATTTATAACATGCAGATTACCTTCATTACCTAAACATCTATACATTTACTTTGATGAGAGTGCCCACTGGAAGATATACTGGCTTTGACTCTAATTCTGTATATCTTGCATGCAAAGGTTAACAGACCACAGTCAGTCTTGCCAGTTTATATGGCAGGAGTTACTTTAGTATTTTTCTGTAGTATTTCCTCATGAATGTCGCATCCCTTGTCTCGCCCTCTGTTTCCCCCTTCCCTGTCTCCCCTCCCCCTGTCTTTAGATTGGAAGCTTTCGGGCAGGAACCATGTCTTTCTTATTCTTTGTAAAGCGCCAGCTACACCGCTGGCGCTATATAAATGCTTATAATAATTAATAAAGTCTTGTTGCTTGCTGCTTACGGCCATCTTACCTGCTAGGTTCCCAAACCATCTTCCGCAGGTTTAATGGTGGTCTGCAAGAACATGGCAAACTCCATCGTAGATTCACAAAACCAGATAGACTTCAGTACCTGCCATTTTTTTTTTACCATTTCCAGGAGTAGTGGGGAGACAGCAGATGACCCTAATATGGATGACTCTATTAATGTGGGTGGTTCCTCCTCCATCCCAGGACATGGCTGTGGACTTGGCCAGGACTCAAATTGGGTTGGATAAATATTTGTAAGGGTACGTTCAACGCTGGTTAATCCTGTCTTGGTTCAGGAAGTTGGACTTTATGATCTTTGAAGTCTCCTCCAGCCTTATGATTCTGAAGCCACCTGCTTTGTGTAGCAGCAGACAGCCCACAATGAGTGTATGTAGGGCTGAAATCAATGCTTCTGGCCAATGCCTGGAGAGCTATGAGAAATTTTGAAGACTGACAGTGGACTACTTGCACTAGATGAGAAAGATTTGTCCCTAGATATTTATCACGACATTTTCTGAACTGGATAGCTCTGTAAATCGTGCAGTCCTGGACTGCAGTCCTAACGCCAGTGACTCTGACTAGTCCATTGACCTCAAGGACTACCTTCAAGTAAATGGCTTCAGGATTTTAGGCCATGCTAATAAGCCTATGCAAATGCCTAGAAACTCAGAGTTGTAAGGGACCTCAAGTGTGATCTAGTCCAGCTCCCTGCTTTGATGCAGGAAGTCTACAGCTACTGCATTCTCAAAATACAGCTGTCCAGTATGTTTGAAAAACTCCAGTTACGGAAAGCCTACAACCTTCCTAGGCAACTTGTTTCATTACCAGAAGCTCTATTGCTAGAAGCATTTTCCTGATACATAACTAATTCTTGTAATTTGAGTTTATTATTTCTAGTCTTGCCCTCTGTGACAATGGAGAAAGGTTCTTTGCCATCTTCTTTGTGCCAGTCTTTTAGATATTTGAAGACTGCTATCATGTCCCTCCTTAACCTTCTTTTCGCTAGACTAAACTAATAACAATAAGGTGGTTTTTTTAGTACCCCATTGCTGGATGTTATTATTATTTATTATTTATATAGCATCAGCGATGTACCTGACACTGTAAAGTCAGTAGTCAAAGACAGGTCCCTACTCCAAAGGGCTTACAATCTAAGAGAAAAGGA
>QEPC01006190.1:187894-212880 GCA_003113815.1 Sphenodon punctatus
TGGCTGCGCCGAGGCCGTGGAACTCCCTTCTGGTGGGGGGGTGCGTCTGGCCCCGGACCTTCCCTCCTTTCTTAAAAGTTATAAGACCTGGCTGTTCCACCAGGTGTTTGGGGGGGGAGGAGAGGGATGGGGGGTAATAATATGTTTTATTGTTTTATGATTTTACCTGTGAATTTATATTGTTGTGAGCCACCCCGAACTGCCTGTGGCAGGAGGGGCGGGATACTAAATACTTCTATAAACATAAATAAATTAATTAAATAAATAAATTTTGGTGGTCAATATTAACCCTAGCACCCTAGGTGCATAGTACTTTGATTTTCCCATACAATGCAATTGGGGTCAAACTGGCCTCAAGAGCATTAGAGTATAAACCTTAAATGGAAAAAAAAATACAAGTGCAGGGGTTGGGTCGCATGATACACCACAGGGCAATTGAGCCCATTATGGTTGAGGAATACATGGAGTATGGAGTGATTGAAGTTTGCTTTAAAAGTTTTATTAACTCTTTTATACCCCTCTTGGGTCAATTTGACTCCACCTATTGGGATAGGGTTAAAAAGGGAAAGTTAACATGGGAGAACAACACACATTAAGGGGAACCAGCAGTGGATCCTAAAAGCACCTGGAGAATAAATAAGTCTTTAGGTGCTTTTTAAAGGTGAGGAGGGAGGAAGTAAGATGGACATCTGGAGGGAGGGAGTTCCATACTAAGGGGCCCGCCACAGCAAAGATCCAATCACTCGCAAAGTTGAGAAACGATCCCCAAACAGCAGGTGATTTCTCTGAGTAGAGTGTGTGGTCCCAAGTGTAGAGCTCGAATATAGCTATGCCATTCAGGGCCCTGAAAACCAGCAGCAAAATCTTAAGGAACTAACATAACTAGTTCCTTCAACTTTTCCTCATAGAACTTGCTTTCCAGATCTTTTATTATCCTTGTTGCTCTCCTCTGATTCCACTCCAATTTGTCAATCTCCTTCTGAAAATGAGGTTCCCCAAACTGGTCACAGTACTCCAGGTAAGGTTTCACCAGTGCAGAATAGAATGTAATTATTAATTCCCTTTTCTTTTAAACAAGAAGCCATTAATGGACCTAGTCTCCAAGAACTTCTCCAGGCCTATTGCAGCCTAAAACGTAATTAGCCTTTTTGCAACCCTATTACATTGAAGACTTGTGTTCAGTTTGTGATCAACCACAGTACCTAGATCCTTGTTATGTCTTTTCCTTGGCTGCTGCCAAACCAGCTATCTCCTGTCTCATACTTGTGCATTCGTTTTTTCTTTCCTAGATGTAGAACTTTGTATTTATCTCTGTTGAATTTAATTTTGTTTATTTCAGCCGTTAGATTAATTTCCAACCCATCAAGATTATTTCAAATTCTAAAACTGTTTTTAAAGGTGACACAAAACTCCCACAGTTTTGTGTCACCTGCAAACTTGATAATCATTTCCTTCACACCTTCATCCAAATCAATAATAAAGAATTTGAACCCAGGACAGTATCCTGTGGAATTCTACTTATTATCTCCCTCCAGTTTGACAATAAGGATTGCTTTTTGAGTAACAGTTCTTCAACCAGCTGTGAATCCACTTTATTGTAGTGTCTTCCAGCTTTTACCAGCTTGTCAATGAGGCTGTTGCATGGAACTCTGTCAAACACTTTGGTGAAATTAAAAATATAAGAAGTGCCATACTGAGTCAGACCAATGGTCCATCAAGCCCAGCATCCTGTCCTCTGACAGCAGCCAATCTCGATCACATGGGAAAAGAACCAACCATCACAATGGACAATCCATTCCCCGTTGTTCACTCCCAACTCCCGACAGTAAGAAGTTTGTTCCGTAAGCTACTTGGTTAATAGCCATTAATGGACCTACTCTCCAAGAACTTATCCAGGCCTTTTTTAAACCCAGCTATACTACTGGCCTTGACAACGTCCTCTGGCAACAAAGTCCATAAGTTAATTATGCGTTGAGTGGAAAAGTACTGCCTTTTATTTGTTTTAAATCTGCCAGCAGCTAGTTTCATGGAAATAATTCTAGTACTATTTGAGAGGGCAAATAACCATTCCCTCTCTACTCGTTCCACACCACTCAAGATTTTATAAACCTCTATCATGTTCCCTCTCAGTCTTCTCTTCTCTAAGCTGAAGAGACCCAGCTTGTCAAGCCTCGCTTTGTACAGAAGCCGTCCCATACCCTTTATCATTCTCGTTGCCCTTCTCTGTAGATGAGGAGAATGCTGTGGACATAAAAATTAAGATATATGATGTCCACAGCATTCCCCTCATCTACTAAATTAGTTAATTTATCAAAGAAGGAGTCAAGATTAGTGTGGCATGACATATTCCTGACACATCTGTGCTGGCTACTAGTAATCACTGTATTGTCCTAAAGGTGCTTACAAATTTCCAGTTTTTTAATCTAGTCTAGTATTTTCTAGTTATTATGTGAGGGTATGTTTTATGTGGTCATTAATAACATTGCTTCCATTGCTGTGGCTTCCATCCATAATAAGAAGCTATGTAGTCATGGTTGAGAAACACTACTCCATTCTTTAATAGCATGCACATTAATAATTATGGGGATAATCAAAGGATGATTAATTTAAAAATATAAACAAAAATTGACATTCTAAGTGGTCTACAGTTTTCAGATCCTCCTTTTCCCCTTTTTTAAAGATAGGGACAACACGTGCCCATCCTCAGTCTTTGTAGCTTGGACAAAGCTTTATGTGCCTTGGCTTCTCCTAAATCTTTTGATTTCTGAGAAAAGCAACACTCCTAGCCCCAGTGTGTTCACACGTGCAAAAATACTTCTTTAGCCTTCCTGCACCCAATGTGACAGCAGTAGGTTTCTGGTTAGTGTTTCACTGCTGGTACCCCTCCCCCATCTTGATCAGACAAGCATTTTTGCTTCACCTTTCATGACCCACTTCTTGCCTGTTCCTGTTGTTTCTCACATACTTTTAGTTTCCACCAGTAAATGTGGCTGACAGAAAAAATGCAACTCCACAATCAGCATGGTGGAAATTACAAATCCGCTCAAAGATTTCTATGGTCATCTTATCATAACTGACACATAAGACTTATAGAAAACAAGTTTGGAAATACTGGAAACCCCCTGTGGAGATGGCCAAATTAGAAAGAACTAAGATTTCTAATTTCTTTTGTGACTCACACTCATGCTGAGCACACAACTGATGAGGTCAGCAGCAGGGCTTGCTGGGTTCGGGCTGTAGAAAAGATGGACTCTAGTATAACAAAGCAGTGGAAAGCTACGTAAAAAAAAAAAGGGAAGAATGAAGAGGCGGTTTCATGCAAACAAATTCCTATGAACCACAAAAGCTCCAAAATCACAGCAGGAAGGGAGGAATGATGAGGCCATTCATTTTGGAAGATTAAACAGAGACAGGTGGCATGGGACAGTTTGCTCTTCCATTCAGCTAGCCTATTTTGCACCTCAAAAGGTTAGCTTTTTTCTATGAACAGAAGAAAAAGGTCACCTTTTTCACTCTAGCAATGTGAAATCTCACAGGGTTAGAATTGTTTCTCATCTTCATAAAAAGATATAAGGCCCCTAAACCTACAAATTTGTACTAGTAAGTGTTGTCCTTTCTCAGTGAAAAAGACCCATCCCTGATTTAGGAAGGCATCAGCATTCAGGATAACATAAAAGCATGTTGCTTACATTTAAACTCTTGCCTAAACACTACTGAAGTCAATAAAACTGGAGCACATGCTTCAAGTTAGCCGAAAGCTGCTGTGATTTCATAGAATTGTAGGATTGGGAAGGGATCTAAAGGGTCATCTAGACCAATCTCTTGCTCCAAGCATGATATCCTCAGTTTACAGTGTCTTGGGGTATTTTCAGACGTTACGAGATCACGCTCAACCACAGACAATTCCTTGTGGTGGGGAATGGTCCCGTAACTTCTGTTTGATGCCCGCCAGATGTTCACCACAATGAACCTCCGGCGGGAATCAAAATAACCATGCTTTTGAGGATGGTCCAGGGACCATCTCCGAAAGCGTGGTCAAAGTGATTCCCGCCGGGGGTGAACACCTGGCGGGAATCACTTTTTGCCCCCAACAGACGTGATGTTACCATGCTCAACCACGGTGGGATTCACCGTGGTTGAGCGTGGTAACAACTCGTCTGGCCTCTGACCACGGCCTGGAATCGGCGGCCATGCTCACCGCCGATTCTGGGACATGGCCTGGGACATGGCCCTGGGGGTGCGGGCGGGCGCCGTGGCCACATTGGCTGCGGCGCCCGCCCGTCTCCCAGAATGTGGGTGGCCTCAGAATCATGGGGGGGCGGGCTGTGCAGCCACACGTTGTGCTACGCAGTCCCGCCCCCCCCTCCCAGATTCCCCACTGGGATCGGCTGGCACGTCTGCTGCCCGTGACGGTTCGATTCCGGCACGGAATCAAAAGGGTGATTCCGTGACGGGGCCAAAGTCGCCCCGTCACATCTGAAATCACCCTTGGTCAGATGTTTGTCCAACCTGGCTTTGAAAAAATCCAAGGATAGAGATTCCACAACCTGCCTGGGCAACTTATTCCATTGCTGAACAGTTCTTACAGTTAGGAAGTTTTTCCTATTATCCAACTGAAATCTATGTTGCTGGCTGCAATCTAGAACTTCTTCTGTTGTTAAAGTTTTGCAGAGTTGGAATTAGAGTTGGTAGTTAGGATAGTTGGAAGCCGCTTTCCTTCTGAGGTCATTTTTGACACTGTGTTGCAGCCCACTGTAAGAGATGACATTGACAACTGTACCTTCTAGCCTACTTTTGACTAGCCACCAGGGAGGAAGAGGTTGATGTTTCATACTTAAAACCTTCAGCTTTAAATGTTGACTTTCCTTATGATTGTCAAGTACTGCAGAAGGATAGCTTTGCTGACTATTGGACCGGGCTCTTTTTCAGCACGATGACTACTGCCAACAGCAGGCTCAGAACTGCCAGTTCTAATTAAGAACTTTATTTTAAAGATCCATTTCACAGTTTATTCATGGCAGCAAGTGTTTCTCACCCACAGAACTTTTAAACCACCAGACTGAGCAGCAACGAGTACAGATTTTTTTTATTGAGTCACAAGTAATGGATTTAGGTAATTGTTCTAGGAATTCAGGATGTATGTCATTTAGCCACTGCAAGTTGCCTTGCTTTTATAGGCCAGCCATCATGTGTAGATGTTCTAAGTTGTCTCCATTTCCTTGCCAGGGGTTTAGGCATGCAAGTATGAACAGTTTATTCTATGCCATGAATTATGATAAAGTAGTTTTAAATGGATAAGAATTATACTAGCTTGAACAATTTCACCAGAAATTCCCTCTGTAGTGCAGCTCAGAAAATTTCCACTGGAGACTGTTAAAGTAGTATTGCAAAATCTTTATTTTACAAGCTCATTCCAGGCAGCAAACAATTGGGAAAACATTATGATAACCTTTGCATCTCATTCTGACATCTAGCTCTGCCATTGAGGAAAAATGGGTGGATGAAAATTTTATTTGGCTCCTAGATTCAGTGTGAAAATCTCTTATAAATACCAGTGTCAGCAATAAAATAGCCTGTAAATACCAGTTACAGAAATATTTCAAACCTAAATAGCTAAATTACGCTTTCAGTCATCTGTGGAAATTCATAGAATTCTTTGAAATCACTGGCATTGCGTAAAGAGTTGCTAAAAGAAGGTAGAATATGGGCCAAACTTCAGAGTTTAGAGTAGGGTGGCCAGGCATGCAAATTCTAGTGGACATTTATGAGAAATATTGATTGTAGGGCTACACTGGAGCCAATGCAGCCCTGTAACCTTTATCTCTCATAATGTACATATCTGGCCACTCTAATCTATAACATACTTCAGGTTAGTTTAATCAAAATATTACTGTGCGGTGTGCGTAATGAATAGCCACATAGTGGCCTGTGATGGAGTTAAGTTTATCCGTTAACACCAGGCCAATTTTAAAATTCAAAACTTCAGATTTTAAAAATTAACCAATCTTCCAATTAAGATAACATCTCCTCTGTATGATGTATATTTTCCAGAATTAAGCTTGCTTTCACTTCTGTCCTTGGTAATTCAATAATCAGTATATAAGTGGTTCCTAAACCTTTGCTACTTTGGTCCCATTTTGAGACTTTAATATAATCATGGGGTGACTGACTATGGGTGAAAACAGACATGACGCTAACCACACTTTAACCACCCTTAGTTGTTATTTATGCATGTTGCAGGGCTGTATTTGTGCCCTATGCAGCCCTGCAACATGCATAAATGACCACCAAGGGTGGTTAAAGGGTGGTTAGCGTCATGTCTGTTTTCACCCTATGACATCAGCAAGTGGTTAGCAAGGAAGAACCAACAGCATATGGCCAGTCAGTTCTCTGCAAACCACTTCCAACAGTTCCACAGATCAGTAATAGTCAATAGACTGAAAACCACTGGTTACATACTTTTAAAACAGAATGAGTAGCTAAAAGGGCTGCTTCTCCTATTATGCTTTTCCAGGAAAGCGAAGGATCTGGATCTTATCACAGACAAAGGCATAGATATGGTTTAACTAAGCCAGAGCTTGGGAGGGAATTTCAGGCCCAGGGGTTAAATGTTAGCAGCTGGTTTTTATTTGGCCCTTTTCCAGTGACTGGATGTGGGACCTGGATCCATTTCCAACCCCCAAGCAGTGAAAGCCCAGGCTAAGGGAGCAGAGATGAGAGCATGCGTATAGGAATGGGTGTCAGGGATTTGTATTCATCCATAACTGCTCATAATGGGCAGTTACAGATTAATACAAATCCATCCGTGCTGAACTGTAACAGATGTGTTGTAATACAGCGTAAAATCTATTCAATAATAAAAATAGCCGTGCGTGTGCAAAATGGCCACTGAACTGTTCTGTGAATACACGGCCTTTTCCACAATGACGGCAGCGTCACCACCATTTTGGAAAAGAGCAGTCAGTCTGCACATGCGCAGACCAGCTGCCCCTTTTCAAAATGGGGGCGATGCTGCCACCGCCATTTTGGAAACAGCCACGCATGTGCAGAATGATCCAGCAGCCATTGTGTGCATGTACAGTTATTTTTTATTCTTTTAAAAATTTAATTGATTTAATTACGGATCCGTAATATGGATCCATAGTTAAATCCAGAATTAACATCCGGATCTATAATACGGATACGGATCTGTAATTCTCTCTGGGCACCTATCCCTACATGTACACAAGCATAGGACAGATCCATGGCACAAATTCATGATTTGGACCCTCCTGTTCCTGAGCACACCCTTTAAGTACCCCACCTCAAATTCCATGTGGCCCTTGGAGTTTGAACTAATTTTCAATTTTGCCCTAGGACGGAAACGTTTCCCCTCCCCTGAACTAAACCATCAACCTATTCCTGCTAATTTGAAGCAGGAGTCAAGGAAAAGTCTTATGAGGAAAGGCTGAAGGACCTGGGTAACTTTAGTCTAAAAAAGAGAAGATTAAAAGGAGGCAATCTAAATATCTAAAGGCCTGCCACCAAGAAGATAGCAAGGAATGTAAGAGACCCCATTGAGACAGCTCTTATCTCTAAGAGACATCACTGAGTCAAGCAGAATTAAAATTTTAAAGGATGAAAACTGTACTTTGGAATCCCTATGGATAGAAATTCCTTGTATAAATGTTCAGTTTTCACAATGGAGATAAGTAAATAGTGGAGTGCTGCAGGGCTCTGTACTGGGTCCGGTGTTTAATATCTTCATCAATGATCTGGAAAAAGGAGTAAAGAGTGAGGTGATCATATTTGCAGATGACACAAAGTTATTCAAGATAGTTAAAACCCGAGAGGACTGTGAAGAAGAATCTTGCGAGACTGCAGGAGGATCTTGTGAGGCTGTGTGACTGGACATCCAAATGGCAGATGAAATTTAATTTGGGCAAGTGTAAAGTGATGCACATAGGGAAAAATAACCCAAACTATATGTATACAATGCTGGGTTCTAACCTTCGAGTTACCACTCAAGAAAGGGATCTTGTAGTCATTGTGGACAATACATTGGAATCCTTGGTTCAGTGTGTAGTGGCGGTCAGAAAATCAAACAATGTTAGGAATCATTTGGAAAGGGATAGAGAATAAAACTGAAAATATCGTAATGTCTCTATATAAATCTATTGTACAACCATACCTGGAGTATTTCTCCTGATGCATTTATAGACCAGACCCTGTTGTGTGGGTCCCTTTCTTTTCCTCTAAATTTGCCAGGAATGACTATGGTTAAGAAATCAAGTCTCAGGATAGCGGATCTCCTGATTTGGATGTTCCCTCTATTCTCCAAGTTGACTCTGAAGCAAGGAGGAAATATCTGATAAACAAAGAACAACTTGAAAATTACATATGTTCTTTGAAGTCTGGGAAAGCACCAGAGTCCGATTTATTACCTGCTGAGCTTTTTAAATCCAATTTGGATTTTTGGCTCCCAGTTATGAAGGTAATTATTAACATCGCAGTTAGCTGGAACCTTCATCCGGTAGCTTGGAAACAGACAACCATTGTTCCCATTTACAAGAAAGGGGAAAGAGGATGTCCTGAGAGTTACAGACCGATAAGTCTGATCCGATCAGTATTCCTGCCAAGCTTTACGGGTGTCACTTGCTGGAACATGTGAGGACTTGGGCAATGGATAATAACATCTTAGGGGAGGAACAGGCTGGTTTTAGGGCTGGGTTCTCCTGTACTGACCAATGTTTCGTTCTCAATTATATTGTTTCGAAACACTTAGGCAAGAAAATGCCAGTTTTTGTGGCATTTATGGCCTTAAGGGGGCGCCTTCGACTCGGTGGACAGAAACATTCTATGGACCAAACTTAAGACATATGGGGATGGACCTGGTCCTATTACAACTTATCCTACCTGTGCTAGAATCAAATATGGGGTCTCTGGTGAGGTTTTGAACTACTTCACTTTGTCCAAAGGGGTCCGTCAAAGATGCGTGCTAGGCCTGATGTTACTCAATCTCTTTCTCAATGATCTCCGACAGTTTTTGACCAAAGATCCTGGAGGAAGAGTTTCCGCTACTTTTATATGCAAACGATGCAGTCCTTCTATCCTTCTCTAAGATTTGCCTTCAGCGGCTTATTGGTTTGTTCGAAATGTATTGCTCCATAAATAATCTTGAAATTAATTTTGATAAACGTAAGGTTATGCCATTTGGTACCAGGAAGAAATATAAATGGTTTGTCAATAAGACCCCTTTAGAAACTAACTAAATTTTGTTATTTAGGGGTCACATTTACTAACTCCCAGCACTGGGAAGCGCATTCCCAGAATGCCCTGATCAGGACTACCCAAGTAACGTCTTCTATTGTGCGTTTTTATAACATATTTGTTCAGAAGGCTCTGTCAGAGGCTCTGAGGGCAGGGAAAGTGAAGCTGCCGGCTGCGCGTCTATACAAAGCAGAACTCGGGGGGTTAGATGCCAAAGCTTTGGCAACGGCTGAAAAAGCACAAAGCTCCTTTTTAAAGAGAATGCTTAATGTGCAGCGAGGCACACCTACCTATTTGATGAGAACAGAGGCAGGTTTTACCAGTGTTGCCATCTTAGCTATAATAAAAGTGATTAAATACTGGTTTAAAACCAGGATGTATCCCCCCCTCCAGACTTCCAAAGATGGTATTACTCGATGCTAAATTAGGTCCCATCTCCTCCTTTCCTTAGCTAAATAATATCTGGGGGAAATTATTTACTACCAGTTTGGGGGGAAATTGGACATCTAAGGACCGAATTCCTCTCTCAAATGAGAGTATGTTTTTTGAAGGTCGCCTCAGAGACATTTCCTTACAGGAGGTTACGTCTTCAATTAGAGCATCCAGATGTGCCCCCTTCTATAAGCTGATCAAATTTGATAATTCCATGTCAAAATATCTTTCTGTGATCCCCTTGGCGCATCATAGAGAAGCCCTTACTAGACTTCATTTTGGTCAGATCAAATCTGCAGTATTTATTTATTTATTTAAGACATTTTTAACCCGCCCATCCTCCCACAGGCAGCTCTGGGTGGCGCACAACATCAGCTAACAAAAATATTAAAACAGTTATAAAATACACTGATAAAATACATAGCAAAGGGAGGGATAAAAATCCCCAGCCACCCCCAACCTTAACCCCACTCCCCCTTCTCCCCCCCAAAAGCCAGATGGAACCATTACAACAACGTTGAAAAGAGGGGAGATCCGGGGCCAAATGGGCCTTCACAGGCAGGGAGTTCCACAGCCAAGGAGCGGCCACCGAGAAGGCCCTCCCCACTGTGGACCCCCGGCAGACTTGGGGAACCCCCAGGAGAGCATCCCCCAATGACCGCAGGGGCCAATCCAGAACCCGGGGAGTGAGGCGGTCCCGCAAATAGGTTGGACCAAGGCTGTTTAGGGCTTTATAGGTAAGCACCTTGAATCGGGCCCGGAAGACTACAGGCAGCCAGTGCAGAAACTGAAGAACCAGTGTAATATGTTCCCGGCGGCCCGATCCCACCAGGAGATGGGCCGCCACATTCTTCACCAGCTTCAGTCTCCATACCATCACCAAAGGTAGCCCCACATAGAGCGTGGTGCAGTAGTCGAGTCTGGAGGTGATGAAGGCATGAATGATGGTGGCCAGGTCAGAGTCCGAAATGTATGGCCAAAGCTGACGCACCAGATGTAATTGACGGAAGGCACTCCTTGCCACAGCCTCCACCTGACCATCCAAGCGGAGTTGCGAGTCAAGGAGCACCCCCAGACTCCGTACCTAGGGAACCAGCGGAGGGCAGACCCCATCAACGGTGGGGGCTGTTACCCCCACCGCCTTACCCACCAACATCACCGCCGTCTTGTCAGGATTGAGCCTCAGTCAGTTTACCTCATCCAATCCCCCACCGCTGCAAGGCACCCATTAAGCACTGAGACTGCCGGGCTGGGGTCTGATGAAAAAGAGAGGCAAAGCTGGGTGTCATCAGTATGAGGGTAAACTGACTGAGGCTCAATCCTGACAAGACGGCGGTGATGATGGTGGGTAAGGTGGTGGGGGTAACAACCCCCACCGTTGATGGGGTCTGCCCTCCGCTGGTTCCCTAGGTACGGAGTCTGGGGGTGCTTCTTGACTCGCAACTCCGCTTGGATGGTCAGGTGGAGGCTGTGGCAAGGAATGCCTTCCATCAATTACATCTGGTGCGTCAGCTTTGGCCATACATTTCGGACTCTGACCTGGCCACCATCATTCATGCCTTCATCACCTCCAGACTCGACTACTGCACCGCGCTCTATGTGGGGCATACTGATGACACCTCACACCAAACCTCCTGACCACCTCGCCATGCAGTTGCATATACACATTGAACAGGAGAGGGGACAGAACAGAACCATGTGTGACTCCACACGAGAGGTCTCAGTGTGATGAAAAGTAATCACCAAGTACCACTCGCTGAGTTCTTCCGGCCAGGAAGGAGTGGAACCAGTCAAGAACCATACCATCCACCCCTGCATGGTCCCGCAGGCACGTCTCCAACATCTCATGATCAGCGGTATCAAACGCCGCTACATATATAATATAATCCAACAGGGCCGAATGGCCGTGATCTAATTCTCGGCGAAGATCGTCAGCTTGTGGAAAGATGGTCAAAGACTCCTTATCATTTAAGAACTTCTCCTTGTGGAAGTGATGAGGTTGAAGATATTGTTCATTTTTTATGATCTTGTGACCTTTACATAGAAATTAGAAAGATGTTTCTGCTTCCAGTAGTCAACCCATCTCATCACTTCAGTCCATATAAACATGCCATGTGGATTTTGGAAAATGAGTCATTGCAGATACTAAATTCTCTGGCAAGATACAGTATTGCGGCAAGGAAAATCCGCAGCAGGATATTGATGTAAATTCTTGATGATGAAATAAGGCCTCTTTATATTACTAGGGTTACATATATTTTACTTTGTGGTAATTTATTGCCTTGTATTTATGGCTTGTATGGCAGTAGTATGATACTAGATTATACTCTGCCTCCTAATGTACTTAATTTTAGTTATTTTATGCAATTCGCCGTGTGTCGCGCTTGCAATTTTTAATATTATCCTCTATGTAGATGTCTTATGTATGTATTTTTTTATGATAGTGGTGTCTAATTTCACCATCATCTCTTCTGGAGATATTTTTGTTTCTTTCATATTTGGCTGAACACCATAAATAAATTATTAAATTATTAGTAGCAGTAGTTAAAACCTGAGCGGACTGTGAAGAATTTCAAGAGGATCTTGTGAGACTAGGTGATTGGGCATCTCAATGGCAGATGAAATTTAATGTGGACATGTGCAAAGTGATGCACATAGGGAAGAATAATCCAAACTATATGTACTCAGTGTTGAGTTCTAAATTAGGAGTAACCACTCAGGAAAAGGATCTTGGAGTCATTGTGGACAATACATTGAAATCCTCAGCTCAAAAAAGCGGCGGTCGAAAAAGCAAACAGAATGTTAGGATTTATTTAGAAAGGGATAGAGAATAAAACTGAAAACATCATAATGCCCCTATATAAATCGATGGTGCAACCACACCTTGAGAACTGTGCACAATTCTGGTCACCCCATCTCAAAAAAGATATAGTAGAACTTGAAAAGGTGCAGAGAAGGGCAACAAAAATGATCAAGGGTTTGGAACGCCCTCTGTACAAAGGAAGGCTTGATGGGTTAGGGCTCTTCAGCTTGGAGAAGAGAAGACTGAGAGGGGTTATGATAGAGGTGTAGCAGGGAGCAACATGAAAAGGCTGCTGTATCTTTAAGGGAGTGAGAGTGAGGCTGAAGCCATGCCCACTCTGAGGTATATAAGAGAGGAAGCAGGAAGTGGAAGTGGAAGTGCAGAAGCATCCTGGATCTCAGAGAGAGAACATCTCTGGAGCCCAAGACAGAGGGACCAGAGGCTGTGGAAGCTATGCTGGAGAGCTGAAGCCTGAAGAGAGGCCAGACTGAGAGCCTGGAACCAAGACAGAGGGACCAGAGGCTGTGTGAGTTATAAGATGGACTGTGTTAGCCAGCCAGAGGACTGAGGCTTGGCTAGGCTTGAGAACAGTGTTATGGAATGTGTGGTGTAAATAAACCTTTATTATGCTAATTCCCATGAATGACTGAGTTGTTGGTGCGGCTCCTGTAAGCACTTACTACTGGCAAGCCCACACTTGCTACAAGAGGGTTATAAACTCTTGAGTGGAGCGGAACGAGTAGATAGGGAATGTTTGTTTATCCTCTCAAGTAGCACTAGAACTAGAGGACACTCCATGAAACTAACTGGTGGCAGATTCAAAACAAATTTTTTAAAGTATTTTTTCCATCAAAGCACAGTTAAATTGTGTAATGTGTTGCCATAGGAGGTTGTCAGGGCCTGTAGTATAGCTGCATTTAAAAAGGGACTGGGTAAGTTTTTGGAGAGCAGGTCTATTAACGGTTGTTAGCCAAGTAGATTACGAGATGGAAACTTCTTACTGTCGGGAGCAGGGAGTGATGACTGCTGATACTTCTCCCATGCAATTGAAATTGGCCACCGTCAGAGACAGGATGCTGGGCTTGATAGACCATTGGTCTGACTCGGTCTGGCGCTACTTATGTTCTTATGAACTGCTCTGCATTGCTGCAGAGGGCAAGACCAGAAATAATGGATTCAAGTTACAGGAAGGGAGATTTCAGTTGGTATCTGGAAAAAAATTGCTAACAGTAAGAGCTGTTCGGGAATGGAACAAGCTGCTGAGGGAGGTCATAGGCTCTTCATCACTGGAGGTTTTGGGTTTGTTTTGTTTTTGTTTTTAAAAGGTTGGACAGCCATCTGTTGGGGCTGCTGAAGTTGTAAACATGCTGCATCCAAACAGGGGCTAGGAGTAGATGATCCTTGAGGTACCTTCGAACTCTGACATTCTATGATTTCCAAACTCTAAGAATATGTTGCATAAATGTATTGCTTTCAAGTGTTTCCAGATCAATAGAGATGCTGAATGAACAATTGGTTTTCCAATATAGATGTCCTTTTCATGGGCACTAAAGTTTTATATATGTTTTAGTTTGAACATTTTTATAATATTTCAGGGACTCCAATTAGGTATTATATGCGCTTGATACTTGTCTTTTCAGAATAACAGATAACCATTGTAGCAATGCTGCTAGAGTAGCCTCCTAGATAAGGTGTTCGACTTGGACCTGAGACCCAAGGTTCAAATCCTGTCTTAGCCATGAACTCAGTGGTGGCCTTGGGCAAGTCGCTGTCTCTCACCCTCCATTCCCCCATCTGTAAAATAGGAATAATTATGCCCTCCCTCACAGGGGCATTGTAAGGGTGAACTGGATAAGGATAGAAAAACACTTTAAACACTGAAAAGTCTATATAAGTGATAAATAATAACACCCAGATCATCCCATTATATTCCAAAATAATAAGATATTTGAAATCTTTTACACCAGTTTCCAAAGGTTTTGGACCGATGAACTACTGTCTACCCTTTAAATTTCTTGTGGACTTCTATGTGTCTGCCAGAGATGCCTGCAGCCTGACACAAGCTTATTGTGTGTTAGCCAATGACTCCACAAGGATGGTGGCTTTGGACCCATTATGATTGGAACCTGTGAAGTCACAGTCAGCATATTCTCATTACAGGCATCCTAACCCCACTTCTTTCTGAAACGGTTGTGGCATTGTTAGGAGCCAAAGTCCTCTTTGCTATAGCCATAACCGGCTACACAGACCAGCTGTAGCCCACATGCCATGGCCTTGTGAACAGCTAGTGATCTGTAGAACACAGTTTGTGAAACACTGGTTTAAACAACAAACCTCTAAATACCAGACTCTGGGTGATTTCAGAAGTGACGTGGTGAATGTACACCACAGTCAACCTCAGTCAAACGTGGGGGGTGGTGAAAGCACCGTGCATGTCTGTTTGCTCGCATCCAGATGTTCACCAGTCAAATGCAGCCCGGGGTGAAGCTAACCACGCTTCGTGAGGTCGGGGCGGGAGAAGGTCCAGAAGTGTGGTGAATGGTCACCACGGCAGGGGTGAATGAAAAGTAACTTCTGAACGGAAACCCACAGCCGTGGTGGAAGGAATTGACCCCAGCCGCGCGGTGCATTCTGGGGCTCGAACCGCGGTCCACGTCTCCACTGCATGTCTGTTGTGTTCCCCCGGCCCATGTTCTCTCTGATTGCCCCCGGGCGGTGGTCACGATCCTGTCACTTCTGTTGGGGCCGCACGTGTCACCACAGCCTGCAGTGAATCCATTCACACCGGGGTGGGATTCACTGTGGTGAATTGGAACCCGTCACTTCTGAAATCACCCTCTGATACTCATGCTACTGCCTTCTCCCCTGTAACTAAGCTAAGTTCACGTACCTGAAATTTCTCAAATTCATGAATGTATCCTTGTCTCTCCCTGTGTTCCCCTCTACCTCATCTCCCCTCTCATCCATCCTAGATTGCAAACCCTCTGGTACAGAAACCTGTCTGTAATGAGTGATTGTTCACTGTCAGGCAGGGGTGTAGCTATCATAGGGATAGCAGGTGGAGCTGTCCCTGGGCCCTGAGATTTGTGCGGGGCACAAACCCACAGCAGGAGTAACGAGCTCTGCATCCCACCCCATGGCTAGCCATTGGGGCCGGAATTCCAGCATCCCGCTCCCTCCTCCCATCCTTCTCACTTCTGTTTCATCAAACTCCCTGCAATTTTCCAGTCCAGGCACAACCAGCAGAGTGAGTAAAGACAGGGTGAGAGCGAGATTGGAAAACGGCTCAGCCAGAAGCAATGCGCTTGGTGCTCTTCTGGTTATGCCTGGACTGGAGGAGCTCACGGAATTCAAAGAGACCCTGGCGGTGCTGTTGGAAGTTCCAGAGTCTTGGCGCCAGATAGAATCAGTGACTCGCCTGGGAGGTGTGTGTATGTCTGGGGAAGCCATTGACTCTGCCAGGTAGGGGGAGTTGTCAGGGAAAGCAAATCATGCTGCCATGGCCCCAGCCAGGGTGAGGGGCAGGGAAAGCCACTCTGCCTTGGGGAGTGGAGTGCCGGGAGTTTGTGGAGTGTGAGTGCCAGGAGAGTGTTTGGATGAGAACACAGGTGAGTGGGTGTGCACATGTGTGTGCATGTGGGGGAGAGGAAGAGGAGTGTGTGTGTGTGAGAGAGAGAGGGGGGGTGGTGTGTGTGTGTGTGAGAGAGAGAGAGAGGAGAGTGCATATATGTGTGTGGGGAGAGTGGATGTATGCGTGGGGGGAAGAAGGGGTGCATGTATATGTGTACATGTGTGTGTTCCAGGAGAGTGCACGTGTGTGGCTTTTTTATTCTCCAGGTGTTCTTAGAGAATCCACTACTGGTTCCCCTTAATGTGCGGTTTTTCACCTTTCTTGTTCCCTTTTAAATGGTTTTAAACTGGTCTTACATGGATTTTAAATTGTGTTACTGGCTTTTATTGTACTAATGTTGTGAAGTGCCTTGAGTGCATATATGCGTGGGGGGGGGGAATGAGAGAGACAGGAGAGTGCATGCATGCAGCAGTGGGTATCAGAGGGAGTGTGCAAGTATGTGAATATGTGTGTATGATGGCTGGCGGAGTGGACAAGGGAGGGTGGCATCTTTTGCACCTGGGCCCATGGAAACTCTGCTGCCGGGCACATTGCTACTGCTGTATAAATAATATTATTGCACAGTACCTCATTCTGCAAGTATTCCACTTGGAGTGAATGGAACATCTCCTGCAGTAAGGATGGCAGAATCTGTTCCTAAGGAAAAAGCACAACTCATATAAGTGACTACGGACTGTAGGTTCAGTTCATGGGTGTTTATGAACAGCAGTTTTGAATGGCCATGATCCACGATTTGTGAAACAAAACAAATCATGTTTGTTTTAATGAGTGTAAAATACTTTTAACTGGAAAGGAAAAAACAACCAGTTTATTTTTAAACTTGGAGGGAAAAAGCCAACGTTATTTCCCAACCTTAATGTCCTTTAACCTTGTTGCTGTCAGCTAAATTTGGACCCTGCATTCCTCTCTACATTCTCGCTAAGGTGGGAGTTCCTTCTCTACATTCTCCTGACAGCCCCTCCCTGGTTTTAGTTTTCAGAGCTCTAGAAACAGAAGTGATGAGAACTTAGTTTTGCTTCTCTGGACTAATTCCAATCCAGTCCAGGGACAGTTCATAGAGAACGGAACTGCACTGCTCGAGAGCCATAGGGTCCCAGACACCTCAATGCTGTAGTTCTTTGTATTAACTCCTGAGGTGAGATATGTGAGACACTTGAAGAACCCTTGTATCTGGGAAGTTGAACCCCTGGATTCTTCCATAGGGTGGGTGTAGCAGGGTGAACTGGAGTGCCTTGGCTGCACCCACTCCAGATGTCCTCTGACTGCTGGGCTCCTCGAGGCACGTTGAAGGGCTTGAGCAGCCCAGGAGCTCTAGGGCTAATTGGTGCAGAGAGTGGTTGGGGCTGACCAGGTGACCAGAAGCTCTGAATTGTTAAGGCTGGGCTCAAAGCCTAGCTGGAGAGCGTGCCAAGGAGAGGTGAGGGGGAAGCCAGAGGGCTCGGCTTTAGGGGTAGAGGCTTGCTTGGAAGACTCAAAGGAAGGGGTCAGGGAGAGCCTGCACACTGGCTCTTCTTGAGAACTGGCTGGCAAGAAGACCAAGCCAGAGGTTCTCACAAGAGAGTGAACCCTAAGAAAAGGAGCCTTTCTACAGGAGAGGGCTTGCCTCAAATAGCACTGAGTGAGCAGGGGACTGGCTGGCAGGGAGTACACCAGACCAGGGGGCCTCCTGTATCAGCCGCCCTACCTCCTAGAAAGGAGAAGCAATCAGTGGCTTCTATGAACTGTGTTGGGTGTGTATCTATATATGGGGAGCTGAAAGATTTGGTACATTATAAGTAAAACACACTTTGGTGAGAGGGAGTGCTGTTGGGCTGATGCTGAGTAGGGATCCTCCAAGAACTTAACCAAACACGGTGCTGCCTTGTTACAGTGGGGTTGCATCCAATTCCTGGCAAACTTGGAGAATCCAAATTGTGAATTTCCTGTTCTCTGTTCTCTTATCAATGAGACCTTGGATCATTTGTTTGCAGAACAATTTAAATGTCTAGCTAAGAACTCATTAATTTTACAGGTAGCCCTTATCTCTGCAACTACAGTGACAACAAAAACTACGTGTAACCTTTGTGCCCAGCCATTTTCAATTAAAAGCAGAACCATTCTCACCCTGCTGTATAAAACAGTTTTGTTGTAATGAGGTTGAGCTCCATACCAGGTCAACATCTAATTGTGGAAGAAGCATAAGTCTAGCATTTAAACCACAAGATTGATAATCTGTTATCACTTCTGGCTTTGTGTGACTAGGGCAAACTCCTGAGGGTAAACTTGTAAAGCACCTAAATTATGTAGCCCACAATCCCTGAATCAGTTACTTTGGACTAGTCCATGGAAATCAATTGATTTCAACGAGGCTACTCGGAAATAACTAGTTTGAGGGTTGTGGTCTTAAGGTTCCTAAGTTCAAAGTGGATTTTGGCACTTAGGAACCTCAAGATTCAATCCTTACCCATTAAAGTCAATGAGAGTTCTGCCAATTACTTTAATGGATGGAGGATTGCAATCTAAATACTATTGTCTTATAAGAATAAGAGACCTGAGTGGTTAATTCGGAAAATTTAATTTAGGTTCCTAATTCACTTAGGCACTTTTGAAAATGTTACCCTTAACTGTACTTTCTCCTTTAATAAAATGAAAGCAATAAATAAAACATTCCCACTTCACAGACATGTTTTGAGATGGGAATTCATTAGAATTTGTACAGTGCTCTGCCATCATCATTCATTTTAACAGGACCTTTAATATGACACTTGACACAACAGTCGAAGCACTTTACATATATTAGTGAATTTCTCCTAACTCCACCCATGTGAAATGAGGCAGGTGGGATGTGCTATAGAGGTGAAAATTGTTAGCCAGGCATAGGCAATGATGACAAAGCCAATGAAATGTATCTTGTGATGAGCAGTCACATGACAGTTTCACAAAAATATATTCAGGGAGTTAGTAACATTTGTTCATATAATGAGCTGTGAAGACCATGGCTATGTAACTTTGGGCAGTGCATGTTGAAGCATTTACTGTTCCTACAGCTAGGATTAAGAAGTTTTTCAATTTGACGCACAGTGGTTGACTACTTCCAAAGGCATAACAACGTCCCTAATTTGGGGGAGACAACTGGACTGCCCCAATTACCCCACCTTGATCTAGGCTTCCTCTTCCCTCTAAGCCCCCACTACAGTGACTCATCCGTGATGCGACACTGATGCCTGTCACCATCTGCTTTAGAAAGTGGAAGGAAGGGTGGTGGCTCTGTCCCTCTTCCGATCTTATTGATGGCGGCTGCATCATGACATTTCCTCCTTAGCCAATAGGCTGCGGCAGCTACTGATGCTGCTGCTAGTAGTAGTAGTGCAGCTCTTGCTTGTCAGCCTACTCCTGTCACCCTGGGGGTCAATGCCAACAGCTACAAGCCCGTTGGTTGGACATTAAACGGCTACTTGGGGTGCTGCTAATGGGAGGGATGATCCCAAACCACTCCTCCAAATCCTGCCCAACTACGGTTGCCCACTGGAGGGTGGTTCAAGGGGGGTGGAAAGCCTGCCCAACAGGACAGGTGTCTGCCCCAGCATCACCCACAGCACCCACATCAGCACCAACATCACTGCCAGTGCTCACATCGTTGCTGCCAGTACCACTGAGTGCCTCAAAAAGGGTGCACTGCACCAGTGGCAGCTGGTGGGTTCCAAGGCTGGTGGGGCACAGGGCGGAGCCAGAAGTGGGAGGGGCCAGGCCAATGGTAGGTGGAGCCAGCACTGCACATGCAAACACTGAGCAAGCAAAGCAAACCATCTTAACCCAACAGTTTTACGTGAAGTCCTTAGCACACCATAAAAGTAGGAGTACGGAATTCCACTTGTCCTGCAAGACGCCAGCCATGCTACACAGTTCAGTTGCAGTGTAAAAGGCAGCCGCTTCTGCAACCGGGCAGGGTAGACTAGCCATTAGTGAACCAACCAACATGTGGCATGACCTTCTTGCAGAAACGTCATGCAAACATCCCACCAAACTGCAAAGGGGCCATTTTAAAATGCAGGGAACATTCCAGCAAAGATTAGAAACTCTTCCATCCAAGCCCCTAGGTCCACACACCCAAAAAGCAGACAGTTTTGGTGGGAAACAGCAAAGGGACCATTTTAACCAAAAGTAGCCATGACCAGTGGGGACCCCACAAAATGGCCAAAGCCTTTACACATGCTTGAGACTTGGAGGAGGAGGGGGAAGCCAGCAGTGCACATGAAAACACAGAACAAAGAAAAGCAAACCAGCTTAATCCAGCAATATTAGGTGAAGTCCTTAGCACACCACAAAAGCAGCAGCGTGGAGTTCCATTTGTCTCCCAAAATATGCTACACAGTTATGTTGCAATGTAAAAAGCATTTGCTGCAACCAGACAGGGAACATTCATGCAAAGACTAGCCAGCTACATCCCACCAAACTGCAAAGGGGCCATTTTAAAATGCAAGTAAAAATTCAAGCAAGGAAACCCTTCCATCCAAGCCCCCCACCCACTCACAATTATTATTTTTTTTAAAAATTAAATCAGAAAGCAGACAATTAGGGTCTTACAGGGTGAAAAACATCAAGGGCCAGGAAAACATTTTAAGAGCTAAGTCCATCTGGCGAGGCGGACACTGGTAGTGCTCTGTGGGTGTTGTGCACGGTAGGGGTGGTGGCTATTCAAGCTTTTGACGTTTTGAAAATGGGATACAAGTAGGGGGTTGGAAGTAATAACTACCTGGAAGTACAAATATGTATCATCATGATTTATAAAATAAGGTTAATAACCTAAGTTCAAACTTAACTCTGTCTAGGAATCCATTCTTGGGTTGGTATATGTATATAGTACCTGTCCAGGTTTGAGTCCTAATTATCATTTCTCATTTATATCTCCACATCTTAATTTTAGTTTGAGTTGATTTATTTAAATGTTTTAATGTATCATGGTGACCAGATAATATGATCCATTGGTTGTCATGATATCATACTATTTTAACTTATTGTGAGATTTTGTGCTGGATAATGTATTGTGTTGCATGTTTTGACTACTGTCATGGCTTGTAGCCTGTACATTGAATAAAGAATACTACTACCCTCTACAATAGTCTAGTCTAGAGGTGATAAAGGCATGGATGATGGTGGCCAGATCTGAGTCCGAAACATACAGCCGCAGCCGTCGTACCAGATGTAATTGGTGAAATGCTCCCTTAACCACAGCCTCCACCTGGAGATCCAGGCAGAGCTGTGAGTCGAGGAGCACCCCCAGGCTAGGGACCTGTGTGGCCATAGGGGGGCAGACCCCATCGATGATGGGGGCCACCATACCCCCAGCCCTACCCACCAACGTTTCCTCCATCTAGTCAGCATTCAGCTTCAGACAGCTCACCCTCATCCAGTCCCCCACAGCTGCCAAGTACTGGGTAAGCACCAAGACTGCCGGGTCTGGGTCTACAGAAAAAGAGGTAAAGCTGTGTGTCACCAGCGTACTGATGACAATGCACGCTGAACCCTCTCACGACCTCGCCCAAAGGCTGCATATACACGTTGACAGAATAGAACCCTGCGGTCCCGGGGAGATGAAGTACATTCCCCGAGAACCACACTCTGAGTTCTCCCAGTCAGGAACGAGCAAAATCATTCAACAACAATTCTGCCCACCCTGGTCCCGCAGCTGAGCCACCAACATCTTGTGGTCAACGGTATCAAATGCAGCCAACGGATCTAATAGAATTAAAATAGAAAATGTGTCCCGGTCTAATTCACGGTGCAGGTCATCAACCAAAGCCACAAGCACAGGCTCTGTGCCAAACCCAGGGCAAAAACCAGACTGCAAGGGATCAAGGAAACTGACCTGCTCTAGATGCCCCTGAAACTGCCGAGCCACCACCCGTTCAATAACCTTCCCTAAAAAGGGAAGGTTAGAGACTGGCCGGTAGCTGGCCGGGGAGTCAATGTCAAGAGATGGTTTCTTGAGCAGGGGCCTCACCACCGCCTCTTTGAGGTGACTCAGCACCCTACCCTTCCTAAGGGAGGCATTGACAACCCCCTCCAGCAATGGCCCTAATGTGTCCCAGCAGGCCTTGACCAGCCAGGACGGACACGGATCTAATTCACAACAGGTGTCCCTTACAGCTCCAAGGGCCTCCGCCACATCACTGGGCGACATCCACTGAAAGTGATCCCATGAAATCGGACAAGGTGGGTCCTCCACCCCCTCAGGTTCACCTACTGTTATAAGTGCAGCATCGAAGTTGCGCTGAATCTGAGCGATTTTATCCACAAAAAAGTCAACAAACATGTCACAGATTCCAATTCCAGACAGAGAGAGGCCAGACTGACCAGCTGCTGCACCACCTGGAAAAGCTCCACTGGACATGACTTTGCAGATGCTATGAGGGCAGCAAAGAACTCTTTCTTTGCTGCCCACACCGCCACAGCATAAGCTTTTAAACTAGCTTTATGTCGCAATCGGTTGGCTTAAGGATGACTCCAACGCCACCGTCGCTCCAACCGCCGTTCTTCCTGCTTCATCAGGCACAGGTCCTCTGTAAACCCAGGGGACCCGCGTCGTCGACATTCCAGAAGCGGACGCCTGGGAGCCGTTTGGTCAATGGCCTCAGTCAATAAGTTGTTCCAGAAGACAATGAGGTCATTGAGCGAGCGGTCATCGAGATCAGGAGACAATTCCCCCTGGGCATTCCGGAACCTCTCTGGTTCCATAAGTCTCCAGGGGCAGACCAACGGAACTGGTCCTACACCTCTCCGGGGGCAGACATGTGCCAGCAGATTGGTCTGGAGGAGATAATGATCAGTCAAAGTTTATAACTTGGTTCGAATTATATCTTTTATTGGACCAACTGTTAGTGAAGTAAGCGAGCTTTCAGGCCTTCCTCAGGCATGTAGCATAACCAGTACAAATGTATAAACTAAGCCAATGTAGCTCAGTTTATTTTTACATTTACAGTTTATATCTACATTTCCTCAGTTTATATACTTCTAACTCACTACACTACGTACCTGAAGAAGGGCCCTGTACGGCCTGAAAAGCTTGCTTATTTCCACCAACAACAGTTGGTCCAATAAAAGACATCATTTGAACCACTTTTTGTCTCTGTTGTTTGAGACCAACACAGTGACCACACTCTATCTTTGGCGTTCATAACTTCTCATTTATAAATGTTATTCTGATTAATTATATATCCACAGAGTGGGGGGTGGGGTGGGATGGGAGAGGAGGCACCCCCGAGTTCCCCCATGCACCCAACCCAGTCCTGGGGGTGGGGATGGGGCAGGAAGGAGGAGAACCACGTTGTTTGGCTGGCCAGTGGGAGGAGGGGGCTTGGAATTGGGCCCAAAGGCTCGCAGACTGCTTTGGAATATTTTTTTTAATTCCATGGGAGATCAGGGCCCTGATCTTACTCTTCTGGGAGAGCTGGAAGTCAATAAGAGGCAGGCTAAGGCTGCTAGACAGGAGGAGACAGCAGGAACATTCTGGTGGCTCCCTCCTCTCTACCAGGAGTCCTAGGGCACAGGAGGCAGCTATGTGCAGAGGTAGAGGCACATGGGGAGACGGGGGGGCAGGCGTACATGGGAGGGAAGAGGGTGCCGCACAACCCCATTTCACTCCACACACCCACTTCCACTCCCCCCACAGTGGGTTAATTCAGAACCAATACAGTCCTGCACCATGCATTTTTCATAAGCGTCCTGGGTTAAAGGGGAGGTGTGGCAACCCCACTCTACCCCTACCTCCACTCCCACACATGCACTTCCCCCACACCCCACTCTTCCCACACACACTCTCTTTCTCCTCCCCCCCCCTTACAGGTACACACACTCACTCTCACTTCCCCCCACCCAGTGTTCCCCCCATGACACGCACACACTCTCCCACCACCCACCCAGAGACAGACACCCCACGCAGACAGGGACACACCCACACCTAACTCTCCCACCCAGACACAAGGCATTTTCAGACAAGATACCCTCCACACACCCACTATACATGTTGCAGGGTTGCCCTATGGGTGCCCAGTAACATGTGTTACCAGGCTTGCTAATTACTCATTCAGAAGGCTCATTATTTCTTTGAATTTCCTTGCTATTGTGTACTGTTTATGTGACAACGTGATTGTGTGCTGTTTGTGCAAACGGTGTGTGTAGCTAACCTCCCTATGTGGACATCCCCCCTTATGCCCTTTTGACTGGCAGGGCTGCTCCCAGGAGTTGTGGCGCGCGCGCGCGCACACACACACACACACACACACAACTCCTCCCAGGAGTTCTTGCACACGTGCACACACACACACACACACACACACACACACACACACACACACACACTCTCATACAATAGTTGTGATCCCAGGACAGGGGTGGAGGGCCCCCTAGGGAAGCAGGGGAAATGCCCCTCCTGGCCCCCCAAGACCCATCAGCACCCAGTAGTCAGGCTTGCCTTTAAAATAAAAAATTTTTTAAAAATTGCGGCATCGCGGTGAATGTGCAGAGACATCTCAAAGAACCTTGTTTAGAGAGGCAGAAACCTTCTGAAGGTTTCTGCCTCACTAAACAAAGTTTTTCGAGGTGGCTCCGAACATTCTCACAGGTTGTGTGTGCGCGCGCACCGGTGACTACTCCCCCCCCAAAGGCTTCCTAAGGAAGCCTTCAGGGACAAAAGGAAGGCATTCTCCCTTTATGCGGAGTGAGCAGCTAGAAGCGCCGTCCAGTCCGTATAAACGGACCCTGCAATAAAAGTGTGCCACAGGGGGCACTCTTTCATTGCAGGGGCCAGGCAGGGGGAAAGTTCATACGGGGACGCCCAATAGAGGCACCCCCGGTATGAACTACGAGCTGTGCGTACGTCAGCAGCTCCCAGCC
>QEPC01006190.1:228333-242939 GCA_003113815.1 Sphenodon punctatus
AAACAGATGCTTCTGACTTCCCAGAAACAAGTGGGGGAGATATGTTGGGATGGTCCCAGCACAGAATGAGGATATTTGGTTGACACTTCTGTTGGCCAATTTGCATCACAAACCGATCTTATACCACAGTGACATAAGAGAATCCCAGGCATAGACCCCTTCTCTACATATGTTGTACAGGCATATAAAATTGGGACCCTTTATAATATCTTTCTGATATTTAGCAGAGATTATCATGAAAGTGAAATTTATAGTCCTGCAAAATTTCATGTACACTGGTTGGACTACAAAGATGTTATAGTCAGACATACATTTATATGTTAATTGCTTATACCACCATGACCTTTTGTCCACTCCTTCTGAAATTTGGCAAAGATAGTTACTATGGGAAGGGATATAAACTGAACAAGTTTCACCTACATTAGATGTGAGGCAAAGAAGTTACAGCTAAGTATGTATGTGTAGAATATTGCAAAATACAATAATCCAACTGCGTCTAAAATCGGATTCCGTTATTCAATTGCTTTGAAATTTGGTGCACATAATGAGTTCTATTGGAGGTAGAGGCAACCCAAATTTCAGCTACATATCCTAAAAAACAAAAAAGGTACAGCCAATAATGTGTTTTCCATTGAAACCAATGGAAATTCAATTCCGAACTCACCGAACGCATCCGAAATGAACATTCGAATTCGAGTTCGGTTCGAACGTTTGGTTCGGTTGACCAAACTATTCGAGTTCAGTCCGAACTCTGAACTTCTGAATTTGAGTTCGGTTCGAACGTTCGGTTCGGTCGACCGAACTATTTGAGTTCGGTCCAAACTCCAAACCGCGTTCGCCCATCCCTAATCTCTCCCACTGTCCCCCTTCCCTGTCTCCCCCTCCTTGTCTTTTAGATTTTAAGCCACAGGCAGGGACCGCGTCTATTTCTATGTTCTGTACAGCGCCAGGTACATGACCAGCACTATATAAATGTTTATAATAATAATAATAATAATAACAAGTGCAAACAGGCTGGTTGTGGCAATACAGAGCTTTCCTAGTGCCCTCCCAGAACCCCTGTGATTGGTTCTGGGAGACTGGAAGCATTACGCAATCAACAAGTGCCATACCACTGTCTGGGATGTGTTTGCAATGCCTATTCACCAGCGGAGATGTTATTCATGTCTCCTGGCTCCCTCCTCCCCTCCCAGAAGCTGTCTACCAGGTTTTCTCTTCCAAATGGGGCGTGGCAAATAATGAAATTGAAAAATGTTGGAGTTTTTCATTATGAAAACGAAAACAAGATTTTAATTTTCATAAAAACAAAATGCACACCCCCTACCGAGTAGTGTTGCACACAACTGGGAAGAGGCTTTCGTGCTTCCCCTCCCCACTCAGATAATTTCATATCAGATTCCAGTTAAGGTCTACGGATAAGCTCCAGTTAAGCTCAAAGAATAAAGCATGGGTGGGGGGGGCGGTCAGAGAGGAAGCTCAGTTCTCTGCAGAATGCAGAGGGAGACAGGGAGCAGCCACCAGACCAGAGGCCAGCAGCCTGGGTGGTGGTGGTGGTGGGGGGGGGGTTGTCAGCCATTCAGTGTCGTGGACTGTCCCGGGGTGCCCTGGTACTTTTTTAAAAATAATTTTTCATTTTGTGAGAAATGACTGAGCTTTTGGTGAGATCTCAGTCCCAGTGTTTGATCTTGAGAGAATTTCTAACGAGAATTTTTTAAATTCTGATTTCAGGCCTAGGGTCCTAACTGCCATCAAGGTGGGGACTAGGATCTGGCTTAATAACTTTAGTAAAGGTTATAAAATACTAATCGTGTGTGCATGTCAGTGCAATACATTTGCAGAATAGATGAAATTCATCCTTTGTCAGGACCCCAGCTCAGGAGTTCCAGCGAGAGTGGACCAGCTCAGGGTCCCAGGAGGGAGTTCAGCTCCGGGCTTCCATTTCAAGGTGTGTTCAAGAGTGTGGTCAGGTCCGGAGCTGCGGTCAATACTGAGATGAGCCATCGAAGGGAGAGGAGAGGCAAAGCATGGAGAGGCAGGAGCAAGGAGAGGAGAGGCATGGGAAGTAATTCCTGGTGAGTTGTGAGGCTATCTCAGTCTGAAGCTCAGAACTGGGGGTGACCTCTGACCTGGAAGTCTTTATAAGATCCCTGAGCGAATCCCATGCTGACATTCTGGGACCAATCACAGGAGCTCCCTGAGTCCTGAAGGGAAAGGTCTCGGTTGTATTACCCACTCCGCACAGACACCAGTTTATGTGGATTGGGGTCAGGCATCAGACCTGGTTCCTAGTTCCATCGAGGCGGGATTCTGACAGCCCTGTACTGAGAACCAGCACATGGTCTATGCACCAATTAAGTCACCAGTTAAGCAATCTTTTATGTTCAAGCAGTGCCTAAGCCTTATGATGGCATTTGGCAAGTTTCATCCAATAGTAATAATGGACAAATCATACCTATTAAGCTGTCTGTTAAGGCAGAGCAGCGCATGAGTACTTTCACTGTGTGTGGTTTCAATGGGAAATGCTGGTGGCAGACCAACATGCTTAGCTGAATTGTTGATGGATGAAATGGCTTTCCACGGGGATAAATGAGGTGTTTGGAAGTTAATAGTCTCAGATTTTTCTGTATCATTTACTAGATCTGATTAAAGATTTTAAATTTTGGAACACGACCGTCACTGACTGCCTACCTCACTTTGAGCATGTCATGCTCTGGAAAGCCACATTTGAATAGATATAATGAGGCCCAATTAATTCTTTGTAGACTTTTGAATTGTAGCAATTTAACGTTTTTTCTTCCCTCAGTGTGCTTGGAGCACAATCTAAAACATTTGACGGTTGCTTGGGCCTGATCCTTCTCCCATTGAAGTCAGTGGCAACACTCCCATTGACTTCAATGGGACAGGCCCTTTGTCAGCGAAAATCGCATTCAGTTCATTTTCTCCTCTCTAAAAGAGTGGAAAGCAGGTCATGGGTATGATGCTTCCAGTAATAATGAACAGGCTTTAGAAACTAAATGGGATGGAGCTGATGTTCTTAGCGTAAATGGAACTGATGTACTAATGACTTACCCAAGCATTATTCTTATCTGATGCACAACCAGTGCGCAATGCTGTCAGCAATAACATTAACATCATCCTCCTGTAAACGTCTACGGTTCTGAGTCTTTTCATCTTTCCACAAGTGTAAATCAGGAATAACTCCACTGAGACACATGGGATTACTCAGTTGTTTTAACCCAATCAATACAGGCAACATAACAAGAAAGGCCTTAAGGATTTATTTTAGCTTGACAATGAAAAGGAAGCAGTTGACATGCCCTCCAGGCCTTTTTTATTTTGACTTCCAGCCAGATCTGGTTACTTGTATTCATGCTGAGTAGTGCCTTCCTTACTATCCACATATCGCATATAGTAAGGGAGGGATCTGCTGTCTCCTAATCGATCCTACCATGGCTCTCGCTATTAATATGTTGTGCTGTAGTCTATATTCCCTATGTAAGTGTTAGTTCATGCAGTAGTACCATCATTCATCAAGTAGTGCCCTGCTCCCTTGAAATCCTACAGTGACATATTTCAAAGGAAAAATTAATCAAAGAATGTGACAGGACCTGACCTTTGGTGGTAGATATTTGTGCAAGCCAGGACCTTTGTGGGTCAGCTCCCTAACCACCTCATTTGGCTTATCTGGGAAGGGTATATCTTTCGGTTAAAGATCAGATTATAATAGCCTGAGCTTCAGCTCCAGAGGTTCCTGCTCTACTGGAAACTCCCAGATCTGATCAAGTGGGCACTGGGAAGCACCAACCTGGACTAGAGACTGGTGTGTTTCCCTTTAACTATGCGTTATTGAGGTGAATAAACCTGCCTTGGAAAGGTAACTTAATTATGTTTCAGGGTTCAGCAAATTTCTTGGATGGGCACTGAGGCATGACACTGGATGACTCGAAAAAAGTTTGTCCAGACCAAGTCTGGTTTAGGACTTTTAGAGACTTGGGAACAAAATTGATTTTTGAGACCTCTTCCATCATGCCATGGGGAAACACTCATTTGCCTCCCTACTACTATCCTGCACTTTCCTGCTGTTGAGTGTTCCCTTGGCAGCAGCCAGCTTCTCTCTACTTGAAGGGACCAGTTGGGGGCAAGTTGTGATGAGCAGAAACTTCAGCCACTTCCTTTAAGGTTGGGAGAAAGGAGCTGAGTCACCCACCCACCCTCTGCCTATTGCTGGGGTGGTTTAGCCAGCAACGGCATGTGACTAGGCTCCCCCTTTCCAGACTTGACCATGATGTGGCCTCTTATATATGTAATGTCAAGAGCAGCTTCCCCTTTTGCTCCATCCACCCCAACAAAATAGCCCTCATGTAGGCTAGAGCAAAGTGAGAGAGATTAGATCCTTCAGACTGTTTAGGATCTAACCTGATTAGTCATAGGAGATTGCTTTTTCAGTAAAAAGCACTGGAACCTATTTGTCATGAGCTGGATTCTGGTACCTTCAATATGCTGAATATCCCATCAGTTTGGTCAGTTGTTAATTTTATAAATTAAGAGTATGAGAATCTGCATCCTTCGTGTTTTCTGTGCATTTTGTATGCTAATGATGCATACAAAAATGTCCTAATAGATGTACAAATAGGGCTTCTCCCCTTCCCAAAGTTTCAGCTACAGAACATGGCATTTGATTTTTGTCTCCCAATATGGAGTGACTCCGTGCAGGCTATGAAGTTACACTGGAGAGTTTCCTTAGATGTCACCCAGTTTTGATCACACTTAAAGCAGGGGTAAGATCAGACTGACTGGAAGTGTGCTTTATTTGTACTGTTTTAAGAACAGAAACAGTGGTGTTCTCATTTTCTTCCTTATGCTAAATCTTCAACTGTGTACATTGGGCCTGGCTCCTTGTAGGTCTATGGAACCAGACTAATTTATATGAAGCCAGTGGTGCTACACCAATTACACCAGCTGGGGATTAGACTTTTTTATCTTAGGAAACTGAAGTGTGGAGAAAACTAAGCCCTTCAGCTGTGGCATGCTTATAAAAACAAAACAAAAAATAAAATTAGCAAAGTAAAACATGGCTCCCTTGAGTGACACTGGAGGACAGCAGATATTTATTGATTTATTTACTCAAGCAAACAATATTTTCAAATGATTCAGGACCATGGATAGGGTTTCCACTTGTGGTGGTTTTTTACCTGACAGTCCTGTAGGCCAAAATGGAAGTGTCAGGTAAAAACGACTGACGGTTGCAACCCTAATCATGGAGTTGTGTGCCCAGCCCAAATCTCTTTGCCTTTCGCCGGTAGTGTAAAACCTGGCTCTTCCATCAGGTAGTTGGTGGGGGTGGAATATTATTCTATTTTATGTATAGATGGTTGTGATGAAACGTTGTTTTATATGTGTTTTACTAATCATATTTAATATGTACTGTTCACTGTTTTACATACTGTGAGCCTCCCCAAGTTGTTTTTGGATGAGAGGGGCAGGGTAAAAATGAAAATAAATAAATAAATAAATAAATAAATAAACAAACTTCTGAGGTCTGAAAGCTTGCATACCTCCACCAACTCTAGTTGGTCCAATAAAAGATACCACTGTACTACTCTGTCTCTATTGCCAGTGTTAGGACAACACTGTCATTGTATCTCTGAATGGTGGATCTCAGTTTGGGCAGCCTCCCCTCCCAACTTGTGTGGATGTCACTTCAGTGACACTTCTGCATTGGAGGGCAGAATAAGGTGGTTGGAGTTTGTAAACTGAGACCCAGAAATTTCCCCTTGGAGTGAGAAATGATGGTTGATTCTATACACTGTGAAACCACAGCCTGTTCCTAAGTTGTACTTGGTATGTCGATCTAAATGGGGCTGCCAGGGAGATCTAAAATATTTTTTTCAAATATTTCTGTTTTCAATGCAGATGGGATTAAATTGCTCAGTACTGCTGTTTTCTTGGTTTACCAGGATGTATTTTTTGCTGCCAACGTAACACTAAGGAGAAACGTATGTGTGGGGAAGCTCAAGGGAAGAGACATGTTACCAGTGTTCAAGTGGGTAGAATAATAAAGCACTACATTTCCACTAGGCTATGCAGTCTTTTCTTCTTGTTATTATTAACATCATGGCAGTGCCCAAAGTCTCCTGTGTGCTGTGAACTGAAGAAACACATTGGAGGATGCTCCCTGAAGAGTTCATAAGAAACATGGCGCAACAAGCTTGTTCAACTAACAAGGGAAGGAATGGTAATATGGTCACAGGCTACTAGGTTGA
Organism: Sphenodon punctatus; assembly: GCA_003113815.1. Classification (NCBI taxonomy): domain Eukaryota; kingdom Metazoa; phylum Chordata; class Lepidosauria; order Sphenodontia; family Sphenodontidae; genus Sphenodon; species Sphenodon punctatus. The sequence goes on from QEPC01006190.1 coordinate 234,597, forward strand.
CTGGGCACACAACTCCATGATTAGGGTTGCAACCGTCAGTCGTTTTTACCTGACACTTCCATTTTGGCCTACAGGACTGTCAGGTAAAAAACCACCACAAGTGGCAACCCTATCCATGGTCCTGAATCATTTGAAAATATTGTTTGCTTGAGTAAATAAATCAATAAATATCTGCTGTCCTCCAGTGTCACTCAAGGGAGCCATGTTTACTTTGCTAATTTTGTTTTTTTGTTTTGTTTTTATAAGCATGCCACAGCTGAAGGGCTTAGTTTTCTCCACACTTCAGTTTCCTAACATAAAAAAGCCTGATCCCCAGCTGGTGTAATTGGTGTAGCACCACTGGCTTCATATAAATTAGTCTGGTTCCATAGACCTACAAGGAGCCAGGCTCAATGTACACAGCTGAAGATTTAGCATAAGGAAGAAAATGAGACCACCACTGTTTCTGTTCTTAAAACAGTACAAATAAAGCACACTTCCATTCAGTCTGATCTTACCCCTGCTTTAAGCGTGATCAAAACTGGGTGATATCTAGGGAAATATCACTAGTTGGCATAGTCAGCTCCCATAGGCAACTCATGGGAAGACACAGGGGGCACATACCTCCCCCCAGATTTTGGAAGCCCTATAGAATCCCTCCCCCCCACTCCTGTGCCTCCCGATTATTAACCGTTACCAGTCACCTATGTCAACTACCTTTAGCTGCTTTAAAAATCTCACCTCCTAATATTCCTTTTCTATCCAGTGCTGGTACCATGCCAAATGGAGTTTGACCTCCCTACTAGATTAAAAGTGGAACATCACCAAATTCAAAAAGGGGATATGACAAGACTGACCAGTAAAGCCTTCCAACTCCTGATATTCTGCTACCTTCCAAGCTCCCAGAAGGCCCAGTATAATACTTAAAATAGATAATGAAGCCCCTGTGTAAGCTAGCATGATATACCAAGCTCCCTGAATTTTGATGGCTATGTCAATTAGAAGGTGCATGACCTTGATATTTTAGCCACTTTATCATGAGTGACTTTGGTTTCCTTCACCTTGTTTTGCCTTTCCTCCCTTATTTAATTCCAGGGTCTTATTGAGTGAGCTAATATTTCTTCCCACCAGGTCACTGGGGTCACAACCCAGGGGTCTAATGTGAACAGTATCCACCAGGCCACCCTATTTGAGGGATTCCAGCATATATCCTCAGAGGAGCTTGGCATAACTGGGTGAGGTGGTGCAGTTGGGATCACCTTGCAGTGGACTTGGGAGCTCTCCAATCAAGATGTTTTCATATTTCCCCAGTTGTGCCGCCACTACCCAATAGGGCATCCCTTTGATCACTTGCTCATGCTTCTCCAACCCTCTAACATGGTCTTGGTACTTAGAGAGATAGCTTTTCTCCTTCAGAGGAGTCTTTCCCTCAAGTAGGCCTGAAATGACAAATATTGGCAAATGCTGTTTCCATCAGAAACAGATCATGCACCTTCATTCATGCAATACGGAAACTTTCCAGATTTCCCACTGTTTTTGCCATTTGTCATTACTTTTGAGTTGGATAGAGCTGCTATGGGGCTGATCCCAAGCCTTGTGTGCACACCCCGCACATCCCCAGGAAAGGCACAAAAGTGCCAGCTAAGTGCCAGAAATTGCTATAAAAGTAACAAAAATGCTGGATAGTGACAAAGTTGTTGGGCAGTGAAGAGAAATCACAGGCACTGATATTAACAATGACAGAAGCGTGGAATCACCGGAGACTGATAAGTACCGATGAATATTTGCAAACGCTCCCAAAAGGTATCTCTCTGCAGAATAGAAACATTTGCTCTCATCTCAGCCCTACCCTCAAGATTTTTCCCCCCTCACTAACCCTTGATATTTTAGCCACTTTACTATGTGTGACTTTGGTTTCCTTCACCTTGTTTTGCCTTTCCTCCCTTTATTTAATTGAAGGGTCTCATTTAGTAAGCTAATTTTTCTTCCCACCAGATCACCGAGGTCACAAATATCCCTAATTTTTGTTTTACTTCCAGTAAAAGACTGTCATATGCCAATTGCCAAACCAGTTGTCATCTTTTAAAACAAGAGGATTTACTGTGAAATAATAAGCTGTCTACAGCTGATTAAAATAGCTTGTTTTATCTGTGACATCACAGTAATCAGTGGAGCACCTTCATATATCACCTCAATGATAAAATCATCTGGGTGGAGGTTTCCTCCCCTAACTGAATCACCTCTGGTATTTGGAAGAAATCTCCTGAGTCCAGGCATTCTGAAACCACTCAGATCGGATCTTGGGCATCAAGCCTTCCAGTCCTGCTCTCTTGTTCCAGCTATCAACCCATTTCCAAGCTCATTCCCTAGTTAAGCTTCCCAAGAATTGGGTGAGAAGCCCGTTGCTGTTCCAGACTGAGGAATTTTACCTCATGGACTTCCCATGTTTTGGATCCCTCTCCTTCCCCTAGATATAGTTCAGTCTTTGTTAAGATGGGGGTCATAGGGCCACACAACCCTATGCATGTTCATTGGTCTCCCTCGAAGGATCCTATACAGGTAAGTTTGTGAATTTAAATATGGCTCTGAGAGTGGCTTGAGCATCCCCTAAGTCTCCTACTAGCAGTTGATTAAGGTCTTGTACCCCCTTCTGAGCAAGCCTGAGGTCTGCTAGCTTCTGCTCCTTCTGGAGCTCCTGCTCTAACAGCCATTTCTCCTTTTCTTTTGCTAGTTCCACAACTTTGTTTTTCATTTCTTCTACCTCCAACCTCAGGTCCTCCCATGGAGACCTCAACTGTTATGCTGCCTGGATAGCTGCTACTTTACGCCTTTGGGGCCTAACTTTGGGACTGTTACCGTTTAGGAAATGTCTTTCCCATGACTTATCAAGGGTAGCTAGTGGGTCCTTGACTTTGAAAGCCTCAGACTCCCAATACGAACCCTTGTACTGTAATTTTTCTGTGAAGTAAGACTTTGTAACAAGGTAAATGAAATACTTTACCTCCCGTGATGTCCAGTCACCTTTCTTGGCAACATTACCAGTTGGTTGCCCTCTGAAAACCAGTGTATGCTGAGGTGTGGAAAGGTACACACTTACCTCCTATCCCATACCCCGTTTCCTTGATCTTTATGACCCTTTTGGGGATCACCTGACTTCTTCAAGAGGGGTGCCTTTGGAAGAGACTATTCACTTAACCATGGGGTATGTAGGAGGGCTGAGTTATCTCTTGCCTGGCCATGGGTGGAATAGACAATGGAAGGAGAAAAAGATGATAGGACAAAGCAAATGGTAGCAGGAGAGCTGACTGCCCAGTGGGGACTTACCTCCACCCAAGATCCTTGGTACCATTCCCGGTGATGGCTGGTGGGTTTCAAGGCTGGTGAGACACAGGGCTGGCCAGAAGTGGGAGGGGACAGGCCAACAGTAGGCAGAGCCTAGCCAACGGTAGACAGAGCCAGCAGTGCACATGCAAACACAGAGCAAGCAAAGCAAACCATCTTAAGCCAACAATATTATGTGAAGCCCTTAGCACACTACAAAAGCAGCAGCATGGAGTTCCACTTGTCCCCTGGCCCCAAAACATGCTACGCAGTTCTGTTGCAATGCAAAAGGGGATCTTTCCATCTTCAGAAGGTTCCTGGATAACCACTTGGCACCCAACGTGGGGCCAGAAAGATGTCAGAAGTTTGAAAGATCCATGCTGGAAGCCAATTGGCCCCGTCACGAAAACAATAAGTTCATCCCCCGCCGGGATGACCCCGTCACACCCTAACAGACGTGCCCGGGGATCCCGGCGGGGAATCGGGGAGGGGACGGGGCTGCGCGGTGCAACATGCGGCCGCACAGCCCTGCCCCCTCCACGGTCCCCGCCACCCGCCCTCTGGGGAGACGGGCGGCCGCCGCTGCCAATGCTGCCTCAGCGCTCGCCTGATTTGACCACGGGCCGGAATCCCTATAGGAATTCCGGGCCATGGCCGCCGTCCAGAAGTGACGGCGGGGTTCATCACGGCGGGGAATCGCCTGCGCCACGCGACCTCCGCCGGTCCCGCTGCTTCAGCCGCTCGCGTGGCGAAAGTGATTCTCCGCCGTGGTAACATCTGGGGGGGAACATCTGTTCCCCCCAACAGACGTTCCGTGATCGCAGCCACCACAGGGAATTGTCTGTGGTTGACTGTGATCTCGTAACGTCTGAAAATACCCAAAGACTCACTGATCGTAAGATTCTGAAGGAATCTTTGCACATGCTTGGGAGAGGAGGGGGAACCCCAGCAGTGCACATGCAAACACAGAGCAATCAAAGCAAAAGCAAACCATCTCAGGCCAACAATATTATGTTAAGTCTTTAGCACACCACAAAAGCAGCAGCATGAAGTTCCACTTGTTTCCAGAACATGCTACACAGTTCTGTTGCAAACTAAACTTGAAATGTAAAAGGCAGCTGCTGGAATCAGACAGGGAACATTCATATATCACCTCAATGTCAGCTGATAAAATCATCTGGGTGGAGGTTTCCTCCCCTAACTGAATCACCTCTGGTATTTGGAAGAAATCGCCTGAGTCCAGGCATACTGAAACCACTCAAATCAGATCCCCTTTTCTCAGGGCTGAAGTGAGAGGAAGATACATGAACACCAGAGAAGGCTGCATAAACTAAAATTTCTCTATTGAACTTGAAGAATCAATCTCAGTGACAAAAGCAGCAAATCCATCTCGTACAACTCGTCACATAAGATTTCAGCTCAAGTGAATTTAGCCTAGGAAGAGGAGTTCTTACTTGAGGGGCCTAAGTAAGGTGTGTGTGTAGTATATGTGAATGACCATCCTGGTGATCCCTCAGTTGCACCTCCCTGTAATAAAGGAGACTGGTTTTCCACACTCCTTAATGTAGGAAGTGGCTCAAAGGTCAAACACTCCTACAAGGACAGTGGCAGATTCTGTCTAGAAGAAGCAGCTGCTTTATATAGGAGAGTTTCCCACCTTGTCTTGTGCACATGGAACCTTTTTTTGCATTACAATTTGGACACAGCACCATCTTTATAGCTTGGCAGAGAGATTAGATACTTCAACCACATTCCATGCCACTAACTGGTTGGATTAATCCACTTTTTCATTAGATGATTTACAACTCCCACCCCTGGCTTGCAGTTTATTCCCCTTTGCTTTGAGAGTTTGTGTGGGGCAGAACCTTCTCCCAGCATTGAAGGGAGATTGGCGACACCTGGCTTCTCCTCTCCACAGGTACCATTATAAATAACAGAGCTGGGCCCTGAGGGCGCTAGCCCTCAGGTGCCAGACTAAGGGCAACATCCAAAGGATGTCAGCCATTGGTGGGACCGTTTGAGGTCCGAATGGCTGTGGCGGAGAACCCTACCTGTCGTACCTTAGGAACCCCCACCCCTCCGGCAGTTGGAAAGAGTTAGGATCCCCATTTTGTTGTCTTAGCTTCTCTAGATTGCAATGGAAGTATTTTCTCTATAGCCATACTGTGATGTTGGTAGCATTGAACTGGTAGGAAAGGAAGATTGTTATATAATTTATAAAAAAATTATAATGTATTTTATTGTTAGTTTGTTTTTTAAATATCATGTTTAATATAATCTTTTGAAATTACCTTTATATTTTGATTAAGGCCTTGGAGATTATTATACCTAGGGCCCTGGAGCTTGTATCCCCAATTGTATTACTTTCCTGTCATGATGTTCAATCGAAAGAGGCTTAGCTCTAGCAAGGAGTCTAACTTCATGCCTAGCAAGCAAAGGAAGCTTGATAAGTATTTCAGGACCTCTGCTAAATCCAAAAGTCAGGACCGTTTGGAGAGGGAGATCTTAAATCCTTCAATCCCACTTTCCAATACTTTTGATGTATTGGACTCTGATGTGGATAGCACATCATCATCCCCATACAAACCTCTCTTGTGTGATTTGGGGGGTCCCACGTGTGTTCAAGAGGAATGCAGGCCTTTATTGGTGCGGCCAAAACTGGGGTTTTCCCAGGACCCTACAAAACTGTCTCAGGGTTTGTCTTATATATTAAAAAAGGACATGGTCCCTTTGAAATTGTTATCCGAAAAACTGTTTTAATTAGTAAAACCTTAAATTTAATTTGTGCACAATCAACAATGCTGACAAACATTGCAGAAGGGAAGAGGGGTGCCCACCCTACCAATAGTCTAGGGCAGGCAGTGGTATACAAACAAAAGGAAAGAGAATACGAGTCATCTCGGGTCCATGGGTTAGATATAGGAAAGGCTGGTATTTCATCTCAATTTCTCAAAATGCTCTGGCGTTGACAGTGCATGCTTTACCCAACAGGCTTATTCCTTATTGGGAAACCCCTCTTCTGGTGTCTACGCATTTATTGTTCTTGGCGTGTATACTTTGTACCCTCTCTGAAATTAAGACTATTAGAGCCACTTGGAAATCTAGCTGGTTGCAGAACTGGGTAATCATTTTCAATAACCCTGAGCTCGCTCCTCAGATTTTAAGGGTGAGTGGTTCTCTTAGGTCTGGGGGTTGGGGGAGTATTTCCAGCTAAAGTATTTTAAAATGTTATGCCTCCAAGGCATGGGTCTCAGGAAATATCTCTTGCATACGCAGTTGAAAGTGAGCAAAGGTGAGATTCTCCCATAAAGGTTGCGCCTCAGTGTGTCCCTAATAGGGATGTTTCCCTGTCGGTTGCCCCAGATATTTATTTATTTATTTATTAAAACATTTAATCTCCTGCCCCTCCTGTCAAAGGCAGCTCGGGGCGGTTTACAATGTATAAAAATACACTCATTAAAAATACACAAACAAACATAAAACATCTAAAAAGGGAGGAGAAGAGGAGAAAAAAGGGAGAAAACATCCCCCTGGGAAAAGAGGAGGGAGGGGAAAAAAATACCCCACCCATTCCACCCCCCATAAAAATAAAACCCCACCCTCGCCCATCTCCCTTGCCAAAGGCCTGGCAGAACAGCCACGTCTTGCATTGACATCGAAAAGAGGAGAGGCTCGGGGCAACCCGGATGATGATGCTATGTAGTTTGTAGAGAATGTTAGTATAGAGAATGTTACCCAGTGTTTACAAGGGGTTGGTGATGGGGAGATGTTGACAAAGTCCCTGGTAAGATCAGGTATTAATAAGGGAGGATCAGGTTGTTGGACAAAAATCTGGTCCAGCTGATGTCCAAGAAAAGGCTTTTTTTGACTCCTTCTCTGCATCTGTCCCAGACAGAACAGGCTGGACTTCTAGCATTACTTACCAATTGCATAAGAATACAACTGCCACACAGGGTACAGTAGGAAGTATTCCCAGTGAGCCGGATGTTGGATTGGTGAAACCGAGGTTAGAGTTAGAGTCTAGCGGTATTGTGGTGGATGGTATGAAAGAGCCAGGTAGGATTTATACTAGGAATCCAGGCACAAGTAATCCAATAACCCCAGTTATAAGTGGGAAAATTATAGACTTCTAGATTATTTTGAAATGGGTGCCAGCACTCTCCCATTAGAAGCTGTTGAAGCCTCCCTGGAAGTCAATCAATCCATATCTCAATCCCAGTTGCAAGAAAATTCTTTTTATCCTCTTAATATCAGCAAAAAGGGCGAAGTAGCCTCTCAAGAACTGGTGTTTGGGTGAGAGAGTTTTATTTTTATTTTTATTTATTTATTTAAAACTTGTATCCCGCCCCTCCTGCCCAAAGGCAGCTCGGGGCGGCGAACAAAACAAAAAATTTAACAATAAAACATTTAAAAACAAATCAACAAATTTTAAAACAAATCATAAAACTCACTCTCCCTTCCCAAACCCTACCCACCAAAAGCCTGGCGGAGCAGCCAGGTCTTACACAAACATCAAAACGACAGAAGGGTGGGGGCCAACCAAGCCTCCTCCAGGAGTGAATTCCACAGCATGGGGGCAGCCACAAAAAAAGATCTCACATCAGTAGCCACCCAACTCGCTCGGGAACCTCCAAAAAGGCACCCATGGACAATCTCAGGGGTCGCATGGGCATACGGGGAGTGAGGCGATCCTGCAGATAGGCAGGGCCTAGGCCATGAAGGGCTTTAAAGGTGAAAATCAGCACCTTGAACCTAGACCAGTGCTTTATCAGGGGAGATATGGTCCCAGGGGGAGGTATGTTCCATCAGCGAAGAGGGGGCAGTGGCTTGTGCCCATTCCCCTCTCGAACCCCCATGCAGGTGGGTTGTGGGTCGAGGCCCGGGAGACCCCAGGCCTTGGTCTGGTGCTGCTGAACGCGAGGTCGGTTGTCAATAAGTCATCTACCATCCGGGAGTTAATCCCGGAGTGGGACGCCGACCTCGTGTGTATTACAGAGACCTGGCTGGACAATGAATCGGGTCCTATTTTGGCTGATCTTGTTC
>QEPC01006190.1:254437-289572 GCA_003113815.1 Sphenodon punctatus
GTCTGTTATTTACATGTATACAAATTGTGTACAGTTCATACAATGAAGTAAAGAATGTGAGTGTAGACATTATACAGTTCATTGTACACAATGAAGTTATGTAGAAACAGACTTAAATTACTCTAACACAATTGTTCCTTGTCAAATTATGATAATAAATTAGTTTCATAATTGTAAAATGTGCAAGTTTAGTTATTGATAAAAATGAAGTATGTATGGTAAGGAATTTAGTACATATATTACATGTATGTTGTTGATAAAATATTAAATATTGCTCTAATTGTGAATTAATTTCTATGTTTTTTGGCATTTATGTTTGTTGCAATGTATGGAGTGGAAGGTGTTTTGAATTGTAATTGTACTGAATTGTTTTTTTTGTGTGTATTTTAAGAAAACTCTTGTACATTTAAGTTTATTTTTAAACTGTTACGTTTTTTGCTTTGGTTAATATATATGGGAAATATGGGCACTTGCATATTTGTGAGTGTTCTCTCTCATCATGCACTTAGAGCTGAAATTAGGAAATGAATGGCTTCTGCATAGTGAACATGATTTATGATAAAATCAATTTATAAAGAAATTGAAGCTTTTATCTTATGAATGAAGTTTTCATCCGTACTATACCTTTAGGTCAGATTTTAAATAATCGGTACTTTATAACTGTATGCAAAACCACATTTTATACAGCCTTCAGCCAAAGTAGCAATGGGTTAGATCAAAGAAAAACACAGAGGGTAAACACAGCAACAAAACAGGAAACCACAAAAAGAGTTACTGGTAATATGTAATAATGTAAATATATAGGAATTTACATGGCCATTTTGAGCTTTGTACAGTTACTCACAGACCTACCTTCCATTACTATAAGATATATTCTGTTTACTTAAAGGTATATATGCTTATTAGTATGCTCTTGAGAAGATCCCTTTAAGGAAGAGCTTACTGCTTGAAACGCGTTGGGTTTTTATTGTTTATATTATATATTTATATGAGGTTTTTATTGTGTATTTTTATCTTCTTATATATTTACATTGTGCATTATTACATATTACCAGTAACTGTTTTGTGGTTACATCAAAGAAAAAACATAACCAAAATGCAGCATTATTTTAAAATTCAAATCTACACTACTGTCAGAAATGATGACATCTATCTGTTTGTTTTTAAACTATTAGTAACCATTTCTCTAATAAATATCAGCACCTTGAATTATGTGTGCATGTGTCAAAAGTACTGTATGCAAGATTGTGGCTATGAAATTTATTAACATATTTATTTAGAAAAGTAGCTATAACAATACTATAAAATATTTTCATTTTCATGAGTCTTTTCTTCAGAGAATCTTAAAAGATGTTACAGATACAAATTGTTTTATAATATCAATGTGATGTAAACATTATTAAGACCCATCTTGTAGAAAAGTAAAGTGAAACATCAAGAGTTTGTGTCATGTAATAAACTAGTAGCAGACCCAACTAAGAGTAGAAAGTGGAAGTTCCTGACTATGACTTACATGCTGAAACAAAGACTGGATAATGTTTCTTACCAAAAGAAAACAGTCTTCTGCTTCCTCTGACTGAACACTGAACCTGCCTGTTGCATGACTGGAAGCAGGACCCAATCGTCCATCTTCTAACTCCATCTTCTACCTCAGTGGTTTTCAAACTCTGATCTGTGGAGCACTGGTTGTCCATGAGGCCATGATAAGTGACTATAGCCAGTTCACAGGAGTGGCTTTGACTGCTGCAAAGTAGGCTTGAGTCCCCATCCACACCAGGGTCATCTCAGAGGCTGAAGAGAATTCAAGGATGATAATAATGAGCATGTGCTAACCATGTCTTTTCCATGGAGATGGCTGCAACACCAGCAGGGATCAAAGCTGCCAATTTATACAGTCTCAACCAACTCACGAGAAGCATGCACCAGCAGGTTTGTGGTGGTCCTTGAGAAATTTTGAAAGTTGAGAGCAGATCTGTTGATTCAAGCAACTTAAGAACCAATTTAAGAACCACTACTCTATAGCCAACAGTTAGTACACTGCCTTCCTTTTGTAGTGGTTTAAGACATTCACTAATTTCTATACAGCAGGATTCTATACACCTGTGATATGAATCAGTGCTGGCAGTGGACCAAGGACTAGAGGCATGGGTACAAGGAGATCCACAACAACAACTTTGCCTCTGGCTGCAGGAGGAAAACTCCTGGACTCCTGGACTACACAGATTGCCATCATTGCATTTCATGTGTATGGCAGTGTGTTTGCCAGCAGCCAGATGTGGGTGGATATAGCTCCTCCATCACCCACTCCTGTTCCCACCACAGAACCTGTGACTGCCAGCAGAGATCCTTCCATGCCCGCCCCATAGCCGGAACAGGTCGATGTGGACACAGGCACCGTGATTCTCACAATGTATCCCCCTGAGCTTGTGAGCCAGTCATTGTTTGAGGAGCCTCCAGAGGTTCTTGTCAAGGGCACAGAGGACTTGAATGCTAACTTTGTATAGGAGGCAGTGGAAGCGAAGGAGAATGGTACGTTAATGTGCGGGGGGTAGGGAGTGTTTAAATATTTGCATGATAAAAGCTTCCGTTTATTGTTATCTAATTATCTTGAGGGCGGGGGGGTCATTACTAAGTTGGCAGATGGGCAGGAGAGTGTGGAGAAGCAGCAGGAAAAACCCCTGGAAACAGCTCCACCAGACTGGAATGATAGGTGCAGGAAGTGGTGGCGAGGCACCATGGCAGGATGTTGGACTGGCGGGGGGTGGAAAGGCACCATGGAAGCAGGCTGACACGGGGTGGAAAGACACCATGCGGGACAGCGGGGGGTGGAAAGACAGCATGGTGGGACAGTGGGCTGGTGGGGTGGAAGCCAAAATGGCACACAGGGAGTGGGGGAAGTTGTTGCAAATGGCAGTTTTTGATTTCTGTATGTTCTTCAGTCCTCTGCAGTGATTGCAGGAGGAAAATCTCATGGCACTGGAATCCCACCACAGCAACCACCCCAGCAGTTGCATAGACCAAGTACTAATTCCCATTTCCCATCAGGCTGACGGAGGACTGAAAACTTGGCAGGCAGCAACTGAATCACCGGGGCAAGAAAGTTGGTGGGGCGGTCTGAACTAGCTTTCCTTGTTGCCTTGTTACAGGTCTCTTGGCCCAATAGGCATGAATGGAACCACCTGTGGGCCTGCAACCAGCGGCGCACGGAGGATTTGGCAAGGGAACTGCTTGGGGAGACCTCGTGGCAGGCAGATGAGATCCAGGATGCTATTAATGCCATGGCCAGGGAGCATAGGCATCTGGTATGGCAGAACGCTACAGAACACAAGGCCTTTCCATCAGAGGCCTGCCTGGACCACCGACGGGAGGACAGATACTAGGCCCACCTCTAGCAGCAATATGAGTGGTCAGACAGTGTAATCAAGTGGGTGAGCAAGGAGATGTCTGAAAAGTAGCCACAGACTCAAAGCAGCCAGTCCCAGTCCATTCATCTCTAGACCTCCCTACTTGAGAGTGTTCCTCCTGCGACCGCAAGCATTGTTACTCAGGGGCAGGCACCATACCCCAGTCCCCACCGGCAGTTCATGCCCCACCCTGACACCCGCCCTGGTTTTCCCAGCAATCCACCCCCCAGGGAAAGCACCTGAGCCCTCTCAGTGCTGCGCACTCATGCGTGAACATTTCTGGGCTAGGCATGTCTTCCCCTCCCTTCCCTCCACCTAGCCAATCATTCCCACTCTCCTCCCCGAAACACTCCTCCACAGGCAGATGCACCAGAGGAGGATGGAGAAAATGTCCCCTCGCCAGTCCTGTCACCCAATTGAGCACACCCAGATGCCCCCAAAAGGGGCAGGCACAAGAAGAAATAGTTGCAACCATTTGGGAGCTTGCAAATAAATCTCTTTAATTTTTCTGCAGTTATTTATGTGTTTTTAAAAGTTCTTTATTTTTTCTTTAGTTATTTATCTGTTAAATAAAGTTCTTTAATTTTTCATAATCCATGGTTTCCATGCTGCTTCTGGTAAAGGAGGGACGGTTAGGGAATGGGGGCTTGGAGAATGGTATGGCATAGAGATAAGCTGCTTTGGGGGCTGGGGGTTGGAAGGGAAGGGTGTAGGGCATCGAGTGCACTGAAAACAGAGGGTGGGAAGTTCTCTGTCCAAGCACTTGTATGTGAGGGTGGTGGGGTACATAGGGAGGGCTGTGGAGAACAACAGTATGGCATAGCAATAAGCCACTTTGGAGGCTGAGGGTTGGGCGCACTTGCACCTGCGAGTGGGGGGCAAAATAGCCAGCAGCACACCTTTGCCTCTACGCTTCCTATTGCCATTCCAGACCCAGCTAGCCTGCAAATACTAATAGGAAAATGCAGAGGTTCCGGTCTGCAGCCTGCAAGCCTGCAAATGCCAACAGGGAATGTACATGGAAAGGAAAGGGCAGGAAATAGCATGGGAGAGGAGGTGGGGACCCAAGGAGGGGAAGTATGCCATCCTGGAGCTGGGGGAGGGGAGGGCTGAATGGGCCAGAGGAAAACAGTGATACACAGGAGACATTTTCAAAGGCGTTATTGATAACACAAAAGATAATTTGAAACAGTTCACTTATGCTCATTAAACTGTTAATAATGGTAGGTAGTTTGGCTAGCATTGCAATTGATGTGCCAGCACAAGGCATCCCAAATGTGTCCGGCTATGCACTGCTCAACTCAGCTCAGCTGCTCCTGGAACAGGGTCACTGGTTTACTGGAGTGGGGTCTCCAACACAGCCCCACCAGTCTCGCATGATGTGGAGAACACAGGTGGCAGTAGCTGGTAGTAGAGTGCTCTCCAGTTGGAAATCAATTCTGGCTGCAGTTGATCTCCAGGACAGTTTTAAAAGCCCAAAAGCTTTCTCCACAACAGAGTGTGTGGCACTGAGCTGTCAGTTAAAGTAACATTGCTCTGGTGTGCAGGCAACCCTGTAGGCCTGCACAGGCACTGGTCAGGATCCCCAAGAACAACAGGCCTTGTGAGCACCCCCTCAGTGCATGTGTCAGTGGATGGTCCAAAGTCTCTAGTGTACATGAGGCCAATGAAGGGGGACTGACGGAAGATGCGGGCATCATGGTTCTTCCCAGACCACCCGGCCAGCACATCCATGAAACAGCCACAGTGGTCCACTACAGCCTGAAGAACCACGGAGAAGAACCCCTTGCATTTCAGGTAGTCATCCTTGCTATGGGGTAGGCAGATGATGGCGATATGACTCCCATTGATCACCCCTATGCAGTTTGGAAAGCCCTCCATTTACCTCCACTGGGTCAGCCAACTGCACCACCTAGTCCAGCAGCACCTTCACAATCACTGTTAAAATCTTCACGAGTATGGTGCCCACAGTGGAGGTTCCAATGCCAAATTGATGGGTGACAGAGCAGCGGAAGTCTGGAGTGGTGAGTTGGTGCTGGCCATGCACTTCTCCACAGGGATGAGCAACCACATCACCATGCTCTGTTTCTCCAATCATGGCCTGAGGATCTCGACTATTTGCAGGATGAGTCAATGGGTCATTCTGACATTTGTAACTCACTCAGCATCTCCCCATGAATACAGTATGTTCTCCCACCAGTCTGTGCTTTTCTTCTTCACCCAGTGCAGCCTCTTGGTGGGTACAGCCCTGTGCAGGGCATTGGTGAATGAAGCCGCGTCTTCCAACAGGTACCACTCAGTGCTCATCAGCTCCCCTTGCATGGCATTAATCCTCCACAGCATGGTCAGTTGTCACTGGAGGTAGGCAAGTGCACTGTGCTGAAGCAGGAGCTGCCTCTGCAATGTGGTGCACCCCACTATGCCAGCCACCAATCGAGTGAGAGAGCCTATCTGTTTCTTGCAATCACATTGTACCAATGACAGCATAAGGCTTGGATCTATTGGATCACTCTCAGGTTCTGCTCAGCAGCGGTAGTGAAAGTATAGAGCACTATAATGAGAACCATGATGTTCTCAGCATGCATCTTCATGGCTGCAGTATTAGCATCTGTGAACTCTGCAGACCACGTGCTAAATGTTTTGAACAGCTTATAGATCTGGGCAGCTAGTTAGCTAGGATTGACTGTGTACCACACATGAGCAGCTACTGGCCACTATTGGTCATGTGTCTTCATAGAACTGACTGCATGCAGAGCATGCATGAGCTAGTTTTGGCTGCTATTGGTTGAAAATATTTTTGCAAAGCTTATGCTGAGTGTGTGTGTGTAGTTTCACCTGCACTGCCAGGTGACTATAAAACTGCATAGACATTTCTGTCACAAACACATCAATGCACATGCCAGCTCATCTAAAAATGTTACCATGGAAGTATGGAATTTTTATATTGGGGTGTGGGGAACCACTGAACGTTAAGGAATGGGCAGGTGGGGGGATCTGCAGGTCATTGTGTTCGGAATGTATGTGGGAGCACAAGTGACTCAGGGTACAGGGAATGAGAAACAACTGAAGGAAAGCTTGTTACCGTATACATGTTTTGAACACTTGAAGAGGTGCAGAGCTCCTGGCAAACGATGATGTTTTCTGCCCCCACTGTATGGTAATGCAGACGACGCTAGAGAGGGAGTACAAGAGACGCATGTTTGACTGAGGGTTTTATGCAAACTGAGAGGGATTTCCAAAACTATGGCAGGCAAGACCCCAATAAAACTGTGTGCTACTACCTGCCCATACATCAGTGCTGTGAGTCATGGATGCAAGAAACTGGCTTGACAATAGGCAAAGACTATTGATTGCTTTCAATTTCAGTTTTTACATTTGCTTTCAATTTTCACCATAGGTGCTCAATAAAGCATACAACTTGCTCACGAGACTCAATATTATGTGCATAGAAAAAAATTATTTCCAGCCACCAAGTGCTGGCAGGTATAAACCCAAGAGTGAACCTTAGTCAGTGGGCGGGGATAGCAGGCACTGAAATGCCTCCCAGAGTGTTCCCATGGTATGCCACAACTGAGAGTCATGACAGGGAGAGGCAACTGGGAATGGGGGGGGGGGGTGGGAAGAGCATGGCAGGGAAGAATACCTGCTTGTGTATTCATTTGTCATTCTAAACCTGTGAGTGGGGTCTGCCCACATGCACAAGAAATACACACAGGGGGATGTCCACTTATTAGGCTCTGCATGTTAAACGTGGGTGGGGGCTGCACAGGCCAAACCCGGAATCTGGGGGGCTACTGTCTCATTTGTTAAAACTCTCAGAGTAATTAAATACGTGTGCAGCAGGGTTGGAGGGGGATGGAGTTATGTTAAGGCTTTGCCTTCAAAATGACAAGACAAAAAAAAAATACAAGATTAAGGCAGTGCTGTGTCCTTAACTCACTGCCCATGTTTCCATGCTGTTGTTTTCCTTTAGAGGTAGGTCTTTGTTAACTTCTCAGTTTTGGCTGACCATCAGGAAGGGTCAGTGAGATGGAAGTGTTCTCTTAGGAGGTTTTTTGCATCAGTGGAAAAGAAAAATAGCCTAAGATGGGATTCCTTTCTTTCTGACTGTTTCAAAATATCTACTGTTTTCACAGACTGGTACTACACCCTTCATCAATACCATCACTTTATAAAACTTTTTCCATGAAGCGCTCATTCTCTAGCACACTGATTTACTGAGACTTTATGTACTGTACAATTCATAGAGTTTTCTAGGGAATGTATCCTCGCATTGTGTTACTCAAATGACCAACTAAGCCAAATTCAGCCCTGGTGCAATGCCCTGGAAGCTAATGAGATGAATATAGCTTATCATGAGTATATTCCTTGGTTTCTCTTTTCCCTAAGCCAGTCTTCTTCATGCACTCCCTCCTACCTCTGGGCTGAATACCCAAGACGGTTTTACTTTTGATCTACAGCTTATTCCTGTACAATAGACTATACTGCAAATAATATTCACACACAATAAAAATGTACTTGGGTAACTATTAGGGCTGCAACCTGATTAGAAATTTTAGCTGTTTTGTCAATTAATTGATTAATTAGTCAATTAGAATGTGCATACATTTACATAAATATACACACATTTGCATATATTTGCCTAATTTGCATGCGTTGAGTGAACCTGCCTTCCGCTAGAACGCATCTCCTTGAGCTCAATCCAATCAACTTACTTTATTAGGCTTGGCTCCTGGCCATCACCACTACCTTAAAAACAATTACATATAAAATTGTTCCTTAATATAAAACAGTATGAGCCACCAGTAAACAAGGTTCCGTATAGTTGTTCAATCCTACAGTCCGTACAGTCCAGTCCTAGATAGCTAATTTATGTGTGGTTCCACATAATACAACTCTCAAACTCCATCGTCCCTCATGGCGCAATCAAATTATTTAAAACAATTAATAAGCATAAGTTCCACATACTACTTATCATCCTTACTTACATGATTAATTCTGGCTATCTTATTTCTAGATTCAATCATCAAATAAAATATATTAGCTATTTCCTGCAATTAACCTACATTTGTTCTAGTTAATAGAAGCTGAAGTAAGTATTTACTTGGCCAGAACTTTTTAGTCCATAATAACTTATTCAACCAGTTTTTCCAAATAGAGTCCATAAATCGACATTCTAATATTATATGATGTAAATTGTTGATTTGATCCAAACCACAAGGGCATTTACAGAGTACCCACGGAGTCTGTTGATAACGGCCCTCAAGAACTTTGGAGGGGAGTAATTGAAACCAGCAAAGTGTGAATACCTTCCTACGTTTAAAATGTTGTAGACTAATCAGGTACCCTTCTCTGCCCCAGTTTTCTTTTAACCTGGCATAGAGTGGGGCTATTTTGTTGGAGGAGGCCAAGGCAAGTTGATCTTGGTTGGCTACATCCTCCAATCTTTGCAAAATACCCACTCTATCACATGGTGACAGTGATTGGTGTAGTAGCGGATATCTATATCTCAGTTGGCTAAGCAAAGAACTCAGGCTCTTTCTCCAACAAAACTCTGAATCACTTTTCATTGTCTCTAACCAACAGAGTTTGGGGAGAGCGTCGTCAGCCATGTCCATAAGCTTGAACCAATATCTGATTATCTTCCCTTGCACTTTGGTTTTAACTGGAAACATTTCCAATTCCGTGCGCATCATAGAGACTGGGGTGGCTTTAGGGATACCCAATAGTGTTCTCATGAGTGTATTCTGAAACCCTTCTATATTCAGATTATTCTGGCTGCCCCAAATCTCAGTCCCATATATAGCTTGGGTCCCCTTGAGCTGTGGACTCAGAACTATGGATTGTCAGAAAGTCCTGGCAGCTAACCGATATTAATCGGGGGACAAACTTTAATTGGTTTTAGACCGATTAATCTATTAATGGGTTTGATTAATCAATTAATGGTTGCAGCCCTAGTAACTAATCTATCAAAGATCTTTCTTTCAGTAAGACACCTTTTCATACTGCATGTGCTGCTTAGACTAACTGCCAGATATTCGGCATTTTAACAGTTCCTGCAGAGACCAATGGACGCTCTTGGGTGACGAGTGCTTTTGAAAGTCTGGGAATATGTCCCCCTGGGAATATTTCCTTCTTCAGTTGCTATCACTAATGCCAAACAGGTTGCTGTGTAACCTGTTTGGAAGGAATACAAGTGCCAAAATAGCCTTGGTTAAGGTGTTCCTCTAAATCTTTCCAGTGTGGCCACGCCTCCTACAAAGTCCTGTGATTTTATGTAGGGGTGGAACCTCTTGCAGTTACAGAGCCTGACCTGAGCCGCTTGAGCTGAGAGTATGCCCAGCCCTGGCTTAACAGGACCAATCAGATCCCATCCAGCTTGGGTCTGGTGGCAAGACTGTAAATGGAACTGCTCAAGAGTAAGCAACTTGAGGACTGCACCCATTGATGGAGCACAGAATTTCATAATTTACTTCAGTTCAGATGCCCAACAAGGGGCAGAATTTTTCCCATGGCCTTTAATTAACATATCCGCAAAATCAAGCATGAAGCAAACATGAGTTCAATGACACTTTACAAGGGAAGACAAGCAATGCAAGTGCTGCCAAATGATAAGAAAAGAACAGACCCTCACAAGTCTCTGCCATGGGCCAATACATCCCACTCGATGTAGAGTTATACAGTGTGTTTGGGGCTTGACTCCCCATGTTTGTTTTCTGTTCTAGCCCATTCCTGATCCAGGGGACAGGTTGCTTTGTAGCACAACTCCATCTCACCTTTCTCCAAAGCTCAGGCACAGTTTTACCTCAAACGCTTTGATGAGGTGTCTTTTCTGAGTCCTGATAACCAGAGAAAAAGAAATATTTTCCTTGTACTTTCTTGTATTTGAGATGCTGGAACAGAAAGCATTCTCTGTTAAATGGCTCCTTGTGGTCTAATTGCTAGGTCCTGTACCCAATCATTATTTGCTTCTTATTTCACACACCATGTTTTAATAGCAGGGGAGCATGGCACTGCCCACACAAGAAGGCTCCTATGCCATTTTCTTTCTGTCTTAAATATACACAACCTTATACCTTACATAATTAGTGTGTGATTCTATTCTGATCCACACAAGATAGAGGGGGCTGGGTGTGCAAACACCATTCATTTACAGTGCCATAGAGCAAGGGTGTACAACTTGCGTTATTAGCTCAACACCTTTTATTCACCAACACCAGGCTACAGCTAGCAGGGCATGTGCACACCAGATTGAAATGAAACATTGGCATTTGCCAGTCTGGGGTGTCACTAGGCAGGGGAGATAAGGCGGCATCTTGGTATCAAACACACAATATTCTGGCTCAAACAAGGGTAGAGAAAGGACTTGGCAAGAGATTAACCCCATGAGGGTAACGTTGCTGCCTACAGGGATCATTTATCCCCAACTACCATGGGAACAGGGCTTGGCTGTGCAGGAGATGGGTCCCAGCGGCTGCATTCCAGCCATGTGGCATGACAGGAGTCCTGGTATAGCCAACCCAAAATGTTGGAACGTTATAAATCTGTCCCTTAAAAATCATAAGATTGGCTTTTTAAAAATTATGTTTTAAACATCAGTCAAATCTGAGGTACTTTTTGAAACTCTAGGTTACATTTACAGTCACGTTTTCAATCTTTTCTCTGCAACCACAAAGGCCAGAAACTAACTTTAAAAAAAAAAATAGAATGTTTAAATTGTCATGATTTTATCAAGAGTTCCTGAGTCAAGCAAAAATTGTCTCATGGGCCACTTGCAGTTATTGGCCTCCTGTTGTGCACCCCTGCTACAAACCATGAATAAAGGTTCGAAATTGTATTCTATGTTTTGGCTTTTTGGCAGATATTAATAAAGGACAAAAGATGGGGGAATTGAGTGGTGATATTCTTTCCAGATACCAACATTCTTGACAACACTTTTACAATAAGAAAGTTTTTGCAGACACACACAAATATACTACTAAATTGGAAACAGGAGGCATGGGGTTCAGTTCTCTTCTGTCCTGTCTCATGCTCGAGTAAGTGCAGCAAGTTATTTCACTGGGAATGATGAGGAATATTGCTAACGTAAGGCTATTAGCATTGACAGATCTCCCATTTTATCTAGAAGTCATGTTACTTACAATTCAGATGATGCATTCACTTGCCATTAAACCTGAATTATCAAACGGGGGGAAACAGCTGAAAGAAAACTTTCTGCACTGTTCTGGATTCTATTAAAGGATTGAATGTCCCACTACACCATACTACTTTCCCACATGTTTGAAATCTGTAAATCATGCAGCCATCTGAAACTCCTGAGTATGCAAGCCCTCAACAATTCCAACAGTTTAATCCCAAATGTTGTGAAATGGCCCGGTTCCAGCAATGATGCATGTATTTTACGATGGCCCAGCTCAGTCAGCTAGTTAGGATATTCCCTCTGAACAATGGATGCCTGCCAGATAACATAATGTTGAGCTTCTGTCTTTACCTTTGTACATACTTATGGCCAAACTTTACAGCAACTCGTTTGTCTCTTATAGCATGGATTGCATCAAAAATTCCCTCCGCTCCTGCCTAATGATCTCCTGTGGCCAGCTGAGGCAAGCGATGATGCAGCACAACTTGTCACGAAGGCTGCAGTCCTCACACTGCTCCACTTGCACAAGCTCCATTCATTTCAATGAGCCTTGCACTGGTGCCGTAGACTGAGGATCAGGATGCCTTCATGTAAAAGAATAATACCCTGGCATGCTAAAAATTAACTGTTAGTACCTTAGTCTACCTTGGAGCACTTAAGAGCCTCCTGAGGAAGTGTGGAGACCTGCCAAGTGTTCACGATGAGCTGTATCCTGCA
This sequence comes from Sphenodon punctatus, assembly GCA_003113815.1. Taxonomy (NCBI): domain Eukaryota; kingdom Metazoa; phylum Chordata; class Lepidosauria; order Sphenodontia; family Sphenodontidae; genus Sphenodon; species Sphenodon punctatus. The sequence continues at coordinate 266,699 of QEPC01006190.1, forward strand.
GTATTTGGCTTCTCGGCTTCTCCTCCCACCCCCAAGAAGAGATCCTCACACGGGACAGAAAGAGTACAAGCAGTAACTGCAGTACAAGAGAAACTGGAGTCCTCATAAGATGGTGAGTAAAGAGAATTCAGTCTAGCCTGTCATTGTTTCACAGAAAGACCTCTATGTTCTGGTGTACTTATGGTCCAAGTGCAAATGCAGACGATTCCAAATAAAACCAAGCGCCCATTATGTTCCAAGTCCGGTGAGAACTGTAAACCTATATGCTGTGGATGTATCAAGGAACAGTCCGCTTCAGATTAATGGTATGATTCTAACATTATCTAAAGGCAGATATTGCTTTAATTTATTTTTCCTTGGTGATGGATATCTACACCTTCTTGAGAAATAGGCACCAATGGTTCCTAATGAAGTAGGGTTGACACCTGTCCAGTTTTGACCCAGACAGTTCTGGAAATGGAGGTCATTGTCCTTGTTAGGATGCCAAATATCCAAAGATTGAAGTCTGGAATTGGTATCACCCTATTCAGTATTTAGTTCCTTATTTCCAGGTGCCCACTCCCTGCCTCCATCTCCTATATCCCAACTTCATCTATGGGTATTTTCAAACATTACGAGATCACGGCGAACCACAGTGAACCCCCTGTGGTGACCATGATCGCCATAACATCTGATCGATGCCCGCCAGATGTTCCCCATAGTGAATACCTGGCGGGGATCGAATCTACCCACGGTTCTGGAACTCCGGCCAGCTGGAGGTTCAGAACCGTGGTTAGATTGGCCATGATATGGGATGGGCCAAAGGTAACATCTGTTACCTTGGCCCATCATGGATCATGGCCAGATCGGATTGGCCGCTGCGCCCGCCCGTCTCCCGGAGGGCAGGCGGCCGGGAGAGCGCAGGGGGGGCGGGACTGTGTGACCGCACGTTGCGCCGCACAGCTCCGCCCCTTCCCCAATCCCTGGTAGGAATCAGGCCGGCACATCTAAAGGATGGCTGGCCTGATTCCTGACCGGGATCCGAAACAGATCCCGGTCCATGGTTCAGCATGGCAGGCCTCTAGGCCCGTCACGTCTAAAATTACCCTAGATGTTTTAAGATCCAGCTTTTGCCCTACTTATCTGCACCCCCTACATCCCCAAGCCTCCACATACAGCCCCTTCCCAAACTATCCTGAATCCCCATGTTCTCCTCACCACCAGCCCCTGCCCCCCCGCCCCCACCTTGCACCTTCATGCTGCCTCACAGAGTTTTCTTTTCTGGGAGAGGCAATCCTATAATGAAGGTCTCTGTACAGCAAAGCAATTAAACCAGTGTTTAAGAGTGTGAGTAAGCCCATTGACTAGAACAGGACTGTGTGTGCACTTCAGGTTAAACATGGTTTAAAGTGCCTTACTGGAACTAGACCTCAATAATTCTTCTTATCTGAGCAGTATTTGCTGTACTGAAGTTGTTTTCCACTAAATCAGACCTATATCATACTGTAAATAATAGTAATTTGCCTTGCACATAATATACATTCATTATGCAAAACACTGAAGCTATAAATCACTGTCCGCACAATCCTCTGAGTAAATAAAACCTGCATTAGTACTTGGTGAGGATGCCAGTCCTATTCACAGCAACCAATGTCTAGGGAAACTGTGAGGCTTTTTTGTAATTCTCTCTTCTGCGGCTTCCAAATGTGCTTCTCTGTCGCTTGTACTTTGCTCAGAATGCAGCAGCGCAGCTGCTTACTAGTTTGAGTAGCCATGATTATATTATAGTATGTCAGCTCTGCACTCTCTGTACTGGCTCCCTGTAAAGCGGCAGATTGAATTCAAGACTGTGTTGCTAGAGTTTTTAGACCCTGGCTAAATTTGAGACCTGCTCCTGAAACATCTCCCTGACGATGATTATCTGTGATCAGCTACCACCTGCTGTTTGGGGATCCTGCCATTACATCATAAGTCAGCAAGCAATCAGTTCTTTGCTGTGGCGGGTCCCTTAGTGTGGAACTCCCTCCCTCCAGATAATTATCTCAGTTCCTCTCTCCTTATCTTAAAAAAGTGCCTGAAGCCTTTTTAAAAAAAATAAATTCCAGGGAGGATCCACTAATGGTTCCCCTTAATATATTCAGTCCTTCTTTACCTTCCCTTTTAAAATTATTTTAAATGGATTTTTTATTTTGAATGAATGTTATTGTTTTTTATTGCATGGATTCTATGAAGCTCTCCAAGCACCAGTGAACGGGGGCGAGGGGAGCTATATAAATAAAATTATTATTTATTCACTTCAGAGAGACTCCTGCTTGTGCTAGGTGTTTGCCCTAGTGCTATCTATTTAAAGGGCCGCCCCTTAAATAGTGATATTAGCAAAAGATAGGCCCAAGCTTCCAAGGTCAGATTTGGTTACGAGCCTCAGTTCTTCACTATAATAAGTCCATTGAAATCAACAAAGGATATTTTCATATGTGACTGCGCCATGCACTGTCACATGTTGATCCTGCCCGGGTGAGGATCCAGCCCGGCCACCGAGCAGACGTGCCAGTGGCCCGGGAAGGGAAGGGGACGGGGAGTGGGAAGGGCGATGTGCAGACATGGTCCGCACAGCCGTGCCCCCCCCCACTGCTGAGTGTGACCTGCCCTCTTCCTGGACGGGTATATGAGGCTGCTGCACCTGCCTGGAAAAGCTCCAGCCCTGGACCGGAGCATGATGGCCCACTCTACCTGGGGCCAGGGATGGCTTCCCCCGACCGTGGCAGCGCTTAGCCTGCACTGTAACTTAGGAGGGAGACCAATTCACAGCATGGTCTAAATTCTGCTATGGTCCAAGGAGCACCCTGATCCTGCCCGCAATAACTTCTGGTGGGCAGGATCAAATGTGATGGCACCACCAGTGGCTACGCAGAGTAAAGCGTGGCCACCTGTGGTGGCGTCATGTTTGAAAGTGCCCAGAAATCAAAATGGAATGATAAAGTGGTAAGCCAGACATGGATTTCTAAGCTCCTCATATTCAGCAGTTTTCAGATCAGGGGATTTGATTCAGCACTGTTACAGAGGGAAGGAGGGGAGGGCCCACATGCAAAAATTTGGCTTAGGATCCAAACTGCAAAATCTCTCTTTCTAGATTTCTCTCTTACATCTTTCTGTTTATACTAATGTACATTGACTTCAGTGACAGTGTTCCAATTTACATCTGGAGAGGATTTGGTACCTGAGATGTCTGAGCCTGTTATATAAACTAAACTATCATGGCTTTCATTGAATAAAGAATAGCTTGAGACATGCATGCAAACCTCATTGGTATTAGCCCCTTGAGTCCCACTGATGTGAACAGAAGATACAAAGGGCTAGCACCAGCCACAAACAGCTTCAGAATCTTGTTGCAACTAAATCTTTCTTGTTTGCCTAGAATTCTGAGGGGTGAGGGAGTTGCTAGAAGCTTGCAATTAAGTGAGGTGTGAGATGGAAAAAGAGACAACAGAGGGGGGCTGGTGGACTTGCTGCTGTTTTTTGTTAGCAGGGAAGTTTATCTCAAGTTAAATTTTAAATGTTAATGTTGATTTAAATATCACTATTTGGAGGATTACCATTTTCTGCATTTTATGAACATATGAGCTGGAAGCTTTAACTTCTTGGGTTTATAAAAAAATGTAAGAGTTTTCAGTATAATCTCATCAGGAGAGAGAACGATTAGGACTACTGTTAGTTACTGTAATAATTAGTCTCTGTAACCTCTTTACTTTTATGGACAAACTTGATTACTTCTGAGTTTTTTCTACCTTTCTTTTCTTCCGGTTTTGAATAAGTCTAATTTCCTTGTTTGTAACTGTGGCTTTTGCCCCTAAATGCAATAAGTCTGTTACAGCCTTGACATTGGTTTGCCCAAATGAAGCGAGAATGAGTTATTTTACACCACCACTTCCCAATGTGTACCCAAACAATGGCAGTCAGATTTAAAATTACATTGCTTACCCAATTAATCATGGATAGCTTCTGTTGTTTTGTTATGTCTTGACAGAAAAATCAATATTTGACAGTCAATGCAGGACAATACAATGATGTGATCTGAACAATGATGTGATCTGTGATTCTGTATATTGGTAACCCTTACCACTTTACTATTTTCTGTAATTTGAGTGATGAATTTGCTATAGTTGGTCATGACTATTATCTGATTATTCATAGTGACTATCAGTCCCTCAGTTTTACCATAAAGTTTTCCTTTTTCAAGCCATGCTGTTGATTTTTTACTGTGATTTGTGGAATATTTACTGCATACATTTTTACATATCTATATTTCGCATCTATGAATAGGTGAAATGGAAATTAAAGTTAAACTCTTTCAGATTAAGCAGTGTGTAACAATATTTTAATTATTGGGTGATCAGATGCGTGGAAATGTTTTCTCTTTTTTAATAATTTGAGCCAAATGTAGTTGATGAGTGTTTAGTAACTCTCTGCTTCCTTTGGGATATATAGTTGTTTCACTAAAGATGATGTATAGTGTATGTGAAATTTGTTCATGGGTTTTATGAAAACCTGAAATCAAATATTATTTTCTATTTTGATCAGTAACCCTGATGCAATCCATGTATTATTATTATTATTAGCAAGCATTTATATAACACAAGCAATGTACCTGGCGCTTTACAAAGTAATTGAATAGACACGGTCCCTGCCCTAGGGCTTGCAGTCTGAGAGACGGGGGGGAGGAGACGAAGGAAGGGGAAATGTAAATACTAGGGCTGCAACCCGATTAGAAATTTTAGTTGATTAATCGATTAAGCCTTTTTGTCAATTAATCTATTAATTAATTGATTAAAATCTGCATAAATTTACCATAAATAGGCATACATTTACATAGATTCACCTAATTTGTGTGTGTTGGGTGAACTTGCCTTCCACTGAAATGCATCCCCTTGAGCTACAGACTCAGAACTATGGACTGTCGGAAGGTCCTGACAGCTAGTTGATTAATCGAGGGACTAATTTTAATTGGTTTTAGACAGATTAATTGACTAATCGGTTTGATTAATCGATTAATGGTTGTAGCCCTAGTAAGTAAGTACTTTACTGATTCCAAAATCTATGTGTACATGGAAAAATTAGTAGTTTTGATTGAGCTATGGAATCTATTTTTCATGGAGACAATAGATCATTAAATCATCCATATAAAGCAGAGGTGCAATTCTGTTGTCTTGGCTCACCTTGCATTTATACTACTTAGTGATTGGCTGGCAGACCTCAGTGCTCTGCAGTCTTGGTTCTTGAGATTCTGAGGAACAGCTGTGATTCAGCTACTGAGACTTTGTGTGCTTGCCCACATTACCTGAGTGGGGGGAACTTACATGTTGTAAACTCATGGTGGGGAAACTGTGTAGCTCTGAATGTGGGTGTGGGGTTAAAACCTTCATCAACTACGTCTCGATTTTTTTCAATTCTGGATGACAGGGCTGGATTTTGAACCCTGTCATCCATGATTGAAAACAACGCGAGACTCAACTAGCATGGGCAAGCACCCTTGGTTGGTTGCAATGCAATAAGACTTATTGCATTTATTATTAATATTTTCAACTGAACAACTGAACACATCTTTTTGACATCTTTCCTGTTCCCATGCTATGTTCTTCTTATGTTTTATGTGTGTCATAATTTTGTTTGCTAATTCAATAGCAAGAATTTTGTAAACATTGAGTAGATGCATGATTGGCGATAATTCTTGGGGTATAGGTGCAGCCTTTTTTACATGGCATATGCTTACTTCCTGTTCTAAAGTAATCTGAGAGGGTAGATGGATCCTTTAGTACTGCATTGAAAAGAATTAGAATTTTGGACTACATAGAACTTTTTTGTATTATTTATTATTTTGAGTAGTAGTAGTATTTATTTATTCAGCCTAAAAGGCTACACTAACAGACAACTAAACCTGTGAATATCTATAGGGAAACTGCTTTTTGTATTTGATAAACTGCTGTTATGGAATACTTATTGCCTCCAGGTATCTTCAAAAGTTCTTTGACACTAGTTTGTATATAACTGCTGAGATAATTTTGACTTCATATAAATTGTATAAGCATTTTATTTCTTTTGCCAGTTGCACATTTTAAATCTTTTTTCCTTTTTAGTTTTTCTGATATTGCCTATTAGCTGTGATAAAAATACATGTTAATGAATCCGTTTTCTGCTCCTTATCAACAGTATATGTGTTTGATTTATACGTATGGCTTTATCTGAGATAATCCCTTAGTCCCAGTGCAGTTGACACCTTCTGCTTTCCAATAACATTTTTGGATCATATTTGTAATGTGATACTCTTTCTGCAATTAATTTATTCCAGTAAGATAATTATCAGTTATTTATATTTGCTGTTCAATTATAGTGATAAGTGTCGGCGTATGCTACCTGCTGGTGCAATGTCTGGCCAGGCGGCAGGCACACATGTACGCATGTGCCCTGCGTGCACAGCAAGCTGCTTCGCGCAACAGTGCGACCCTGCCAATATGACCCCCCCTGAGCTCACACACCCTACAGCCTGGGGGATGGAGCAGCCATGACTCCTGCTCCATCCCCCCGGGCTGTGGGGTGTGTGGGCTCTAGGGGTCATATCAGCAGGGAGACACCGTTGTGCCGAGTAGCTTGCTGTGCACGGGTCACACATGCGCACATGTGCACCGGCATAAGTAAACTGTGCCTAGTATAGACGCACGTTGCAAGGGGGTGTTGGATTGGACCCTAGGTTTTAAATAATTTTTGCTCTATATTATTTGATCCTGAGTGGCAAATATAAAGCCTTCAGTTCCACCTCTAGTAACCAATTTAGTTGATATTGTCCTTCAAGATCCTGCATGTTTTGCAAATCAACCATAGCCTTTTAAGACTAGATATCTTGCTTATCCTTGATATTTGCTATTGGTAGCTCTTCCATTTCTTGCTTATCTAGATTGAGTGGTGTATATTTCTTATCTACATCATTTATTAATTTATTGGACTATTCTTCTGACCATGGAAGTATGTTGTATTTTTAAGGTTGTAAATAAACATGTGGATAAGAGTAAGTCGGTCGATATAATGTATCTGGATTTTCAGAAAGTATTTGATAAGGTCCCTCATGAAAGACTCCTGAGGAAATTAAATAGTCATGGGGTAGGAGGCAGTGTCCTATTGTTGATCTGTAACTGGTTAAAGGATAGGAAAGGGTAGGACTAAATGGTCATTTTTCACAATGGAGAGAAGTAAATAGTGGAGTGTCCCAGGGCTCAGTCCCATATTTAATATATTCATTAATGATCTGGAAAAAGGAGTAAAGAGTGAAGTGATAAAATCTGCAAATGACACAAAGTTATTCAGGGTAGTTAAAACCTGAGCAGACTGCAAGGAATTGCAGGAGGAACTTGCAAGACTGGGTGACTGGGCATCTAAATGGCAGATGAAATATAATGTTGTTAAGAATAAGTGCAAAGTGATGCACATAAGTAAAAATAATCCTTACTATATGTATACAATGCTGGGTTCTAAATTAGGGGTTACCACTCAGGAAAAGGACCTTGGAGTCACTGTGGTTAATACATTGAAATCCTCAGCTCAGTGTTCGGCTGCCATCAAAAATGCAAACAGAACGTTAGGAATTATTCGGAAAGGGATAGAGAATAAAACAGAAAATATTGTAATACCTCTTTAGAGGAGCTGAAAGTGAGTACCCACAAAAACAGTGGGTACTGACAGTGGCCACAAGAAATTGACCACTGTCCGAGACAGGATGCTGAGCTTGATGGACAATTGGTCTGACCCAGCAAGGCACTTCTTATTAGAGCTGCACTGGTACCCAAATCAACCCAGCAACATCAGGTATCAATTTGTACCTGATTTGGGTACCTGTCCTGTAATGTTGACTACTAGTACCGATTTTTTTGTTCTCTGTCCTGATATACTGATCAGTAATTGGAAAACTGGTAATGGTAATGGGTAAAAATTACCCGATGCAGTACCCAAAAATGCAGGTATTACCTGTGGGTACTAAATTAAGTACCCCTTGCAGCCCTGCACCATATATTTTTCATAAGCCTCCACTTTTAAAGGGGAGGTATGGTAATCCTAGATATAGTAGAACTAGAAAAGTTAGAGAAAGGCAACAGCAATGATAAAGGGTATGGAATGGCTTCTGTATAAGGAAAGACTATATAAGGAAAGACTGTATAAGGTTAGGACTCTTCAGTTTGGAGAAAAGAGGACTTAAAGGAGATATGACACAAATTTATAAAATCATGAGTGGTGTGGAACAAGTAAATACGGAGCAGTTATTTACCCTCTCAAATAGTATGAGAAATAGGGGATACTCCATGAAACTAGCTGGTGGCAGATTTAAAACAAATAAAGTATTATTTTTTTCACTCAGTGCACAATTAACTTGTGGATTTTGTTGCCAGAGGATGTGGTCAAGGCCAGTAGTATAGCTGGGTTTAAAAAGGGATTGGCTAAGTGCTTGGAGAGTAGGTCCATTAATAGCTAATAGCCAAGTAGGTTTGGGGGATCTCTGATTGTTGGGAGCTGGGAATGGATCACCTTATATGACTTGTTGGGTACTTCCCAGAAGTGTCTGAGATTGGCCACTGTCAGAGACAGGATGCTGAGCTTGATGGACAATTGGTCTGACCCAGCAAGGCACTTCTTATTAGGGCTGCACTGAATATTAAAAAAAAGACCTCGCAAGTGTTTTCAACGTTCTGAGTTCTGAGGCCAAGTTTTCAGCCACCACTCGGAACTGGTACTGAGGTCTCAAAAATTGGAACTCTGGAATTCAGAAACCCTTGGAACATGGAACCTCAGAACTAGGAATCACAAGAACTCGGAAACACCATATAATTAACACACCATATAATTAATAACCAACAATAACAAGCACACCATTTAATTAATAACCAGCAAGTTTGGCCCCTGGCCCTATGCGTACCCCGATAAAACCAGATGCAATTCCCACAAAAAACCTATTCTTCCCTTCCTCCATGCCCCTATGCAAGGCAAGCCCCCTCCGCAAAACACATCATAATTAACCAAAAGCTGATTTGGATAACTGTTGCTGGGTTCATCTGGCATACTTACGGATGTCATTGATGGAATCAGCATATATGTTGGGTCGTATTTATAGTATCCCTAAAGAATATAAGAAATGTACACGAGGAATGGAGGAGGTGGTGGAGGATGTTATCCATTACACATTGGAGTGCCTTTACTTCACTGATATTAGGAATAATCTCCTTCTGCCCATATTAAGGGAGGTGCCTTTTTTTACTAAGCATGAAAAATTGATCTGGCTGTGTCAACAAGAGAATCTGCATTTAATTGTTAACTTGGCGGCTTATGCGAGAAAAGCAGCTGACATAAGGAAGTGTCATCCCATAGTTGCCATAAATTATGCAGGCTGAAGAATTATGTTACTTGGGCAGGCTATTAGGCCACTTTATAATTTTGTTTGTATGTATGTTAGTTGTTCACTGTTACTGTTTGTTGTGATTCGTTGATTTTTAGTTGGTGCAGCAGATGATTAATATCTGTGTTTGTGTATAATTTGGTGCAGTAGATTTTCATGATGTGTTATGTTAGATGTTAAATTTTATTCATGTTATGGTGTTTTATGTTGGCTATGGGGAGAGCTATGCTATAAATAAATATAATAATAATTAATCAAAAAGTATCCCCCAGTGCCCCATCTGAGCACATCTTTGCAAACCCACAGCAAAAGTGCCAAATCCACAACAACAAAAGTGCAAAGCCTACAGCAATACCATATGCCCAAGCACACACTTTTTAAAAAGCAGGGTGTAGTAACCCCTAGCATTGCCCCTATGGCTAGTCACCCGCCACCCAACTCTAAGCTGAAATACTTACAGCCGTGTAGCGCACGTAGCCAAAGTTACCAAAAAGACTGGAAAATGCCCAAATAGCCACTTTTATTTTGCCCCTGCCAGCCAATCAAAACATGTCCTATACTTGTCTGTCCCTCACCAGTCCCCTCCTATTACCCCCATGCCTACCAAATATGGCACTTAGTTTCATTTCCTAGCTCTGAGAAGGTCAGGTCAGGGGTGGATCACGCCAATCACATCAGGGGTTCCAGACCTCCCGATACCTGGCCAATGGCACAGCCGCATGCAGCTCAGAGAAAAAGCATGCTGATCAATTGAGGGAACCAAACTTTCCAGCTACCAGACCTGAACCTTGGAACCTCTGAACTCGGTGATTCCAAATCAAGGACTGTGATTCTCGGTGCTGTACTAGTGTCATGGTTCTAAGTGCTGTACTCACATACAGTAAGAGACACTCACTCTTTGCCTTTAAATAGACATGACACTGCAGACAAAGGGTGCAAGGGAAAACATGTGAAGTGAATTGTCCTGCTCAGACAGTATGTCTGTGACAGAACTAGGTCCTCAAAGCTCCCATTCCAGTATCTTAGACTTGTTTATTCTCCAAGTGCTTTAAAAGAATCCACTGCTGTTTCCCCTGAATGTAATTTTTCCTCCCTTTTTTCCTTCCTCTTTTAAACTGTTTTTAACTGGATTGTAAATGGATTCTAGGTTGTTTTATTGTATTTTACTGAATTTTGTGAAGCACCTAAAGTACCCTTCAGCCATGGGGGTCAGGTGTGTGCAATATAAATAAAATTACAAACTACAGGATCATAGTGACTCTCTGCTTGCACTGCTGCCCTTTAGATATCTATCACTGATGCTGTGCTTGTTCCTAGCTCTACAAAAGCACTACAAGCTAAAGGGCATGGCATGGAGGAGAAGCTCTGACCCTCAGCTCTGGCCTCTGATACTCTCCTCCCCAAGCACAGGCAGGAGCGTTTTGTGAGGTCTGCCAAGGGATCCCCAGAGCCAGAACACACTGTACTCCCTTCCTCGGCTCCATTGCCTCTGCAGCCCCCAGCTTGCTGTCACTGCTTCTCCCACTGCTGCTCTCACCTTCCCTTCTTCTGCCCTGCTGCTGGGTGCTCCCCCTCTCCAAGGGGAGAAGAAGAGTTGGGAATAGTCATTGGGGAAAGTAGCAGGCAGCTCTGTCTCTTGCCCCACTAGGGATGAGCTTGCAAGTCAGGCAGAAAGTAGTGCCTGGCAGAGGGGAGAATTGAGAGGCAATGCAAACTCATGCTCCTGGAGGTTGGACCCTTGTGTGTGTTTATCACCAGGAGACCCTAGACCTGCCCCACCTCTGGTTGCACTCCTGAAAGCAGAGGAACAGAAGGTAAATACTTTGCTATTTCTCCCTGTTATTTATTAAACTGATTATTTTAACATGAGACAGCATTTCTTTCCATCCCTTCCTGCACCTTCGGTTTCTCCTAGGTTTGAGCCCACATTAAGAAAAGCACTTGCATCACCTGGGGTTAGTTTATGCCAGTCTCTGGTGTGTCATGTGTTTGTGCAGTAGGTGTGACCCTTTCTGAGGTAGGAACGAGAGAGGAAGGGGGGGGGAAAAGCAAAGGTTGTTCTGAATAAATGTGTGGCTGGTGGCTGAGTTCGTATTCCTGCATACTTATGCAATTGCTTTTAATGCCATCCAGTCTTTCCTTCTGTGCCTAAATGGCCTGTGTTGAAAATGTCCCTGCTTACAGTTGCTCAACTGGAATGAGGACAAGTTGTTTGCAATGGCCTCCTTCCAAACGCTTGTGCTGTAACTTTTGTCTTAACTAGCCTCTGGAGATATGGTTTCTTATGCCTCCCTCGCACTAGTCTCCAAAGTAGCACCTGATTTCTTTGCTTTATGCTTTCTCAACTTCCTTTCAGGATCCTCCTTTAAAAACTCCATCACGAAATAGAAATTGGTTCCATCCAGTCACCTTATGCCACCACATCTCACTTTGTCTTGCAAATAAAATTGAGCTGTGAGGAGTCCAGATGTGGAAGCAGCTGATGCAGAGACACTATTATTATGATTAATCATTTCTTTCTATAGTGCTTTCAGCTGTTATCTAGTTCATCCTCACAACAACCTTGGGTATTTACAGATGTTACGAGATCACGCTCAACCACAGTGAACCACGGTCAATCTCATAGCAGGGTCAGAGCGCCCTGAACGTCTGTTCAGTGGCCGCCAGATGTTCACCACAGTCAATACCCACATGGGGTCAAAATCAACCATGCTTCCGGATCTCTCCGCCGGACCATCTCTGAAAGTGTGGTCAAAGAGATTCCCGACAGGAACCAACAAAAAGTAACGTCTGGCCGGCAACCACCATCCAGAATCAAAGGAAATGATTCCCAGCCGGGGACAAAGCACGCAGCATTGCTGCCAGGCAACGAGCAACAACACAGGCAGCGGAGGGAGATTTAAAGGGCACACAGCAGCAGGGGGACGGGGCGGGATGGAGTGAGGCGGAAGGGAGAGGTGAGCGGAAGGCGAGAGAGCAAGGGAGGAGGATGAGGTGGAGGAGGCGGCGGTAGGGGCGCAGGTGGGGGAGGAGGTGGTCGTGCTGCACCTGGAGGTGGTGGAGGGACAGCAGCAGCAGCAGCAGCCGGGATGGGTTGACCCAGCGCCTTCTGGGTGTTTTGACCATGGCCAGGAATCAGCGTCACGTCTGTTGCGCTGCCCTGGCCCGTGAACTGCCGGCCCAATTCCCTGCCGTGGTCCCGGTCCCGTCACGTCTGTTTGGGGCTTTTTTTGACCACGGGGGGGAGGGTTGTTCAGTTCACCCCCACCGGAAATTCACTGTGGTGAATCGGGACCGCGTAATGTCTGAAATCACCCCTTGTGAGGTAAGTCATTATTTTTGGGACGAGGGATCACTGATGGAGAACTGAGGCTGAGAAATGGGACATGTCCAAAGTCACAAAGGGTGGTGGTATGGATGCAGGGTTGCCCACCCCCACAGCTGCTTTAGGGGTGCACACCCATGTCCACCCACTCCCAGGCCTTCCTGGGCCTGCTACAGATGGTCCACCCACATGGCACCCCATACACACACGATAGACTTGCGGGTGATCGCCCAACACTCTAGGCTGGTTCCTGCAACTCTGTGGTGTTGCCCAGGACAAAGGCCGGCTGGAAGTGAAGCAGCAGCATGGGTCCACACATCAAACAGCTGCTCCACTTCAGGCTGGGGCCCTGTGTTTTGCCAGCCCAATCACCAGTGGTGCTGTGGGATGTTTCAGAGCACCAAAAGGTGCCTGCACATCTGACAGGGCATCTTTAGATGGACGGGCTACCTGGGGATGAAGCAGCTGGCGCGGCTAGCACCAGGGTAGTCCATCCATCTGAAAACACCTATTTGGTAAAAACAGATGTGCAGCCAGTGGCACTGATCCCCAGGCTACCCCAGGTCAAAAAATCACAGGCAACATGTCCTGGATTAGGTTAGGGCACCAAACTCAAGTGCCTGCAGTTGGGGAGCCATCCAGCTGCCCGCACGGGCTGGGCAGGGCCGGGAGTACAGCATATGCACGGCCAGCTGTCCCTACCCTTGCCCTGCTCCCGGCGTCCTGTCCCCCTGCCATGACCGACAAGCATGGCAGCCAATGAGACACAGCCATGGCCAACTGGCCATAGTGGCCTCCAGCCCGGGGTGGATATGATGCATCACAAAAGATGTGCTAGCCTGTTGTGACCTGCATGGGGGGTCCTTAGCCTGGGCTGTGACTTTGGAGATTTGTTAAGGTCACACCGCAGGTTAGCCACCAGCACTACCCAGGACAATCCCAGACTGTGCCACTGGGTCATGGGCCACAGCGAGCCAAAATCACATCTGTTTTCACCCATTGTGAATTCAATCTAATGCGTGATTTGAACCCTGGACTCCTGGGTCCAAATTGAACACTTTATCCACTATACTTCATGTATAATGAATTACTTGGTTCACTTTCAGCCACAGCAGAAGAGAAAGGCCATTTTAAATAAACAGGAAAACAACAAGAGAAGGGGCTGTGATAAATATGCTGCTGCAAGATACTATTTTCCTTCAACTTAGATAACTATTACAGCAACTAGTTCTCTTCTACACAAATTTATCAGTCAATTTTCTATCTTGGAAAACACCTTATTCCTACTTAGGGTGTTAATAAACATGGTGGCAGGCCCCTTTGGCCCACTCTGTCATGCTTTGGCCCAGACCTCACCTGCACTTTTGTGCAGGCACCACCAGATTTTGGCCCAGGATTGCACCGGGACATGTCCATGGCTAGCCCAGGCCATGATTCCGGAGACCTCCGGAGTCACAGCCAGGGTTAAGGTCTACCCGATTAGGCCAAAGTAGGCCACAACAGGCTATCAGGTTGGTTGTAGCCTGCCGTGACCAGGCCCAGATCCGCCATGAATGACCTCCATGGCAGCTGTCATTGGCCAATGGCCACCATGGCTGTCCAACATGGTGGGGAGAGGGGCCAGCTGCACATTTGTGCAGCTCGCTGCCTGACCTGGTCCAGACTGTGTCAGCAGCAGCTTCCTGGGCCAGGTCATGATCGTGGCACTCTGCCATCACATTTGTTAACACCCATAATCACAACAATAGAGAATGGATGTGCGAAGCTGTTCCTCACCTTAAAGTGCCAGGCCAGGTTGCAAGGGAAGAGAAGGGAATAGAATAAAAAAAAATCTTTGATAGGTGACAGACTAGCTTAAGAAATGAAGAGGGATGTTTTTGAGCAGTGTTAGGAGTTTATTATAGACCTCCAGGTTCAAATTTGAACTTGGATATTCATTTCTTTAATATTATTAAAGCAAGAAATACTGTTGGGAATTGTGTGATTATTTATTTTATTTATTTATTTGTTTGTTTTATTTTACAGAATTTCTACCCCACCTCTCCTGCACATGCAGCTTAAGGCAGCTTACAAAACATAATTTAAAATATCATTAAAACCACAAATAATAGATAAACCATAAAACAGGTCAAGTCAAAAAAGGGGGGTAGCATAAAACCCTACCCCACACCCCACCCACCCTACCTATCTCCCTCACCAAAGGCCCGGCAGAACAGCCAGGTCTTGCACTGATACTGAAATGAGGCACTGTCTGGGGCCACCCGGGCCTCCGCCAGAAGGGAGTTTCACAGCCTGGGTGCCACCACCGAGAATGCCTTCTCCATCGTGGCCCTCTGGGCCACCCGGGGGAACCTCAAGAAGGGCGCTCCCGGCAGACCACAGAGGTCGATCCAGGACATGGAGAGAGAGGCAATCCCGCAGATAGACGGGACCTAGACCATATAAGACCTTATAGGTAAGTACCAACACCTTGAATCAGGCCCAGAAGACTATATGCAACCTGAGCTGCCGAGTTTAAAAGAGGTTTGGACAAGTTTCTGGAGGATAGGTCCATTAGCAGCTATTAGCCAGACAGGATCAGGGAACATGATGGGAGCTGAGGGAAAACAGGGAATGGATCCCCCATTGTGACCTGTTGGTTGCTTCTCCCAAGCTACCGTGATTGGCCACTGTCAGAGACAGGATGCTGGGCTAGATGGACCATTGGTCTGACCCAGTATGGCACTTCTTATGTTCGTAGTGCAGAGCACGATGCACTGGTGTAATGTGCTTGCGGTGACCCATCCCCATAATGTGCAGAATGACTGTCCTCTTCCAAAATGGCGCGATTGCTGCCAGCGCCATTTTCTATAAGGGTTGCACATGCGCAGAATGGCCTCAGTGGCCATTTTGCGCATGTGCACTGCAGGGTCGGCAGCATTTCAAGTTTCTCTGGACCTGGGACTGATGAAGAGGAGAAGGCCCAGCTGCCTGGCAGAGGAGCTTGCTCTGCTGCCGGTGGCCAGGCCTCCTCTGCTGCTGGCTGGTGGCAGGAGCTGGTTCCACTGCCAGGTGACCAAGCCTTCTCCACCACCCCGTAGCAGAGAAGGCCTGGCAGCAGAGCCAGCTCTCACCACCAGCCAGCAGCAGAGGAGACCCGTCCACCGGCAGTGGAGTCAGTGGCCCAGCCCCATCCTCCGAACTGGCGGTGGTAAGCTAAGCAACGTAGGGGCCCGGGGAGGTGAGCATGTTAGGGATATGGATCCGCACCTTCCAGGGCCAAGAGTGGGGTGGTGGGGGGCCTGCCCGGGGGGGTTATTTTGGTCCCAGATCTCCGGGTTTCGGCCAGTCGGTCCTTGGTTCGCTTTCCCATTGAAGTCAATGGGGAAATTTCATTGACTTCAATGGGAAAAAGAACAGAAATCAAGAGACTTGCCGAAATTCAGGGATCCGATACCGAAATAAAACTGAAACCGAAATTTGGCCCTGTGTCCCACCCCTATTATTTACCCTCACAAAAAGAAGGCTGAGAGGAGATATGATCGCATTGTACAAATATATATGGGGAGTTACAATGTAAGGGGAAGATTTGTTCAAACTAAAGGTGAGTATGGGTACAAGAATTAATGGATACAAGCTAGTTATAAATAAATGTAGACTGGAAATTCGTAGGTTTTTAACTGTCAGAGCAGTGAACTACTGGAATAACCTCCAGGGCAGCTGTGGGAGCAAAGAACCTGAATAGTTTTAAAATAGAGTTAGATAAATTTATGACACATAACTTGTGAGGCGATTTCTATTTGTTGCCACAGGAGGGAATGTCTTCTCTCACACACCCCCACACACCCAAATTCTCCATGCTCTGGAGTGGCGTCTGTGGTCCACTAGGCGCGCCCTTCTCGAGGTCCCCCGTGTGGCCCGGGGGGGCCACTATGGAGAGGGCGTTCTCGGTGGCTGCACCTAGGCCATGGAACTCCCTCCCAGGGGAGGCCTGGGTGGGCCGTGATCTCCCCTCCTTCCGTCGTATGTGTAAAACCTGGCTGTTCCGTCTGGCTTTTGGTGAGGGAGATGGGGTTTAGGGTGGGATGGGAGGAATGGGGCGGTTTGGGATTTGTGCCTTCCTTTTTATTATATTTTATGGTCTTATTGAGTTTATATGTTTTAACATTGTAAGCCGGCCCGGGCTGCTTGGAGCAGGAGGGGCAGGGTATTAAATGATTTTATAAATAAATATAAATAAATATATAAAATTGGGGGGAGGATCTTTCTTTCTTTCTGAAGCATCAGCGTTATCTGGGTACTGTAATGATATGGCCTGCCTGGCTGGTGGGACCTGCACCCATGCTCGTGGTCTAACTGAGTGCCATATTTGGGCTTAGGACGGAATTTTCCCTCAGGACAGATTGGCACTCAAAGGGTTTTTTGCCTTCCCCTGCAGCATGGGCGCATGGTCCACCTGTTTGTGACATCTAACTATTTCTTTTTATAAAGTTGTTCCCTATTATTTCAGGCATTGGTGTGCTCTGGTTGATCCCGGTTTCTACCTGTGGCAGATTTTTGAATAGCCTCTATTTCTTGTTAGATAGATTTTTCTGTGTTGGTGCAGGGGGCTGAATTTGAGTACCCTTGAGGTCCCTTCCAGCTCTATGGGGCCAATCCCAAACTCAGCGGATCTTCTGCATGCGCACACGTGCACACAATTCCCATGTTACGCAATGTGCCTGCAACAGGGATGTGCGCAGCTTACGCGCAACTGCACACAGGGTCTGTGGGGTTCGGGATCGGCCCCTATGACTTTAAGAGTTTGTAGTTCTACAACTGTTATGGGGATTTTCCAGGCAATTAGTGGGACTACTCTGCAGTACTCTATGTTCCAGAGAGAGCGTGATTGTCATGCTGGTCCTGAGTGACAGAGGCGGAGCAAAGTAGTTTGAATGATCTCTTGTATTAGACCAGTGCAAGCTTTCGGACCTCTCAGAGTCAGGGTGCCCTCTCGCAAGTTCTATCATCGCACCAAATCAGTACAACAGGGATGCACATAGAGGCTTTCTTGATGGCTGCGCCACAGAATTCCCTTCCCCTGGAATTTTGCCCTAGATTGAGCATTTTCCAGAGGCAATGTAAAGACCTATTTATTTGGCCAAGCTTTTTGTAGGTGGGGATGGATGGGTCTCAGGGAGTGGCTTTAATAGGTATTTTATATAGTTTTACCTGTTGTTGTTGCATGTTTTACATAGTCTCTTGCTATGTATATGTTGTAAGCTGCTCTGAGCCTTTGATGAAGGGCGGGATAAAAATGGGAATTAAATAAGTGGCTTCAGAATTGCAGCCTCCTAATTCCCACCATTTGATATTGTGTATTGAGCACGATCTATACAGCATCATTGTTGTCCATGACAGAGTACTATATTATTAATCCACCAAAATAAAATCATCTAAGCTCAAAGTCATTTATTTAGCAGAATAACTAAGCATTATGCCTTACTATACATACACCCATCCAGAGGGAGCCAGGAGCAAAATCTTACCCCCAAAGCTCATTCAAGACATGAAAAAAACAACAACAGGCAAAGGATTCAAGCAGGATGTATATAAGTACGGCTGTGGGGTTAGGTGTAGAGCTGGAAGGAATATTCAGCACAAACAATATTTGACAGATTTTATGAATCTGTGCTTAAAAACTCAAAACTTGCATCACATTTGCAGATTTAACAATGAAGCTTTCTTTAGTTTACACTTGAATTGGCTAGTTCTCACTTCTTGGTCAGTTACAATCAGCTTGGCTGTGATTAAAAGACCTTCAACAAAAGTTCCGATAGCTACAATTACTAGATTGATGGTGTCCCTTTTTCAAAGGTGCAGTGGTGGAAACAAATTATCTGCTTTGACTCCAGGTACCTTTATAGTATGTTTAAGTCAACTTTGATTTCAGCTAGTTTGATTTTTAAATGTCAAATCAAACTAATCAGAGTTGAATTTTGACTTTGTTAAACAAACAAATTAAGTGAATTGCATGAAGCTGAATTTTCTGGAAACATTAACAATACACAGTTAAATATTTGTTAAAGGAAATAAATACTCCATGTGCATATCAGGAGAGCCCTACTCAGCCTTAGAGAGTGTTTTTGTAGGGCTCATTTCAATGTTATACTTACATCTTTATTCACTGGGCTTTCCACTGAGGGAATATTCTGACTTGTGGGTGCAGAACATGTTTGAGGTAGGTAGGATGTATGGCCTTCTCGGACTTGGCAGAAAAATGGGATTTGATTTGATCTTGGAAGTTGCTGCTGCTATTTTAAATCCTTGCTAACTCTCTTTTAAAAAGATTTATTTAATAGCCTAAGAACAGTTTGGCATTGTGCTTCCAAATGACAGTCGACAGAATGTTTTCTTGAACCTTACTCATGCTCTCGCAAAATTCTAAGACTACTTTGTACTTCACTTGCATTGGAGGAGAAAAATAAACATGCTGGGCTTGATGGTTCATCATAATTGCATATGTAGTGATCACTTTAAGGTCACCACTAGGAATGCAAATTAAGTCACTGGCCCTTTTGTTGCTGCCACTGTGAACTACATAGTACTTCTGTGTAGCTTCTTTTTCATGACTTGCCATCCTTTAGTCAGACTCTTGTGTCAAGGCTTGCTCACATGAACATTTACTCTGTAATTACCCCTTAATTCACCTTAACTTTGCTTTTGGTCACACAAAAACAACATTTAAAGTGAAATAAGGGTGGTTCCCTCTTGGGGCCAGCACTTCTAATTAAAGAGGAATACATACCTTGGAGTAGCTTACCCCCCTTGGTAGGTGATTGTGTGAACAAGAGAAGGATGTTAACTAAAGTGTGTTAAAATGCTCAGTGTCTAACACTGACTGTTCACACAGGCAATTACTCTTGGCAAGATGTGAACACTGGAAAAGTGGATTACAACCACTGAAGGTGGGGGATTAGTCATGTGAACATTTACCACTTTCACATGTTACCAGGGAGGCAGGGAAACTTCCATCCATGAATGCAATCATGGCTCTATTCTCACAGGAATTAGCGCACCTGGGAATGTGCTATTCCGCTCTTATCCCACAAGAACACTTGAGCATGACAGGATCCCCCAATGTCGGTTTTACAATGATGGGTGTTCTCGCGGAATAAATGTAGAATAATAGCACATCCCATGTGTGCTGATTCCCATGAGAATAGAGCCACAATTTCATTAACGGAAGTTTCCCTGACTCCTTGGTAACATTTAAAAAGTGGCCATAGCCTCATATTTGCAAAGAACAGTGTAGAGACGAAGTTGTTCAAGTGATGAACCAGCTTCTGGTGGTGAGAACAGTATGACATTCCTTAAGTTATATTATTCATTCAGCTTTTTATGCCGCCCCCTCCTGCCACAGGCAGCTCGGGGCAGCTTACAACAATAAAACACATAAAACTTCTAAAAACAATTTTAAACAGTAATACATAAAAGCAGCAATAATACCTCATCTAACAACCCACCCACCCCTCCCCTTCCCCAAAGGCCAGGCGGAACAGCCTGGTCTTACATTGTCTACGAAAACAGGGAAGGTCTTCAGACAGACGGATCTCCAACGAGAGGGCATTCCACAGCCGTGGTGCAGCCACCGAGAATACCCTCAACATAGTTGACATCCAAGACACTCGGGGGACCCGCAGGAGACCACTCCCCCAATGACCACAGTGACCAATCCAGAACCCGGAGGTTGAGGCGGTCTCTGAGGTATGTCAGGCCAAGGCCGTTTAGGGCTTTAAAGGTAAGCACCAACACCTTGAATTGGGCCCGGTACATCACTGGCAGTCAGTGCGCAGAACAGAGCACAGGTGTTATGTGTTCACGCCAGCCCGTCCCAGTCAGGAGATAGGCCACCGTATTCTGCACTAGCTGCAACCTTCGGGCCATCACTAAGGGTAGCCCCACGTAGAGTGCGTTGCAATAATCTAGTCTCGAGGTAATAAAAGCATGGATGATTGTGGTAAGATCTGCAACTAAGACATATGGCTTCAGCCGACGCACCAGATGTAATTGGCGAAATGCTCCTTTCATCACAGCCATCACCTGGGCATCCAGGCGAAGCTGCGGGTCCAGGAGCACCCCCCAGACTGTGGAACTGAGCCACCAAGGGGGGATGGACCCCATCAATGATGGGGGGCCCCCTCCGACCCCCTGCTTTACTCACAACCATCACCTCCATCTTGTCGGGATTCAGTTTCAGTCGACTTGCCCGCATCCAATCCCCCACAGCTGACAAGCACCAGGTAAGCAACGAGACTGCTGGGCCTGAGTCCAATGAGAAAAAGAGGTATAGTTGTGTGTCATCAGCATATTGATGACACCTCACACCATACCCCCTAATGACCTCCCCCAACAGCTTCATATATACATTGAACAGGAGCGCGGACAAAATCGATCCCTGCGGGACCCCACACCTGAGATCCCGAGGAGATGATGAAAAATCACCCAAGACCACATGCTGAGTTCTTCCAGCCAGGAAAGAGCGGCTCCACTCAAGAACGCTACCGCCCACCCCGGCCCAGTCCTGCAGATGAGCCACCAGCAGCTCATGATCAAGAGTATCAAATGCAACCAACAGAGCTAATAATACCAACAGGGTCGACTGACCCTGGTCTAATGCTCAAGAGAGGTCATCAACCAAAGCCACAAGCGCAGTCTCGGTGCCATAACCCAGATGAAAGCCCGACTGCGAGAGATGTAAGAAACCGATCCTATCTAAATGCTCCTGGAGTTGCCGCGCCACCACCCGCTCAATAACCTTCCCTAAAAAGGGAAGGTTAGAGACTGGCTGGTAACTGGCTAGGGTGTCAATGTCAAGAGATGGTTTCTTGAGCAGGGGCCGAACCACCGCCTCCTTCAAACAACTCGGCCCCTGCCCTCCCGGAGGGAGGCATTGACCACCCCCGCCAGCAGCGGCGCCAATGTCTCCTGACTGGCCTTAACCAGCCAGGATGGGCATGCGTCCAGTTCACAATGGGTGGTGCAGACAGACCCAAGAGCATCAGCTGCATCAGCAGGTGAGACACACTGAAACTGATCCCACAAAACAGGACAGGACAGGCTTCCACTACCTCTGGCTCTTGTACTGCCATAACTGCAGCATTAAACCCACTGTGAATCTGGGTGATTTTTTCTGCAAAAAAGTCAGCAAACAAATCACAGTGAGCAGAAGATGACTCTGGAACCAGGCAGAGGGAGGCCGGACTGACCAGCCCCCATACCACCCGGAAAGCTCAGCTGGGCGCGACTTCGCAGATGCAATGACAGCAGCAAAAAAAAAACTTTTTTGCTTCCCACACTGCCACGACAAAGGAACGTAACCAACCTCTATGTCACAACCCGTCAGCTTCAGTGCATGAATGGTGCCACCTCTGCTCTAACCACTGCCTTTCCTGCTTCATTCGCTGCAGCTCCTCCATATACCACGGGGACCTGTGCTGTCAGCAGGAGGGAAGTGGAAGCCTCAGTGCCGTACAGTCATGGCCTCGGTCAACAGAGCATTCCAGTAAGTCACAAGGTCATCAAGCGACCAGCCGTCAGTGTCAGAGAATATATCCCCCAGGGCAGGTTCCATAAGCCTCTGGGGGTGAGCCAACCGAACTGCTTTCAAACCTATCCAAGGGCTGACACATGCCAGGATGGTGGACTGGAGGAGATAATGATTCGTCCATGACAAGGGTTCCATTAACACTTCCCCCACTACCAGATCCCCTGCCTCAAAGCCTGTGCAAAATATCATGTCGAGGGTATGTCTGCCCACCTGGGTCAGGCCAGTGACTCTCTGAGACAGGTCCATGGCTGTCATGGCGTCCATGAAATCACGCTCAGCACCCCCGAGACTGGCATCAGCATGGATGTTAAAGTCCCCAAGGAGAATAGTATGACAATGGTCCTTGGGGAGTGCAAGACCACCCCTGACACCAGCTCTACCAGAGCGGACAAGGAAGCTGCGGGGCAGGTAGGTGCACGGTACACCAGCAGCAATCCCACTCTGTCTGGCCGGATCAAACACCAGGTGAAAGGCCTCAACTTCTTTGATAGATGGCACAGGAAATCTTCTCACAGACCATTCATCCTTAAAAATAATGACTACACCGTCGTGCCCCCCCCCCCCCCCCCCCC
>QEPC01006190.1:289924-305308 GCA_003113815.1 Sphenodon punctatus
CCCCCCCTGGCCTGGCCCGCCGACCCCCCCAGCTGTCCCATCTGGTCCCCAAGGGGGATTCCCACCCCTCCCTCCCTCCTCCCATTTCACAAAAAACCCTTCCCCCCATTCCTCCCCTCCACCCAATCACCCGTTGCCCCCTCACACCGGGCAACACCCCTCCCTCTATGTGCCCCCTCCTCACAACTGGCTGCACATATTGGGTCCTCCCCACCCTCCCCCCAACCCAGTCCCAAGGGAAGTTCATGGTAATGGATACACTGAGATATATATACTAATTTGTGCAGGTTAGAATCAGACCTGATGAATCTTTGGACCAAATCCTGTTGTCCTTATTCACATGAGTGCTCCTAGTGAAGTCAATGGGCCTGATTCTGACACTTTTTACACAAGTAGAATTTAACTGGAGTTTCTCCTACCTTGCACCAGAGAGAGGATTTCAAAATCTGCGCCAGTGAAATCACTTGCATATACAAAGTAAGTATCCTCTCATAATCCACAATCCTTTTGTTTATGAAAAACAGCAATAGAAATGCTGAGGAGCATATTGCCAGTGAGATACAGCTAAGCCACCAAATTGTCCAGTTATCAAGAAAAGAAAAATCAGGGTAGTAAATAAGATCTAAACCAATTCTAATAAGGAGCTTTCCATAAACCATATCACATTTTTGCCATTTTAAAACCACCCCCAATGCCCTTGTGACAGTTGGTCACTCTGCTACAGACCCCTCCCTCCAAAAAGTATGTCACACAAATCATACCTTCTCCTCATACACATTTGAATACCAGTAATATAGAATCCATGTATTATGTGAGAACTATCTTTTTAGTTTTCAAAAATACAAATGTAATTTGAAAAATGAGTAACCAGAAACAATTTGTGACCAATGCCCGCCTCCCCCTTGTCATAAATTATCACAACTTTGCTATTTCTCTCTTCTTGCCTAATATACTTTATGGACAGTCCTTAAAATGTTTTTTTCCTCCTCCTTTCCCTCTCCCCAAATTTTCTGAGTTGAAAGGAGGAGAAACATGAAGTCTTCTGTAGGAAAGAAGAGAAAATCAGGTTGATAGAAAGTATTTAACATTTGATTGCTCATCAGCCAGCAATTTATATTTGACAAAAGTTTCTGAATATCAAAGCAGCACCTCTGACGTTCGAGGTTCTCCCCTCCTCTGACTTTGGAGTCCATTGAGGCCTTATTGGAGTTTAAAACAAATACAAACACTGACAAAAATTAAGTCCTTAGGAAAATCTTTTCATTACTAAATCTCAGACTCTTTGGGTCTGGAAGAGACCCCAGGCCCACCCCTCTGCACTGTGGCAGAGTTGATTTAATTATTCTATAACTGTTCCTGTACATGGGTATCTCGCCTTGAATAACTCCACCGACAGCGATTGCACAATGTCCCTTGGCAGCTTCTCCCATTGTCTAACAGTCCTTCTACAGTTTTGCCTAATATTTAACCTAAAATTTCCCTCCTGCTTAAGCCAATTACTATTTGTTCCATCCTCATTGACTAATGAGAATAATTGATCCTTTTCCTCTTTATAACATTCTTTTATGCTTCCCGTAATCATGTCCTCTCTCTTTCCTCTTTCCTTTATGCTGAAGATGCCAAGTTATTTTAACCTTTCCTCTTGGATCTTACTTGCTAAACTTTTTTTTTACCATCGTTGTTGATCTCCTCTAAATTCTTCAATTTGCCCATGGTTTTTTTTTCCTCCCTCAAAGTGTGGTGCCCAGAATGGAATGCAGTTACTCCAGTTAAGCTTTAACCAGTGCCAAGCAGAGCGTGATAATTACCACAAGCAACCTAGCTGACCCCCATCTAACAACAAAGACAAAATGTAGCATGTAATTAACATTTTAAAAAAATTAAAAGTTAATTTTCCTTAACAATTAGAACATTCTCCTGCTCAGAAAATAGGAGCTAAGGAACGGAAAGGTTATTGTTCATCTTAGACATCTTTCTTGACTCTGTTCTGCATACTGTACTCCGGACAGTATTGACTCCTTTTTAGGAACATGCTGTACTTCCTCCCCTGCAATCCCTCCTGTTCCTTCTGTGTCTATCCCTTCTGTTTACTCCCTTTGGCCCTTTCTAGACTAGGAAAACTTTCTAAATTTTTCCCACCATTGCTTGTGTGTGCTCCTCTTCACTGGTATACTGCCCCGAGCCTTCGAGGGAAGGGCAGGATAAAAATTTAAACAAACAAATAAACAAATAAATGAATAAATAAATAATCAGTGTTACAAGTCTTAGTGTACATTGTCTTCACAGTTGCTGCTCTTGTTACTTTTATGTTTAGCACCATTAGCTTGTGTCTCAGTATATGGTGGGGAGGGGGCGTTATTATTGTTAGGTTAATGTATGCAGTTCATGACCAACTCTCTCTCCACAAAAATGGGGCATGTGACCATTCTGCAAATAAATTACACTGAAAATACACTGATTCTGCATCACCGAGTCCTGCAGAAACACAAAACCAGCCTGGAAGGCCCCAGAATCTGCTGACCCTCAGAAAAGGGAGCAAAGGGCATATTCTGCCTATTAAAAACATATGCACTGCCAAATTGAGCCAGACCAGTGGTCCATGAAGCCCTGTTTCCTGTCTTCAACAGTAACATTTCCTTTGTTCTATATTGTGACACCAGTGCAGAAAAGGCATTATCATCAGGGTTCCTAGTTTTCCACAACAAAAAATTGGAAATTCTCTGATTAAAAAAAACATAATTCTCTGATTAAAAAAAACAAAATCTGTTTTTTCTGTGATTAAATGTAAATGCTAGTTGACTTTCCCTTACCACAATATTTATTTTATTTTTTTATTCATTTATAAGCATTTATTAGCCGCCCCCTCATGCCTATGGCATCTTGGGACGGCTTACAACAATCAACACACCATAATAAAATTCCATAAAAACAATTTTAAAAATACAACCCCATCAAGAAGTTTAAAATATCAAAATCCCATATCCCTCCCCCAAAACTATCCCACCCTCCCACCCCCCTCTCCGAAGGCCTGCACGAACAGCCAGGTCTTGCAGGCTCGATGAAACGCCAGCAGACCTGGGGCCAGGCAGGCTTCCTCCTGGAGGGAGTTCCAGAACCACGGCCCGGCCACCGAGAATGCCCTCTCCATTGTGGCCCCCCGTCTCACACGAGGGACTTGCAAAAAGGCGCCCCCACTGGACTGAAGGGATCGCTCTGAGATGTGTGTGTGTGTGTGTGTATATATATATATAAACCACATTTTATTGTAATATTTTCATTTTTATGCAATTGTACAGCTACCTGGCCCACCAACAGTCAAATAAATAAATAAATCTGAGGTCTGTGGCACCCTTCAAAATGTCAAGCCCCCTCCCCCCTGCTCCCAGCATATGCCTTTAGGTTGCTTCCCCTCCACTGCCCTAAGCTCGCTGCCTATTCCTCCAGCCTGGTCCCAGACTGTTCTGCCAACCAGAAAGGAGGACCATATAGAGACTGGCACTTGGGG
Source organism: Sphenodon punctatus (assembly GCA_003113815.1). Classification (NCBI taxonomy): domain Eukaryota; kingdom Metazoa; phylum Chordata; class Lepidosauria; order Sphenodontia; family Sphenodontidae; genus Sphenodon; species Sphenodon punctatus. The sequence continues at coordinate 293,430 of QEPC01006190.1, forward strand.
AAGCTGCTAAGGGCCCAATTAGGCCCACCTCCTGTCCCCTCTTCCCCAGGTCCAGAAGACCTGACCGCCCCAATTCATAGTTCCCCTGCCCCCCCAACCCACAGGAGGTCTGTGGCACCCCTAAAAATGCAGAGACTGTGCCCTTTCACAGCACATGCCTTGAGGTTGCTTCCCCTAGACTACAGTCTGCATCCTCGCTACCCCGCGCTCTCTGTGTCCTCCCAAACCTGTACGTTTTTGTCATTTTCTGCTAAATTCTCTGGGGAAAGACAAAATCACTGTTTTTCTCTGGAAAAAAGCAAAATCTCTGTTTTTCCTCTGGTTTTCCATCGCAAAGAGAAAACTAGGAACCCTGATTATCATTAATTACTAGTTTTTGTTCCATGGGGCGTTAATGATTAAACTGAAATTCTGCTAGACATTAATGACCCTTTTCAAACAGGCCATGGTGGGTGGATGGGAATGCACCCACGGTGGGTGGAGGTGGGGGTACGCCCGTTCCCATAGGCACACACCCATCTCCAAGCATGGAGCAACCGGTATTGGAGCCCGTTGCTCCATGCATGGGTGGAGGTGGGTGGAGTGTGGGAGTGTGCACGGACCCCCACCCACCACCTGCAGTGTTCCCATGGATGCCCACCCATCCCCCACCCACCACGGGTGGTGTTTGCACAGGTGACCCCCGCACGCATATGCAGGGGTGGGGGTGCCCATGTGAAGACAGCCAATATGTCAATGGACACTTTACAGGCAGAATGGAGGAGAGGGTTATTTTAAAAAAAATTAATAACCACATAACATTCCACATAACAGTCCGCTGTGGATTTTTAAGGTTCTAAGGAGAATTTAGCACTCATAAATGTGCAAGAGCTGTAGGTATTGATAGGACTGTAGATATGAGATCGGATATTGGCTTTGAATAATAGCACCGCCTAACATGCCAGACACCCATTTGTTAAAATAAAAAGGGTGTTTTATTATTTAGATCACACCTCTAAGCAATATTTTACAAGGTGGATTAAGGAATTTATTATCATTCCTTTATGTATATATAATATGTATGCCGTGATGGTGCACAAAGCTGCATGAAGACCTTTAGAAACAGTCTGGAGAAAACTTAGTGCAGCTTCAAAGCAGAGCAAAGGTGACTCTGAATGCGCAGCTGAAACCAAGCAGAAATAGTGACAGCAAGTTAGCGGTTGGCAACAGAGAATGAAATTGTAGCCAGGATAAGATGATTTTGCAAGAGCCCGAGCACTTGCATGGTTCTTGGTTCCCCTCTCCACTTTTTTATTTATTAAAATGTTCTGGAAAGAGATTAACTTTCTTAGCTCAATATTTATTTTTTCATCTACCTTGAAATGGGTCTTGTAAGGATGTTTATAAATTGATTGGAAAGTTGTCTAGTAACTTTGGTAAGAAACTCCCTCTCCCCTTTACTGAAATGCTGTTTTGTAACTACTTATACAACAGTACTCCTCTGTGAACACAACCAAACTTTGTATGCTGCTGCGCGCAAAGGGTACGGTGACTTTCTGGAACTATTTTATTCTCTTCTTCCCCTTAAGTGGAAGACTACCTGCACTCGAGACCTCGCATCTTCATGAATGCTAGACCCCTTGTCTCTCCCTCTGTTCCCCTTCCTATGTCTCTCCCCCAGTTCCTGTCTCTCAGATTGTAAGCCCTAGGGGNTGCACGGCTTCACTGCTCGCCGCCTGGATCACAATGAGGCAGCAAGCAGGGACTTCTAAAATGGCGTCCGGGAGTTTGCGCCTCTCGTGAGACTCCCAGACGCTTTTTTCCTTTCATGCGGCCACTCCAGTCCGACTTCCGGTGCCGCCAACAGCGGCCCAACACCCCACGGGGGGGCACAGCCAAAACCCTGCCGCTTTTATCGCGGAGGGTGAGTTGTCGACACTGACCATGCTGTGTGCCACACTGTGTGCCGCTGCATGGCCATGCCAATCTCTTAAGGAGATATTTGTAACCATCCTATGCTAACTAATTTAACTTTTTAAATGATAACTTTTGATCCAATCCCTCCACCAGAGTGCGACAATTATGACCTACCACCGGCAATTTGCCCCATCACCCCCTAGGCCGAATCAGCAAGTCACTCCGGGAAAGGCGAAAAACCCTTTACCTTCAAAGTCCAATTAGGTTTGGGGAAAATTCGTTTCCGGTCCAAATTAGCGACCAGTTTGCCCTCGGAGTGGTGGCTTTAAAAGGGGGCGGGTGGGTGGGTGCACGGCTTCACTGCTCGCCGCCTGGATCACAATGAGGCAGCAAGCAGGGACTTCTAAAATGGCGTCCGGGAGTTTGCGCCTCTCGTGAGACTCCCAGACGCTTTTTTCCTTTCATGCGGCCACTCCAGTCCGACTTCCGGTGCCGCCAACAGCGGCCCAACACCCCACGGGGGGGCACAGCCAAAACCCTGCCGCTTTTATCGCGGAGGGTGAGTTGTCGACACTGACCATGCTGTGTGCCACACTGTGTGCCGCTGCATGGCCATGCCAATCTCTTAAGGAGATATTTGTAACCATCCTATGCTAACTAATTTAACTTTTTAAATGATAACTTTTGATCCAATCCCTCCACCAGAGTGCGACAATTATGACCTACCACCGGCAATTTGCCCCATCACCCCCTAGGCCGAATCAGCAAGTCACTCCGGGAAAGGCGAAAAACCCTTTACCTTCAAAGTCCAATTAGGTTTGGGGAAAATTCGTTTCCGGTCCAAATTAGCGACCAGTTTGCCCTCGGAGTGGTGGCTTTAAAAGGGGGCGGGTGGGTGGGTGCACGGCTTCACTGCTCGCCGCCTGGATCACAATGAGGCAGCAAGCAGGGACTTCTAAAATGGCGTCCGGGAGTTTGCGCCTCTCGTGAGACTCCCAGACGCTTTTTTCCTTTCATGCGGCCACTCCAGTCCGACTTCCGGTGCCGCCAACAGCGGCCCAACACCCCACGGGGGGGCACAGCCAAAACCCTGCCGCTTTTATCGCGGAGGGTGAGTTGTCGACACTGACCATGCTGTGTGCCACACTGTGTGCCACTGCATGGCCATGCCAATCTCTTAAGGAGATATTTGTAACCATCCTATGCTAACTAATTTAACTTTTTAAATGATAATTTTTGATCCAACCCCTCCGCCACTAGAACCGCCAGCTCTGCTTGGCTGGTTCACCGCCATCCTATCCATTTCTTCCACTAAACGATGCTTCAGGACCCCAAGATACAGGTTGCACGCTACATCGGACAGATGTACGCCATCACTTCTAAAGAGCTCGTCCCTCTCATAGCTAATCTCCTTGTGCTGTATCACGGCTCCCCCTTTTGACTGACCCAGCTCCCAATCTCTTTATTTGCTCTTCTCCGTGCCCTATCCACTCTACCTGGGCGATTGGCGTTCCCCATACCTGCCTCTGGAGCATCTCAGACCACACGGTTAAACACCCCGGAAATTGATGTTGCACTACTTGCAAGTCGGCCTTTACTCTCTTGGTCAACCACGGTCCTGTCACATTTGGCAATTTGTTTTCCCCTAGATAGATAGATAGATAGATAGATAGATAATTTATTTGCTTTAGCCTTTGGCCATAACAGCATAAAATTGCAACAAATCAAAACATCCAATAATTTGGTATACAAAATATAAAATCACATAATTGCGGATACATTTGAAGTTATCCTTCTCTCATGTCTCATCCCACACATTTACCCCTTTAAACACCTCCACATGAAACCATAATTTGAGTAAACAGCCTTGTAGGACACCCCTAATTAGTTCTCAGGGCTTATAATGGCACCCTGACCCCTATATAACATTTGAGTTCTACCTTACCCTTCTCGGGGGTTATGGCGGCACATTTGATCCCTATGAACTCCTACACAACCATGAAACAAATCCAGCCTCAGTTCTTAATTTAAGTTTTATGGGAAGACAATGTACTTCTCCTATATTTCCCATCCTTTACTAAGTTTGTGTTTCCATACTAGGGTCAAAAACTTTGCCACCATTATTGAAACATTACTGTCACTGTCCCCAAGCAGAAAAAATTCCTTCGATTTCCTTGGATCTAAATTTTCCAGAAGAGAGGTAATAAAAAACTCTCTCCATGTATGATATTGTGGACAAGAAAGAAGAATATGACCCATAGTTTCCACCTCACCCTGGGCTACCTTACAATCAAGACAAAGTCTCTCTTCCCAGGGGGTACCCTCCAATCTACCCTTCATGACTGCTGAGGGGAAAACATTCATTCTCACCAAAGTCAGGGCAACTCTTGTATTACGTAACCTGGGGTTCGACAAATACTTGGCACCCTCACCAGGAGTTCTTATTTCTCTGTATAACCCAGAGACCTTTTGTTGCTGGATTTGTTCACGCTCAAATTGGAGTTCCAAATCATTAATTCACATTTTTACTTCAGGCCAAATTCTGTCAAAGGGCATGGACATTACATATGCTATAGAAAACCCCAAGGATGTAAAGATTTTTTGGATTGTTTCAAACCACATACCCTCCCTACTTACAGCAATCAGGGATGCCAGTGAAGCTGAAGGGAGAAGATTTAAATGAAGCCAATATTTGATAACTGCTAATTTGGCCTGCTTCCCAATTTGACAGAACCCTGCCTCCACTCTTAGGAGGGCTGCCGGGGTAGGTTTGGGGACATGTAAAATGGTCCTCAGAACTCAATTTTGCTCCTTCTCAAGGTCATCTACCTTATTTGGACCCCATACTTGAACCCCATATAAACTGGGGCACCATTTTAGCCTTAATCAACTTTAACGCTGGTTTAACTAGTTTTCCCCCTTTATTCCAGTAGAACCCAGCTATAGCTTGTCCCATTGCCTTAACCGAAGCCCGTGCAGCCTTCAAATGGGCATTCCAAGAGGGAGCAGCCGATACTATGACTCCCAAATATTTATACTGTTTTACTTGGTCAATATTATTGCCCCCTAATGCCCATTTATATTGCTTCCTCTGCCTGCCAATCCCCTAGATGTACTACTATCAATCCGGGCGGCGGATATCTCTCCGTTGCTGCGTTCAGCTTTGGGAGCAATTGCTCCCACTGCATTCCGCGCCGGCCTATCCAGATCAATTCCGTCTGATTGGTAAGGCCCAGCTGGGTACCCCACCCGCTGTGTGCGGCCATCTTCCCTGCCCAATGCACGATGCTGTGACCGACGATCCACCACTCTTGCCTGGGGTGCTGCCGTATCTGCAAAATAAATCACAAGTCATTGTGCATGTTTCGAGCATTCCTCTGTGAAACTCGAGATATAATGCCCCTCCCTCTCTCTCTGACTCTGGTCTCCCTAATGTATGTTCGGAATGCCGCTGATCGCCAGCTTCCTATGTCCTGTCTCTGCTGCCCCGTCAACCCCGTGTGTGCTGCCGTCGATGCCACCCCAATCCTAAATGAGTGTGCGCTATAGCTGCCCGGGTCGAGCCCTGCCTCCCTGGCACACCTCTTAAGGACTGCTCCAAATTGGTATCGGGTCAAGGGTGCCCATCCTGATGTACAAATAATGGGCCCACCCCTGGGGGGGGGCGCAGGACTAGGTATTCTCCCATTGCCCTGACAGGACATATTTCTGGATCCTCAGATGGGTACAGCCTAATTAGCTTTCCCTTCCCCTTCTGATCAGTCGTCGATTTCCAGAGGTGGAGCGTGAGCACATCAGCCTGCCATCCCACATCCCCAAATTGAAGTGCCCCACCTATCCTATCCGTCCTGCCCTCCAGGACCAGCTCACTGATGCAGAAAGCTCCGAACAGCGCTACTCGGAAAATTGCCCCAAACAGCACCACCTCACCCCTGGAGTAACATACTCAGTATAATGCTTGTGTAAGGAGGGGAAACAGCTGGGGGGTAATGGGGGCTCTCGTGTCCTGCCTCTGAGGTGTAACCTTAGACCAGCTTTCTCTTAGACGGCTCATAAAAAAAACGTTGTCAGGCGAGGAGTGTCCTGCCAACCTGCTTTCTAATGTGATGACTGCTACCTTTCCTGCAATGGTCCCCGGCGCCAAACCTTTGCCCCGGAGATCCATTGCGAATTGCAGGACCTGGCTTTCAGGGATGGGAAAACCTAGGCTCCACTGCCTTCGTAACCTGAACTCCTGGAATTCGTTGAACGCTGAGTTGTATGCCCACCTGGTTCTGGGTGCGAGGAAACCTCGTACTGCCTGATAGAGATCTATGATCCAAGGTTCCACGTGTCACTCGGGAATGTCTGGGGCTCTTTCTCAGCCTCTGGGGCCAGTGAGCGAAAGCTGTCTATCTGAAACCGAGAAAGGGCATCGGCTATGCCGTTGTTAATACCGGGCACATGCTTAGCTGTGAACAAGATGTTTGCTTTGAGACATCGCATTACAAAAGCACACACCAGCCTCATAACCCTTTCTGATTTAGATGACAGTTTATTGACAACATGCACCACTTCCATGTTGTCACAACAGAACAAGATCTTTTTATTAGTAAATTCCGCCTCCCACAAAACCACGGCCACGACTATGGGGAAAAATTCCAGCAATGTCAGGTCTCGTGTTATGCCCTGTTCTTCCCATTCTGCTGGTCCCAGGCTTGCAAGGTATTGTGGAGTCACTAGGCAGTGGAGCCAGTGTGAGCCGTTTATTTAGATGTTTGTTAACATCAAGAGCCTTTGGGGATACTATTGGCTAACAGGAGTAGTTCTAAATACTTGATTGTCAAATCTGTTTCTACACCCCTGAAGAAGGGTTTTTTGAACCCGAAACGCGTCGGGTTGTAGATTGTTTTTATGATTGTATTGTATTTTTATTTATTTGTAATTTGTTGGTTTATTATATAAACATTCCTTTATATTCATCCATTCTCTACACAGCATCTTTGTTTGTTTTGGATCGAAAACATTTTTCCCCGTTGTTGTAGTCCCAACAAGCTGGGGCAGCCGCTGGCTGCCTCGTCATTCCCCCTTGTCCCCTCTTGCTTGGCTGTCTGCTTCCTGATCGGAACAGCACATGTCTGCTGTCCGATCGGGGGGCGTACCTGGGGCTACTGATGCACTCCAGCCAGATATCATGTGCGTGCACATCCCATCTAAGCCTGGGGTTATTGGCAGCCCTCCGCCGAAATGCCTCGTCATACTGAACCCAGGCCCCAGGTCCCCCCGTGTCAAACGCTCGCCGGACAATGTCCGAGTATTTGAGCATCTCGGCTCCCCTATCTGGGAACTTAATCAAGGTCACCCCCATATAAATCGTGTAGGCTGCTGTCCAATTGGACCACGTCCTCTCTGCTTTTGGCTTTTTGAACCGTTCCCTGTCCTTCCATTCTTCTTTATCATAAGGGTCGGGTATCGGGTCGTTAACAGGAGGGCGAATATATCAATGAATTCGCCACTCCAAATCTTCTCCTTCGTGGCATGGAGCAAATGATCCCCCAGAGGAGCAGATACATCAGCGTACCCTCCTGATAAAGGGCGGGGCTCCTCCCAACGATCACAACACGGGGCAGCTCTCCTGGCACAACACGCACCCATCCCCCAGACTTGGGCAGCCGCCCTCTGGCTGTGGGCTGACCAATGACCACACCTCTCTCCCTGACATGCCTGTGGCCCTGATGGGGGGTAATCCTCCCACTGCCTGCTTGTAGCATGGCACGCATGCGGTCCCTCACCCCATGCACATGATGTCCCAGGGCTTACTAGGGGCTACCACCTTGCTGGTGCATGCCCCTCGTATTCAGTCTCCGTTTTGTCTCCCCAGTCACCCTCATACTCGCCTTCACCATGTTCGAGGTCACGCTGTGAGCCGAATCCCATGCCGATGCTCCCCCTTCCCTGCAATCTCCTCTGCAATGCGTCCAGGCTGCTGGTCAATGCCATCATTCCTTCCTTCAGGGCTTCTATCTGGGCTTCCTGGGTCTGCGGCAACTCCTGGCTCCTCTGACTGGGCCCGGACTCATTGTCCCTATAGCGATATGGTAACACCCGACGACGCCCCTGCCCCTCCCGTCACTGGCCCTCCCCCGCAAGAGGGGTGGAGTAAGGTTCTGCCTCTACCCTTGATTCCACAGCATTCTGTTCCCCTGGACCCATTTGGGCACCCTCCAGCTCCTCTAGCTGGGACTGATATTCAGCCAGCTGGGCCTGCATGGCTTCCAGCGTGACTGAAGCCTGCTCCCCCCCACTCGGCCCCACCTTTGGCCACATGCTTCTTAGGAGGGGGCCTTGCAGTGGGCTTGGCCTTGGCAGGCCTCTGGGCCTTCTGTTTTTTAGGTGGCATTCTACCCTGCTGGGGTCTACTCCCCGCAGTGGTGCTAGCTGGGAAGGGGTGGGAGGTGAGGAGGTATCCTGTTGCCACCTCTCACCAGTTCCCGCCTGCCCCAGCGGCCCTGCCTTAACCTGCGCCTCCCCTATGAATGAGGGAGGGGGGCTTTATACCTATAGGCCCCCTCCTGGTTGCTCCTGAGGGGAGGGTTCCACAGTGGGACCACTCTACCATCCCCCCCCCTCCGCTTCCCCCACCCGTGGTGGGGAAGGGGGCCTTGATTCAATTATTTACACACATACCCCTTGCCTCCCCGGGGGTCCTGTAGCCACTCCAAGCTCCTCGGGGGAATTTCAATCACCCGATGAGGGAGGTGGGGGGGAAAGAAACCTGCTGGCGCTGCCCCCAGCCTCCCTACTGCCACGTGGCCCCGCAGCCCCGACCGAGGGTAGCGTTGCGCCCAGGAGAGCCGGCACACCCCTCCGGAGTCAGCAAAGGCGAACCCGCCCTTGCCCGCCAAACCGCTTTCGCCGCTGCTCTCCCCGCAACGCGGCCCTGCATGGCTTCACTGCTCGCCGCCTGGACCGCAATGAGGCAGCAAGCAGGGACTTCTAAAATGGCATCCGGGAGTTTGCGCCTCTCGCGAGACTCCTGGGCGCTTTTTTCCTTTCATGCGGCCGCTCCAACCCGACTTCCGGTGCCGCCAACAGCGGCCCAGCACCCCTCCTCGTCCCCTTCCTCCCACGGGGGGGGGCGCCGCCAAAACCCCACCACTTTTATCACAGAGGGTGAGTTCTGAACCGTTGGCAATTAGTCTTGATGTGCCTCTGTTGCATTCCTTACTTATTAATTCTAATTCTCTATACAATGGTACCTGAATTACCAGGAGGATTATTAAGGAGGATTGTTTTTGACCTACTTATTGGGTTGACCCATTTAGTGTTCTGGGTGTGAAATGTATTATTTGCCGAATTATTATATGTTGTAGAGAACTTCAGGTAATTCTGGTGTGGGGTTGGTTGTACCTTCCCTTCCTGGTGAGAGCAGAAGGGAGGGGGGTGGGGGGCCCCCCTCTTTCTCTCCTGGTGGCAGCAGGAGGGGGTGGGGGGTAGAGAAGAGTTGGTGGATTACCGGAGTTGGAGGGAGGGTTGACAGTAAGACCTGGATTGTAAGGTCTTGTTATGTTTAATATGAATTTGGTATATTGTATTTATATTATATTGCATTTGTACTGTTGTTCTATTATGTTGAAGTTATATTGTTGTCATGTATTTCATTTTTGTTCGCCGCCTTGAGTCACTTTGCGAGAGACTGCGGGGTAGAAATTAAAAATGAAAAAAATGAAATGAAAATGAATAACAACTTCCTAACAAAAGCAGCTTATAGAATCTGGATAATACTTGGATCATGGAAAATATGGATTATGATTATGCTTTCCTATCTGGGCTATTATGGGAATAGCTACATTGCTAATAACAGGGCACTCATAAGTCTTTGCAGACCTCAGTCCCTTGCCAGTTGCGCAAACTCCTACAAAGAGTTCAGTTTTCTTTGCCAGCGTAAAGCAACCAATATTCCACTTCCCCAAGTCAGAGTTCCATCTTCCTCCACTAAGCCAGTTTCAGAGGGTATTTTCAAATGAGACACTGCCATGGGTGGCAACGCTTTACCACGGCGTGACCACCCTTGGTGGTGTCACGTTTGTTCCCGCCCGCCAGATGTTTACCGTGGGCAGGAACAAATAGGTCCTGGATCGTGGCAGGATTAACTCTGGGTTGTACGCTGGGCTCCCTGCCAACACACAATCTAGAGTTAGCCCTGCCACAGACCGTGGTAGAGCGGGCCATCACATATGACGGCCTGCTCTACCTAACTTTGGCCAGTGGCCGGAGCTTTTCCAGGTGGGCACAGCGGCCTCATAGGCCATCACACCCGCCCATCAGGGAGGGGGGTGGGCCGTGCTGAGCAGTACGGGCGGCGGGGCCGTGTGAACCATGTGTGCATGTCCCCCCACCCCAGCTGCCGACACGTTTGTTCAGTGGCTGAGCCAGATCCTGTCCAGGATAAGAGCTCTCACCCTGGGCAGGATCAAAACGTGGCGGTGCTCAGCACCATCACGTCCAGTGTGACCTGCCACCTGCAGTTCCCTAGTTTCACTAAAGGCTTTGTAAGCCTAATGCCATAGACCAGGGGTGAGGAACCTCAGGCCTGGGGGCCAAATGCAACCTGCGGCTAGTTTTATGTGGTCCCTTTCCAGTTCCTGGTTCTGGCTCCTGGATCCAGTTCCCTCTCCAAAACAGTGAATCTTTAGATTGTAAACTCTCAGGCAGGGACCATGTCTATTTTGTTTTTTGTAAAGTACCAGGTACATTGCTTGCACTATATAAATGCTTATAATAATAATAATTAATAATTAATAATAATAAAAACTGAGTTCAGGGTAAGGGAGGAGATGTGAGGGCATACACATAAGGATAGGGGACAGTTGCATGATTTCCCTTCTCTGCCTGAGCACACACCTTAAGCATCCTCACCCCCAATTTCTGTGGGGCCCTCAGAGCTTTTGGTAATTTTCAAAATGGCCCCTGGGTGAGAAACGTTTCCTCAATTCTGGTGCAGAATTAAGTTCCCCTGAACCCCTCTAACTCCTAGATAATGGGTCCCTGAGGCAAACTGCTTGGCTCTTGTTCTATGGCCCTTTCTTTTTCTTGGCTCTTGTTCTATGGCAAACTCCCAGGCTCTAGTTCTGTGGCCCTTTCTTTGTCATCCTCTCTCTTCCTCTTAGGATTTACAGCAAAGCAGACTCATCCATTTCATTTTCTCTCTGAACCTCAGGTAAGGCTTTTATAGCCACTCCTGATCCCAGCCAGGCTAATTAGCTGCAGATGTTTATTTAAATTTATATTCTGCTCTATCCCTAGTAGGAATGGGTGAACAGATCGCGGTTCGGGTTCGGCCATTCGGTTCGGCTGCGTTCGGTTCGGCTGCGTTCGGTTCGTCCGTTCGGTTCGCCCGTTCAGTTCGGATGTTCAGCTGTTTGGTGGTTTGGGTCGAATGTTGAGTTTGGATTCAGTATTCGGTTCGGTCGGGCTCGGTTCGGTCTTTAGTTTGTTGCAATCGGGAACTGAAAATGACATTTGGTTTTTGAAATAAAAGGATAAAACTGAAAAACATATTTCTGGTTATAACATTTTTGTTTCTTATTACTTTTTGATGAAATTTAGGGACATTGTACCCCCAATAAAGGGCACTAGGTGTACCAAAATTCGGAACGATTAGATAAAGGAAACCGATTTCAGAAGCAATTGAATGTTGTGCTTTTAAGAAAAGCTCCATACACATTCATGGCTACAACTTCTTTATCTTGCATCCAATATTCATAAAACTTGTGCATATTACATCCCTCCATATGCTTAATATTTCTGCCAATTTTAGGAAAGAGTGAATAAAGGGTCCCAAGGGTATAAGACATTAACCTGAAAATACATTTCCAGCTGTAACATTTAGATATTCCATTCTGTTTACAGGATATTTGGCAAGAATGTATTAAATACCTTTCCTGCCATTTCAGCAAATGTACAGGAGATTTTGATAAAGGGACCCAATTATATAAGCAATT
>QEPC01006190.1:306756-337425 GCA_003113815.1 Sphenodon punctatus
GGGTGAAAACAGACATGACGCTAACCACCCTTTAACCACCCTTGGTGGTCATTTATGCATGTTTCAGGGCTGTATAGGGCACCAATACAGCCCTGCAACATGCATAAATAACCACCAAGGGTGGTTAAAGGGTGGTTAGCGTCATGTCTGTTTTCACCCTATGTATCAGTGCTAATGATCCTCCCCAAAAGGGTCACTCCCAGAAACTACTTTCTGATATCTGAAACTTGGACTTCACCCTGCAAGTACTTAAGGGGGCCATTACATACATTAAAGAGCTCAGATCTATGGCAATAGGACAATCTGTCCCTAAGACTGGACTGACCTTGAGGCTGGGGGTTTGATGATTGGGGGTGTGGAGTTTTCACCCTTGCCACAGCCGGACCATTACCTCCTGTGAGCCTCCATCCTAGCGTACCTACCTGACCATAGGGGTTTTGGACCAAATAGGATTGTCTGCTTCAGGAGACTTGTGGAACCTAAGAGGTTCCGGAATGCTCTGGAAGAGTTACCTGTAGACCTCGATGGCCACTCCGATGATCCAGTGGCCTTTTGGAACAGCTAGCTAGCAGGGGGTCATTGATCAAGCTGTTTCTAGGCATCCGCTTCTGGCGTTTTGCCGCCACAGGGCCCCATGGTTTATGGAAGACCTGGGGCAGCTGAAGCATGAGGGGAGGCGGTTGGAGTGACGGTGGCACCGTACTCATGCCCAAGATGACTGGTTGCAGCATAGAGCATTTTAGAAGTTCTATGCCGTGGCTGTGAGGGCAGCAAAGAAGCGGTTCTTTGCTGCCTTCATAACATCTGCTCAGTTGTGTCCAGCAGAACTGTTCCAGGTCTGCTGGTTCCAGATTCGTTCGAGGCCCACTGTGACATGTCTTTAGCGTACTTTGCAGATAAAATCTCTCTCATTGAGCATGACTTTGACTCCGCCATTTCAGATGCAATGGCAATGCCAGAGGGGGAGAATGCCCCATCTGGTCAGTGTTTATGGGATGAGTTTCAACTGGTGACACCTGTCGATGTGGTGGATGCACTGGGGTCTGTTCGGGCCACAACTTATGAATTAGATCTGTGCCCATCCTAGTTGGTGAAAGCCTCTGAGGAGTTGTTGGGGCCAGTGCTACCGGGGGTGATCAGTGCCTCCCTTTAGGAGGGGAGGGTGCCAGACTTCCTCAAAGAAGCTGTGGTCCAGTCTCTCCTCAAAAAACCATCACTTGACGTTGGCACCCCAGTGAGTTATCGGCCTGTCTCTAACCTTCCCTTTTTAGGGAGGGTTATTGAATGGATGGTGGTCCATCTGGTGCATCTGGATCACATTGGTTTTCTAGATCCCATGCAGTCAGGCTTTCGTCCAGGTTATGGCACGGAGACAGCGCTTGTGTCCTTGGTCGATGACCTCCTGGAACTAGATAGGGGTCTGTGACCCTGCTGGTTCTGCTAGATCTATTAGCGCCCTTCAGTACCGTTAACCATGAGATGTTGGTGACTTGCCTGCAGGACCTGGGCGGCGAGATGGTACTGTTTTATAATGGTTCCATTCCTACCTCGCAGATAGATTTCAGTGGGTGGTACTAGGAGATTGTACTTCTTCCTCTGGGGACTTCCCATGTGGGGTTCTGAAGGGTTTCATTCTGTCCCCTCTCTTGTTTGACATGTATATGCAGCCACTAGGGGAGGTCATACGCATATGCGGAGTTCAGTGTCATCAATATGTGGATGACACCCAGCTGTATCTTTCATTTTCATCTGACCCAGGCCCTACTGTCTTGTTACTTTCCCAGTGTTTGGCGGCTGTGGGAGATTGGATGAGGTCAAGCCGATTGAGGCTCAATTCCGACAAGACAGAGGTGATGCTAGTGGGTGGGACTGGGGATCTGGGAGAGGGTGTCATCCCCATTATTGGGGGTGTTTGCCCTCTCTTGGTTCCATCTGTGAGGAGTCTTGGGGTGCTCCTGGGCTCACAGCTGCACCTGGATTCCCAGGTGTTACCTGTGGCCAGGAGCACTTTTCGCCAATTACATCTGGTGAGGAGACTCTGCCCATATGTCTCAGACTCCAATCTCGCCACTGTCATCCATGTATTCATCACCTCGAGGCTGGACTATTGCAATGCACTCTGCAGGGGGCTGTCGTTAGCGATGGTTCAGAAGCTGCAGCTGGTGCAAAATGCGGCGACCCACCTCTTTATGGGGATGGGTTGCAGGGAGCACATCCAACCAGTTCTCCGAGCATTGCACTGGCTGCCTATTGTCTTCCGGACCCAATTCAAGGTGCTGGTTTTAACCTTTAAAGCCCTACACGGTCTGGGCCCTGCTTACCTGAGGGATCGTCTCATCCCCCGGGCCCCAGAGCAGCCCCTGCAGTCAACTGAGAGCTCCCTCCAGGAGGTCCTGCATTATCAGCGGGTCCGTACAGACAGGAGGGCATTCTCAGTAGCCGCACCATCACTATGGAATGCCCATCCGGCGGGGATTCCCGGATCTCTTTGCTTTCCAGCATAACTGTAACACCTGGCTGTATTGTTTTATATATAATATGTAAGTTGCCATAGGCAAGAGGGTGTGGGATATAAGTCCAGGGAAATAAATACAAAATAATATATGGGCTCTGCTAATAATTTCTAGATATTGTCATGTGTTCACAGACTTGCCACATATGAAAGCATGGTGGAAATCAACCAGTGTCCATGCTCAATCATGTCCTGTTTTATAAGGGGTCAAGAGCATCAGACCTCCTACTTGGAGCAGAAGTTGTGGCTTTGTTCCTATTTTTAAATAAATTTTAATTCCATCCATAATTTAACACAGAAGCTAACAAAATATGGTGGTTTTTATAATATTTATTTATACATTATAAAAAAATTAAGTAAACATTTGTGCTGGCTAAAAAGTATAACATTCTCATTCCCTGAATTGTGAGTTTTATGTTTTATGAATGTAAAATATCCACATTTCCATAACATAGTGGTGACACTAGGCATATTTTTACCTGTGAAACCTGGTACAAAACCTGGGTCATTCTCTCAAGGTCATAAACAGAGTCTGAATGTCATGGATTCCACAGCTAAGACAATAGACGCACACATAGTGTTTGCCACACTGGCAGAAGGTTTTATGCTTAGCAAATAACTTGATGACTGTGTGACCTGAACTGGACATGCAGACCCTGACCTGAGATTTTTAAGTGCTGTATTATTCAGTGCGGTTCTTATATTGGTCCCAAGTATGAGAAAGACAAGAGCAAAGCAGTAAATAGAAGTTACCTTTTATTGGACCAACTGGGGAGTGTGTGCAAGCTCAGAACTTCACAAAGCTCTCCCTCAGACACCAACAGCATGAGACTAGCTCAGCCACTGACTTGGCATATGTCAGATGGATCCAACTTTGGGGAGAGGACACAAAGATTTATGGTAATTTCAGACGTGACCTCCACGCTGAACCCTGGACGTGGAGGTCAAGACGTGACCTCCACGCTGAACCCGGGATCCGTCTCGGATCCCAGTCTGTAATCAGACCGGCCATCCTTTAGACGTGCCAGCCTGATCGAAGAGGGGGATCAGGAAGGAGGCATGGCTACGCAGCACGACGTGCAGCCACTCAACCCCGCCGCCCCCGCACATCCACGGCCGCTCTCCCTCAGGGAGACGGGCAGGTGCAGCAGCCAATTAGACCACTGCGCCCGATCCCGTCCTGTGGTTGGGACCCAATTCCGGGATGGGGCTGGCAAGCAGACGATCATCGTGGCCATTGCCAGCCCCATCCTGGTTCGTGGCCAACCTAACCACAATTCTGGAGGTGAGGCCGACCACACCTCCAGAACCATGGTCAATTTGATCCCAGCTGTGCGTTCACTGTGGTGAACATCTGGCCGGGAGCAAATAGACGTTCACGAGATCACTGCCACCGCAGGGGATCCACTGTGATTCAGTGTGGTGAACAGCGATCTTGTAACGTCTGAAATTACCCTGAGAAACCCAGAGGAAGAGGCAGTTCTCTTAATGTCACTAATCAGCACTTCACCTGCAGCTGTTTGGGGTGGAGATTGAGCAAAGGTCAGATTTTCAAGCCCAGATGTTGTAATGAATGGTCTGGTTTTACATGGCTGCAGATCCCACTAAGAGTGCCACCAGACCCCTTTCGTCCTGCTTCCTCCTCCCCCTTTCCTCTCTTCTCCTGCTTCTTCCTGTCTGGGGAATCTCCTTTTCAGTGAGCCCCAATATCCAGTAGTTGTGCCAGGGAGATCATCATCAACAAGGTGAGGGGGCCCTAGAGCCAGGAGAGGAAGGGAACGGGAGCAAAGGGTGCTCTGGCTCTAGGGCTGCCTTGCCTCACCTTGTTACTGCCCCTATTGCTTCCCACAATGGAGTCAGAGCTTGATCATCTGTGGCCCCACACATGAGGAGGGACATACACTGGATTTGGTTTTCTGCACCGGCCTTGAGGCGGGGGGTCAGTTAGTAGGAGTTAAGGCTGTAGAGCCTTTGTCATGGTCTGACCATTACCTCCTTAAGACGTGCATCCTGGCGCACGATAGCCCCCGGCAGGGTGCAGGACCTATTAGATCGGTCCGCCCCCGGAGACTTATGGAACCGGATCGGTTCCGGAATGCTCTGGGGGAGTTTCCCCTGGACCTTGACACCCGCTCTGTCGATGATCTCGTAGCCTTCTGGAACACCTTGTTGGCCGAGACCATAGACAGGGTGGCTCCCAGGCGTCCGCTGCCCTCTCGAGTCTCCCGCAGGTCTCCTTGGTTTACTGAGGGTCTGCGGTGTTTGAAGCGGGAGAGCAGGCGGTTAGAGCGACGGTGGCGCCGGACTCGCGACCAGTATGATCGATCGCAGCATAAGAGCAGTTTAAAGGCCTATGCTGTGGCGGTGCAGGCAGCAAAGAAGCAGTTCTTTGCTGCCCTTATTGCATCTGCAAAGTCACGTCCAGCGGAGCTTTTCCGGGTGGTGAAAGGCTTGGTCAGTCCTGCCTGTCTCCGCCTGGACCTGGAGCAATCCAGTGACCGCTGTGACCGGTTTATCGAGTACTTTGTAGATAAGATCGCTCGCATCCGCCACGATTTCGGCACCACAGTTATTGCAGAGGATCATCTTGGGGCTATGGATGCCCCGTCCTGTCCTGTTTTGTGGGATCGGTTTCAGATGGTGTCGCCTGCCGATGTGGATTCCTTGTTGGGATCTGTTCGTGCCACTACTTGTGAGCAAGATCCATGCCCGTCCTGGCTGGTGAAAGCCAGCCAGGAGACGTTACGGCCGTTGTTGGCTGGGGTGGTTGGTGCCTCCCTTCGGGAGGGCAGGGTGCCTGACTGCCTAAAAGAGGCTGTGGTTAGACCCCTGCTCAAGAAACCATCTCTTGACGCTGATGCTCCTGCCAGTTATCGGCCGGTCTCTAATCTTCCCTTTTTAGGGAAGATTATTGAACGGGCTGTGGCACGACAGCTCCAGGAGCATCTGGACCACATCGGTTTCCTTGATCCCTCCCAGTCTGGGTTTCGGCCTGGGTATGGTACGGAGACGGCATTGGTGGCCTTGGTTGACGATCTCCGTCTGGCGTTGGACCAGGGTCGTCAGACCTTACTGGTCCTGCTAGACCTTTCGGCTGCATTCGACACAGTCGATCATGAGGTGTTGGTGACTCGCCTGCGGGACCGTGCTGGAATTGGCGGAACGGTCTTGGACTGGTTTCGTTCATTCCTGGCCGGGAGAACTCACCGGGTGGTCTTGGGGGAGTGTACGTCTTCCCCCCGGGACCTCACGTGTGGAGTCCCGCAGGGTGCCATTCTGTCCCCCCTCTTGTTTAACATCTATATGCAGCCGTTAGGGGAGATCGTGAGGGGGTTTCAGGGCATGCAGTGTCATCAGTATGCTGATGACACTCAGCTCTACCTCTCCTTTTCCACCGACCCAGGCCATGCAGTCTCCTTATTTTCCCAGTGCCTGTCAGCTGTGGGGGCTTGGATGAGGTTGAGCCATCTGCAACTGAATCCTGACAAGACGGAGGTGATGTTGGTGGGCGAGGGCTTGGGGAGCCTGGGGGTGGTTGAATCTCCTCTTGTTGGGGGGGTTCGCCCCCCCATGGTGTCTCAAGTGCGGAGTCTGGGTGTGCTCCTTGATTCGCGGCTCAGCCTGGAATCTCAGGTTGTGGCCGTGGCGGGGAGTGCGTTTCGGCAGTTACATCTTGTCCGGCGGCTTCGGCCGTATCTCTCAGACTCCGACCTCGCCACTGTCATCCATGCCTTCATCACCTCGAGGCTGGATTACTGCAACGCGCTCTACGTGGGGCTGCCCGAGAAGCTGGTCCGGAGGTTGCAGCTGGTGCAGAATGCCGCGGCCCGTCTCCTGACGGGGGCGGGTCGCAGGGAGCACATGACACCAGTGCTCTGGGCTCTGCACTGGCTGCCTATAAAGCACCGGGCCAGGTTCAAGGTGCTGGTTTTAACCTTTAAAGCCCTTCACGGCCTAGGCCCTGCCTATCTGCGGGATCGCCTCACTCCCCATGTACCCGTGCGACCCTTGAGATCGTCCGTGGGAGCCTTTTTGGAGGTTCCCCGGGCGAGGCGGGTGGCCACTGATGTTAGATCTTTTTCGGTGGTCGCCCCTGTGCTGTGGAATTCGCTTCCGGAGGAGGCTCAGCTGGCGCCTACTCTCCTGCTGTTTCGGCGTATATGTAAGACCTGGCTGTTCCGTCAGGCTTTTGGCGGGGGGTAGGGGTGGGGTGGGGCTGGGGATAGGGATGGGGGTTTTCCCCATGTAGGGTATTTTAAATTGTTTTAAAATTTTATTATTGTTTTAAATGAAATGTTGTTCGCCGCCCCGGGTTGCCCTGTGGGCAGGAGGGGCGGGATATACATTTTAAAATAAATAAATAAATAACGACAGAAAGGGAAGAGGGGTGAGACACACATAGGCTGTTTTTACATGGACGTCAGACACTAACCCGTTGGGTTTTTTTTAAAATCCTGGATTCTTAATTCTGGGTTCCCATTTACATGAACATTTAGAACTCCCCCACCTTACCTATTATTTACTCATTATTTATTATATATTTATTATATTTAGCCCTGTTTTAATGTTAATTACTGGATGTTTTAAATTGTTTTTATTGTGTTTTTATGTTGGAAGCCGCCCCGGGCTGCTTTAGCAGGAGGGGCGGGGTAAAAATCTATTAAATAAATAAATAAATAAATAAACTCATTTATAAGGGAAGGTGAAACGGAACCCCATATGGGGACAGTGTCTGCTCCTGTAACCTGGGACTGGTTGAGGACTTGTTACATGTATTGTTTGTCTGTCCTTTGACTGCACATTGGCGGGAGTTGTATTTATCTCCCTGGATTCTCAGCCGGTTATATTTGCCCCCGCCTCTCTTGCTTCGACTCTGCATGGAAGGGAGCTCCCATGAGGGTTTTTTTAGACAGGCCAACTGGGCTTTTCAGCTAGGTAAACGCTGACTAAATGATAGGCCAGGGGGTATGTGGTTTCTCTCGACCA
Organism: Sphenodon punctatus; assembly: GCA_003113815.1. Lineage (NCBI taxonomy): Eukaryota > Metazoa > Chordata > Lepidosauria > Sphenodontia > Sphenodontidae > Sphenodon > Sphenodon punctatus. Next base: position 314,255 of record QEPC01006190.1, read on the forward strand.
ATGTTTTTTTCCATCTGGCTTGTGATTGGTTCAGACTCCCCTTTATTATTAGCCCCTTGTGTATAGCTTGGACCCCTTTAGGTAGGGTCAGGGGATTTATTGCTGGGTTCATTCAGTCCTTGCTGGTATCAAGGAATTTTATTTTTCTGAATTTTGTGGGGTATAGATGTCTCGGGATTTTTTACTGTTGTATTTTAAATTGTTATTTATTTGTTCATTGTAGCATATTATTACCATGATCAGTTATGGATCTTTTTGAGTATGTATTATGTTTTGTGTGTTTGTTTGTTTAGAGTTTTATCCCTTACTTTTTTGTGAATGCTGTAATGGCCTGATGGCTAAATAGCATTAATAAATATACTACTACTACTAACTAATTTATAAATCCAGGATCACAGTGTACATGGTTAATACGGGTTTAGACTAAAAAGGATGACTGCAAAATCCTATGGTGCTGAGCTGCTGAATTCCATCGCTTCTTCCTCTATGATTTTTGTTTCCCTTTAGAGATACCTTTGAACAATCCCACGGCTAATCAATGCACCAGGTTTGGGGTGGGAAGAGAAATCAGAATGCTGATTTCTTGGCCAGAGCTCCAGAAAGCACTGACAACCATAGAGGTGTTCCTGGGTAGAGAGGGTGTTTGCTCTATCTACTAATCTCTATGCTCAATTCAAGTTTACAGTTTACATGGACGTTAACCCGGGTTTATTTGAGCCCAGGTTAAATAAATCCTTGAAAATGAGGATAAAATAAACCAGGGTTCAACCTTTAACCCAGATATTTTATTTATTTATTTTATTTTTATGACGCCCCCATGCCTACAGCATCTCGGGGCGGCTTCCAACACAATACATTAAAACATTAAAATCTAAAAGATCATCATTAAAACCCATTTAAAACACCCCCACACAAATTTAACCCACCGTCCCCATGTCTTACAGGCCTGACTTACAGGCCTGACGGAAGGCCAACAGACACGGGGCCAGCCGTACTTCCTCTGGGAGGGAGTTCCACAGCCGGGGCCCAGCCACCGAGAATGCCCTCTCCATTGTAGCCCCCCGTTTTACACAGCTGACCTCCAGGAGGGTTCCCCCAGTGGACCGGAGGGTCTGTCTTGAGTCACGGAGGGTGAGGTGGCCCCTGAGGTATTTTAAAATAGGATTAGGTTTGTACATGGACATTTAAACCCGGGTTGAGAGATGTTATTTCCGATTTAGTGTCCTTGTAAAAACAGTCAGGGAGAACAACATCAACAAGGTGAGGGGGACCTTAGAGCCAGGAGAGGAAGGAAATGGGAGTGGAGGGTGCTCGGTCTCTAGGGTTGCCATGCCTAACCTTGTTACTGCCGCTGCTGCTTCCTACAATGGAGTCAGAGCTTGATAGTGACAGAAAAGGGTGGGCGGGGGGAGAGACAGACAGAAGATAAGAAAAGCCCCTGCCTGAGAAGAGGAGAGCAGGGTGAGCAGCATCAGAGGGTGGTGCTACTGGATGTTGGGACCCTTTCACACGCACACACCCTACACACGCTTAGCAACATTCTGGTTGCACCTGGTTTTCATTGAATCCAAATAGAAATGTCCCAAATTAAAGCCTTCTAATTAATTTATCCCACCTCCAAAAGCTATCCCATATAGGCTGTTAACATAAGGACACTCTAACACACATAAAATGGATGTTATATTTTTTCATACATGGTACAGGGCACCACTGCAGCCAATCAGCATGGACCCTTGTCCCATGTGATGCCTCCGCCTAGTTTTTCTGGGTGGAGATGGGTGTTAGGCGTCTGTGTAAAGACCACTTGCAATGGGTGGGGAGCATTTCTCTGGGTGGGGATGCTTGTTAGCATCTGTGTGAAAGCCACTTGCGGTGGGTGTTGGTGGGTGTCTGCTTTTGCACAACACGCATCCCCACCCACGGAGCACTCGGCAGTGGAGTCCGTTCCTCCATTTTGCACCATTTTATGTGTGTTAGAGCATCCTTATGTTAACAGCCTTTGTCTCTCTTGAAACTAGCAATATCTGATGTCAGGAGGGTTTGAAGGGACATTCAAGAACGAAGGATTTTACTGAATTAATGTTTTTATGTTTAAGTATTTTCTTTTGTCAGGCAGTTGGTTTATAGAGACAGTCTCTAACCAACTGAGCATGTGACGAATTCTCTCCAGCTCCCTATCAACGGTCCTTCCAACCACAGATCCTGCAGCCTGGAAAAGACCTGAGAGAGGGAAAAGAGGGAAAATGAATGATGTTTAATAAACACAGAAAACAGATCAGATATCTTGTGTGGAGAGGGAATGTCTGAAATGTGGATGGCTTTGCAGGGCATTCAAAGAAAAGGAGGAGAAGCCTTTTTGGGAAAGACACACAGGCCAGCAGAAGGCTAAGAGGAGAGGACATGTGTCCTGGGAGGGGTGATTGAGGGGCAAGGAGGTTTGGTGATGGTAAGGTAGGAAACTGGTCATAACCTGTAATTAAATTTTTTTCTAAAACTAAAGAGATTTTCGATCAGATCTATAAGAAAGATCAGGGACTAAAAAAATAATGCTTTATGCTTCTTGTAAGACATCATCTACCTAAGGTGTGGGACGGTGCTCAATGCCCTAAGAATCATGCTGCTTGCACTGTAAGGCAACTTCATTGGCTCAAGCTCCGTGGAAGTGAATGGGAGCTTGCGCTAGCAGAGCACTTTGAGGATGCAGCTGTTGGGCTCAGATATTAAGATCCGTCATCAGGGCATTTAGCTGGACACTGGCACTTAGCCTCAGTGGAACTCCCATTGAAGTGAGCAGGAGAGCTAAGAGCTGGTGCTAAGTGCCGTGAGGGTTGTGCTGATGATGCTAGCTAGATTTCGGCAGCATTGATGATACGTTATGCTTTGCAGTATTATCTCTGTTTTATAGATGAGTAAATGGGATGGGAAATCAGGCTGAAAAATCAGAATCAAAATCATTACTTTCATTAGCAGTAGGATGCTGTCACAAGGACCATTCCAAGCACAGATCCAAGGATCTCCAGGCAGAGTTAATTTTCCAGAAAATTAACAATTTTGCGGTGCTTTTTTGGCAAGACAGCAGCAAGGTAAATTTGGAGGATTGTGTGAGATGCATCTGTCTGTGTTTGGTGTAACGCAGTGATAGCAATGTTCATTTCAGTTTATAGATTTTTTTATAAAAAGGCAGACTTAAGGTGGCAGATGTGATGTGACCTTCTCTTAAGATTTAAGTTTTCAACATACAGCTAATGCAAAAAGTTCGTTATGCTATACCCTTTTAAAAACATTGAGGAAAATGGAGTTGAACACTACAAACCCAGAAATGTAAGTTTAGTTAAAACCTGGAAGGGAATCTAGGGAATTTAGTTAAAACCTGGAAGTTAAAACCTGGAATCTAGCTGGAAGGTGTAGCTAGATCTCTGTGTTTCATGTTGTGAAGAGAGAAGGGCTGAAACAAGCAGCTCATTGCTGCTCACAAGAAATTTCTCCATATCAGGAAACTTAATCGATTTCCCAACCATTTCCTGATACTGATACAACTCTCAAAATAATGAGAGATGCCGTCCCAGTTTACCAACGTATCGTGTATTGTTACCATACACCGTTCCTTAACCACTTACATTTCCAAGGGTACTGTTTTACTTCCAGGTTTCTGTCTGTCGGCTAGTTGTTCACTGCATTTCAGAGCCAATCACAGTGTGAACCAGCAGATCCACCCAGTAACCTCCTCCCTCCCCCACCACAAACACAATATAAAAACAGAGCTTCTATTCCTTTTCTTTGTGGCTAAAGGAAGGAGTCTTTGCAAGTAGAGGGAAGGTGCTGCAGCATGAGGTGATTATTTCTGGAGAGAGAGAGAATATATATACACACACACAGGACAGGATGTATAGGTATAGGGTTTATTATAGGGCATGGCCATACATAGGTATAGGATTTATACATAGAAGGACCCAGCAGTAGTGGCTCTAAGTCTGTATGGAGGGGGTGGAGCAGAAGCAGCCAAGGGCACTGAGGAGGAGGGCATCAGCTGTGTGGAATAGTACTTCTCCCAGCCATCAGACATGCCCCCGGGCCCCGAGTATGCACGCTGCAATATTTGAAACCAGAGGGTCTTGCAAGGGTCCAGAAGCAGTACCACTGGGCTTCATTTCACCCACGTGCATGAAATAAAGGTGTTCAGCAGACATGCTGGCAGACAATATGCTGTTACCCACCATCACCACCTCAACCAGGAGAGAAGGGCAGGGAGCAGCAGAGGGCTATGGGGAGACAGAACCCACTCTCCTACTCACCATCTCATTCTTTAGTTCCTCCTCCCCAGCCTGGTGATGTGGCAGAGGAGGGTGAGCCTGATGAGCTAGTGCCTTTTTCCAGAGTCTGGATTCAGCCAACATGGTATTGCAAGGCTTGAGGGAATCCCGAGACCACCTCAGACTGCGGTGGAGGGCCATGTGCAGGAGGCAGTGCCAGGCCTATACCTAGTATCTGAGGCAGCAGCAGAGGGAGGCAATAGATGCTTTTTGCCACTCCCTCATGTTGTGGTGGTGGATGTTGAGCAGGGCATTGGACACTGTCAATACAAAGAGCTTGGGGTGGATGTGCCTGACCTCCCTCCTCCCATGCCATGCCTCCAGCAATGGGCGTCCTCCCCAGGTGCCCCCTGAGCCTGAGGCTCCCCAAGGGAGGGTTACTGAACAGTCATCGGGTAATTTCAGACGTTACAAGATCACAGTCAACCACAGTGAATCCCCTGTGGTGGCCATGATTCCCATAACATCAGTTTGATGCCCGCCAGATGTTCACCACAGTGAATCACTGGCGGGAATCAAAATACCCACGAGGTCCAGAACTGTGGTAAGAGCGGGCCCAGGTTTGGGCCTCGGGGCCCAGTACTGTGGTTGGACTGGCCACAATCCGGGATGGGCCGAAGGTAACATCTGTTACCTTCAGCCCGGCCCGAATCGTGGCCCCGACCGTGGGACGGGATCGGGTACAGTGGCCCCATTGGCCACTGTGCCCGCCCATCAACCCGAGGGCGAGCGGTCAGGGGAGCACGGGGGGGGCCGTGCAGCCGCACGTCACACAGCCCCGCCCCGCCCCCTCCCCGCACAGCCCCCTCTCCAATCCCCTGTGAGAATCAGGCTTGGCACGTCTAAAGAACGGCCATCTGGATTCTTGACCGGGATCCGAAACGGATCCTGGTGCGTAGTTCAGCGTGGCGGGCCTCTGGGCCCGTCACGTCTGAAATTACCCATCATCATGCCCTCTTCCTTTCCCATGTGTTGAATTTGTTATTTCCATTTTATTGTAGATAGTGTAGAGTTAAGATAAGTTAAGCACTTACAAGCATAGGAATAGGAGGATAGACACAAGTTTGAGGTGTAGGACACATATGTATGACAAACTACACAAGATTTTGTCTTTTTTATATATAGTTAAATAAATCTCCAAGCTTCCTCTTCTACACGTTTTTCTTCCCCTTTCTTCCCCACTCTTATCCTTTCCCCCCTAGACTGTAACCTTGCCAGGGCGGAGAAGCTTCAGGCCTTCCATTATAGACAGGAAGTGGGCAAGGCTAGACCAATGACAGTATCTATAAAGGTTCAGTCAGTGCTACACAAAAGTGTGTAGATACACGACAGTGCACGTACATTGTTTGTGTACAGCATTCAACTAGTAATAGATAATAGTGAATGGTGGGACGCAAAAGATACACGACAGTGCACGTACATTGTTTGTGTACAGCATTCAACTAGTAATAGATAATAGTGAATGGTGGGACACATGTTTTGAAACAAGTTGAAATAAAATTCATTAACCAATTATTATCATCATCATCTTTATTTAGCGCCATCCTGTCATGGCAGTCCGAGCACTTTACATATAACTAACACAACTTCTTAACCCTCACAACACCCCTGTGAGGTAGGTCAAGATGAGAGAATAATGTGACTGACTCAAGGTCACCCAGTGTGTTTCTGGCTAAGGCAAGACTGGGTCCCCCCCCCCAACTTCCCGGTCTAAGTACTGCACACTTAGCCATTAGACCACGCTGGCTCTATTATAAATTATAATTATAAAGATTATTTTGCAAGGGTTGACGAGGATTTTCCGTGGGTAAAGATCTGAAACAAGGAGGCTGCAGCTGCAAACAGCAAATACTCTTTATTCAGCAGATTTACACAACGCGTTGTGGGCCTCTAGGATCAAGGAATCCCGAGCACCCCTACAACAAAGAGTACTATACTTTTATACTGAAATCCTTGGGCGTAGGGCCCATATATGGTTTTGTCGCATCGGCGCACTTTAGGACCATTACCACATAACTCTTAAACTCATTATTTAGAGAAGGGACAGTTCACTTCTAAGTTCAGATAAGAAAGGAATTAGGGAGGTTTAGGAGGGTCTAATCTAGGCCGAAACCAATTGTATAAAGGAGCAGTCCTGTAAACAAGGTAATCTTCAAAGGTAGGGCTTATTTATTTGAGGAGAACCAGAGTCTGTTTAATATTAAAGGTAAAGCAAGCATTCCTAGCATGACGGGGTAACTATAGGTTATAAACTCTTTAATATTGTCCAAGATGGCAGAGGGTACTATAGGACAAAACAAAATATTGGGGTTTTCTCCATCAGGGTCAACTCACTATTTTCATTACACACATTCACGTACCATACAAAGTCAGAAAAACAAGGGTTGTTTGAACTAAGGAAATCATTCCCAGTTTGTATTTGTTAACAAAATCACAAGGAATGGAATTAAGACGGGGGATATGAATGCAGGACTACACAGTCCTTATGGAACCATCTTATTTCTCATGTGATGTTTGTAAAATGTGTTATTGTGACCAAGATAGGGCAATGGGGACTGAAGATCAAGGAGGACATCTTGTCCACCAACAGCAGATTTCCCCAGCAAAGTACAGTTGCCACTTGTGAAAAAGTCAGAAAAAACAAATATATGACTTCAGTGATAGAGAATAGCTACGTGTAAATCATGTTCAATTTGAATCACATATTCCTTTCTTTAAAAAGATATGAATATATGAAGAATATGCAAGGTCATTGTTTATGTACATGCCTACACAGTGAAGCAAAGGGAGGTTGTATTGAAAAGCAAAACACAAACCAACATCCATTGACAAGAATGGGGGAATGTCACGAGGATGCCTGTATTTGTCAGTCATATGGCACGTTATTCTCCAAAAGGTTACTGTTTATGGCACTTTAGTTCCTGCAAATTCTGCAAAGTCCTGTGGTTGCAGCACAAATGAGGCACGGAGTGGATGTTTTCAACAAATAGTGTGTGTGACCACAACAACTCAGCCAGTGAAGGACATTTTGTAAATTTTTCAAAAATCAATTACAAACCTGAAAAATGAGTGTTTAACAGTAACACAAAACTTGGATAACACAGAAATTAATATTTATGTCACATCATCATCATGACATGTGGTACCTAATCATACCTGAGTCAACCCAACCCTACCCACCACATCCCTAAACAGCCAAAAATCTAACTTCAGAGAAGTTCAGAGGAAGCAGAAGCAATTTGTGCACAAACCTGCTTGCTCCAACATGCAGCCTTTTACCAACTCGAAACTAAGAATTGGCTCAGTGCTCGAAAACTCCCTCCCAAACAATCCTTCTCTGGGTCAGGTGTGGTTCTGGGTGTAGCACCTCACCAAGGTCCTGCTCTGAAAGCAAGAGCTGCGAGGCCTCCCCCTCAGGGATGTAACTCACTGTTCACGTGCAAGAACGCAAGCCTCTCAAGGCTGGTGCTGGAAAGGCATGTATGTGTCTTGCCCACAATGGCCCCTTTTCACACTGGCCATGGCTGCGTGGGGGGAGGGGGTGTACTCTGCAGTGTGAGCAGCGTGCGGGTGCCAGTGCACACATGCCCACGCATGCACACACGCATCTCCACACATGGAGCAGCCTCAGTTTTTCCAGGTTGGTCCGTGCATGGGAATGTGGGGTAAGTGAGAGTGGGGATGCGTGTTTCACGGGAGCGCGCACGCACCCCCCACTCACCGGCTGCAGGATTTACACAAGGTGGTAGCACTCGTGCCCACACAGATCCGCTGTGTGGGCATGAGTGGTACCATCTCGTGTAAAAAGGGCGAATGCTTCCTTCACAACTAAACAGCCTTTCCGATGGGACAAATCTTGATGGGCATCCCAGATGAGCAGCAGCAAGATTGTAAACTGCAGGCCACTTATCCAAATACTTATGTAGAGCAGGAGTGGGGAACGTTCTGGAGCCCATGGGCTGCACTGGCGTTTTGAAAATGTACCACAGGCCAAATAGCCTATCCTCCTACCCTACCCTCAGCATGGGGCAGCAAGGGTCCTTCCCTGTCCTCCTCATCCCTGGTTCTTCAGGTGGGGAGCAACACAAGTCTTTCCCCTACCCCCCCCCTGCCAGCTCTCAGGGGTGGCGCAGAGCATCCTCCAGATACTGCAGGTCCATCTCTCCCACGTTCGGGGAGAGATGCACATGGAATGTCAGGGTACTGCATGGAATAATAAGGATGGAGTAATGAGGAGATGTTGGAATAGCAATGGGGATAAGAACATAAGTGCCATGCTGGGTCAGACCCATAGTCCATCAAACCCAAACCAGGGTACAGTCAGGGTGTAGGATTGGCAGGATGGCAGAGGATAGAGAAGCTAACAGCCTAATCCATGCCATCCATCTGCAATCCCCAGACACACTGCCCACTAGAAAAGAAAAAAAATGGCCACGCACATGATGAGATTAGCAAAACATGAGAATTTGAGAAAAATAGAAACACATTGATCCTGGATCATGCAGCCGACCTCATGTGTATCATGGAGACCTGGCTGGACACTGAGTCAGGGCCTATTCTGGCTGACCTTGTTCCAACTGGGTACTCAGTGCAGCATCAGCCACAGTCAGAGGGACAGGGGGGCGGTGTAGCCATTGTTTTTAGGAACTCATGGTTCGTTAGGAGGTATCCAGTGCAGTTTATGTCGGGTATTGAGGATCTCCATCTTGTAACTGATTTGGCGGGAAACAAATTAGGAGTGCTGCTAGTATGCCATTCACCTACCTGTACAGCAGCATCTGGCAGAGCTGGTGTCGGAGGTGGCATTGCAGTCCATGAAGACGTTTAGTCTTGGGGGACTTCAATATTCACATCGACGCCAGTCTTGGAGGAGCGGAGCATGAGTTTAAAGATGGATGCCATGGCAACCATGGACTCGGCCCAACACATGATGGGGGACATACCCTGGACCTGATTTTCTGCACTGGCCTTGAGGCGGGTGATCCACTGGTGGGGGAGGTTTCAACAGTGCCCTTGTCATGGACGGATCATTACCTCCTGCAGGCCTGTCTCCGGGCGCATGTCTGCCCCCAGAGACTGATGGAACCAGAGAGGTTCCAAAATGCTCTGGGGGGATTACACTCTGATCTTGATGGCTGGACACTCGATGACCTCGTTGCTATTTGGAACAACTTGCTGACTGAGGCCATCAACCGGACGACCCCTAGGCGTCGGCTCTAGGCATCGGCACCAGGATCTGCAGTTGCTGAAGTACAAAGGGTGGTGGTTAGAGTGACGATGGCGTCGTTCTCATGCTGAAACTGACAGATTGTGACATAGAGCCAGTTTGTGAGCCTATACCATGGCTGTGCAGGCAGCAAAGAAGGAGTTTTTTGCTGCCCTCATAGCATTAACAAAGTCTCATCCAGCGGAGCTTTTTCAAGTGTTGAGGGGGCTGATCAGTCCGGCCTCCCTCCGCCTGGAACTGGAGCCTTCCAGTGCCCATTGTGACATGTTTTTTGATTACTTCACTGATAAAATAGCTCGCATTCATCACGACTTCAGTGCTGCACATATTACAGTAGGAGAACCAGAGGTTATGGAAGCCCCGCCTTGTCCTACTTTGTAGGATCGGTTTCAGTGGGTTTTGGCCGCTGATGTAGAGGATGTTCTTGGGATGGTCAGAGCCACCTCTTGTGAACTGGAACTGTGCCCGTCCTGCTGGTTAAGGTCAACCGGGAGATGCTGGGGCCGTTGCTGGCGGGGGTGATCATTGTCTCCCTTTGGGAGGGCAGGGTGCTGAGCTGCCTTAAAGAGGCGGTGGTCTGGCCCCTGCTCAAAAAACTATCTTTGGGCATTGACTCCCTTGCCAGTCATTGCCCTGTCTCTAACCTTCCCATTTTAGGGAAGGTTATTGAACAGGTAGTGGCTCGGCAGTTGCAGGAGCATCTGGACTGACTCAGTTTTCTAGATCCCTGGCAGTCTGGCTTTCGTTTGGGCTATGGCACTGAGACTGCATTTGTGGCTTTGGCTGACGACCTTCACCGTGAATTAGATCAGGGTCAGTTGACCCTGCTGATTCTATTAGATCTGTTGGCTACTTTTGATACTGTTGACCATGAGATGTTGGTGACTCGCCTGCGGGACAGTGCTGGGGTGGGCGGGACTGTTCTTGAATGGTTCCGATAGTTCCTGGCTGGAAGAACTCAGTGAGTCGAGTGGTGCTCAGGGACCATTTTTCATCTCCCCGGAACCTCTTGTGTGGAGTCCCACAGGGTTCCATTCTGTCCCCTCTCCTGTTTAACATGTATATGCAGTGGCTGGGCAAGGTTGTGATGAGCTCTGGAGTTTGTTGTCATCAATATGCTGATGACACTCAACTCTATCTTTCTTTTTCATCTGACCCAGACCCCGCAGTCTCGATACTTACACGATGTTGGCAGCTATGGGAGACCGCATGAGGGCAAGCCGACTGAAGTCGAATCCCAACAAGACGGAGGTGATGCTAGTGGGGAAGGCGGTGGGTGTGGCGTCCCCCGTCATTGACAGGGTTTGTCCTCTGCTGGTTCCCCAGGTTCAGAGTCTGGGAGTACTTCTTGATGAGCAGCTTCGTCTAGATGCCCAGGTTGGAGCTGTGGTGAGGAGTGTATTCCGCCAATTACACCTGGTGCGACAGCTTTGGCCATACATCTCCGACTCCGACCTGGCCACTATCATCCATGCTTTCATCACCTCAAGACTGGACTATTGTAATGCGCTTTACGTGGGGCTGCCCATGGTGACGGTTCGGAGACTGCAGGTGGTGCAGAATGCGGAGGCCCATCTCCTTACAGGGATGAGACACCGTGAACATATTACACCGATGCTCCATTCTCTGCACTGGCTGCCTAGTCTTTTGGGCTCGATTCAAGGTACTGGTTCTTACCTCAAGTCAAGTCAAGTTTATTATTAAGCAGTCAGCTTTTGCCATAGCCATCATGAAAGTTTGTACATAATTCTATAAACAAAAATAAAACATATATACAACATACAACAATTCATGCTGTCCATGGTCAGCATGTTTAGTAATGGCAACAATATCTATAATACGCAAACTTCAGGTCCTCAAAACAGGATAAAACTTAACATTATTCTAATGACTACCTCCACAATAAGCTCAGGACAGTCATGTGTCAATATTTACAGCTTCACTTATATTACATATTCAGACACCTATAATACCCAGAGGAGGAAAATTACAAATCTGTCTCATCATAACTTCTCCTTAAGGAGTGCCTCCCTCTTACTACTTGTCAAAAGGAAGAATAATGCCACTACTTTCATAGGTGCTAAATTATTTGTAGTTAGCAAATAGGACATTTTCTGATAGTCTGGAGAGTATACTTCCTTCTCCAGAAGGGGAGCAATCCAAGCTAACCTCAAGCTTGCATAGTATGGACAGTTTAGCAGCACATGGGAGAGTGATTCAATTTCCTCTTGGAAGCAGGTACACAGTCTGTCACAGTATTTGTAACCTTGGTATCTTCCTCTGACTACTTCAGAGTCAAACAGCTGGAAACGGGCTAAAGTCAACCTTCTCCGTAGTTTAAATTCAAGAAGATGAACCAAATATGGTTCCAAAGAAAAAGTTACTTTAGCCGCAGAATACCAGGGTGCTATACTAATTGTCTTAAGGGTGGATAGCTCGCTTTGTGCAGAAATATCAAAAAGCCGCTGCTTTATTTTGGAAATATTGAAGGATCTGGATATCCCATGTGCTTCTACAGGAAAACCTGCTTGGGTTAATATTTTAACAACCCTGGCCCACCACCAAAATTTCCTGCTCCCAGCATGAGAGCGCTGCTCTAGCCAACACTTATATGGCAAACGTGCAGCCTCCATCCTTGAGATTTTGTCCCAGTATAAAACAGCTCTAATCATCACCAGCACAGATATAGGGAAAAGACCCGTTTCAGTCCAGAGCATGGTAAGTGGCTGTCTCTTATACACATCTAGATGTGTATAAGAGACAGGTTTAGGTCCGTTGCCTCGACTTCCTCTCAGCCAACTCCTCCCTGGGTCCTCACCAATTTGGCTTCTGCCCCCTTCACTCCACTGAAACCGCTCTGGCTAAGATAACCAATGATCTTCTTGTGGCTAAATCCAACCACCTTTACTCTATTCTTGTCCTCCTTGATTTCTCTGCTGCCTTCGACACTGTTGACCACTCGCTCCTGCTTGAATCGCTTCACTCCCTGGGATTCCGGAACTCTGTCCTAGACTGATTCTCCTCCTACCTTTCTGACCGCTCCTTCAATGTATCTCTTCCTAACTTCTCCCCCTCCTCCTCCCTACCCCTCTCGGTCGGGGTTCCCCAAGACTCTGTCCTTTCTCCTCTTCTCTATCTACACACATTCCCTAGGCAAACTCATTGCCTCCCACGGTTTCCAATACCACCTATACGCTGACGACACTCAACTCTATCTCTCCACTCCATTCATCTCCCCCTCTGTTCAAGCTCGTCTCACCAACTGTCTCTCTGATATCTCCGCCTGGATGTCTCAACGCCAACTCAAACTAAACATGGTGAAAACTGAACTCCTTATCTTCCCTCCCAATCCTTCCTCTCCCTCTTCCCTGTCAATTTCCATTGACGGGATCTCCATCCTTCCTGTCCCCCAAGCCCGTAGCTTGGGCTTCATCTTCAACTCGCACCTTACCTTCAAACCCTACATAGACTCTGTGGCCAAATCCTGCCGCTTCTCCCTCCGCAACTTTGCTAAGATCCACCCTTTTCTGTCTGTCTCCTCTGCCAAAACTCTCATCCATGCCCTAGTCATCTCGCGGTTCGACTATTGTAACCTCCTCCTCGCTGGCCTTCCCCGCACTCACCTTTCTTCCCTCATCTCTCTTCAAAACTCTGCTGCCAGGATCATCCACCTACCCCGTCGCTTTGACCATGTGCAGCCTCTCCTCTCCTTTCTCCACTGGCTCCCCCTTCCTGAGCGTATTCTGCACAAACTCCTCGTCTTCACCTACAAAGCCCTTCACAACCTCGCCCCCACCACCACCACCACCTCTCTGCCCTGATCTCCCTCCGAACCCCTGCTCAAGCACTCCGCTCCTCTTCCATCCCCTCCCTCACCCTCCCATGCCTCCTCTGGTCCCCCAACCACCTTCGTCCCTTCTCCCTCGCTGCCCCGCATGCATGGAACTCCTTCCCTGCCCACATCTGCCTTGCCCCCTCCCTTCATACCTTCAAATCCCTCCTCAAAACCCACCTCTTCCACTCTGCCGTTCCTAACTCCTTTTAAACATCCCCACCCAGGATTATCCCCCACCTGTTATCTGCAAATTCCCAATGTACTGTAACCAAGCCAAGAACATGTACCTGAGTTCTCGCATCCTCATGATTGTTGCATCCCTTGTCTCTCCCTCTGTTTCCCCTTCCCTGTCTCCCCTCCCCTCGTCTTCTTTAGATTGTAAGCTCTCGGGCAGGGACCATGTCTATTTTATTCTCTGTAAAGCACCAGGTACATAGCTGGTGCTATATAAATGCTTATAATAATAATAATAATAATAATTAAATAATTAATAAATTAATAATAAATAATAAATATGGTTCCAAAGAAAAAGTTACTTTTGCTGCAGGATACCAGGGTGCTATACTAATTGTCTTAAGGGTGGATAGCTCGCTTTGTGCAGAAATATCAAAAAGCAGCTGCTTTATTTTGGAAATATTGACGGATCTGGATATCCCATGTGCTTCTACAGGAAAACCTGCTTGGGTTAATATTTTAACAACCCCAGTCCACCACCAAAATTTCCTGCTCCCAGCATGAGAGTGCTGCTCTAGCCAACACTTATATGGCAAGCATGCAGCCTCCATCCTTGATATTTTGTCCCAGTATAAAACAGCTCTAATCATCACCAGCACAGATATAGGGAAAAGACCCGTTTCAGTCCAGAGCAATGAGCATAGTAAATGGTGTAGACACTGGGGCACCCAATACTCCCCATATGAACTTATTTTGGACACCCTCCATTCCCAGATGATAACAAGGATAACAGATTTCTGTGCCATAGAGAAGTTACGTCAGGACTTTAGCTTTAAATACTTCAATGGCCTGTACTATATTCACCAGTTGAGAGGCCCTGTATATTCTAAGAATCCCTGCAGTTGAACTCGATGCCTCATTTGTCAGAGAGTCCCTATAGGCTACCCACGATGTTGATGCAGAGAAGGTTACTCCCAAATAAACATACTTCGACACTTGGGCTAGCTGATAATTGCCCAAGGACCATTTATATTGGGCTGTCTTCTTACCAAAGCAGATAACCTGTGATTTTTGGAGGATTTACCTTTAGGTTATTTTCTCTGAAATAAACAGCTAGTTGGTCCAAACATTGCTGAAGACCTAAATTAGTTTGCGACAAAAATATAATATCATCTGCATATAGGAGACTGCTTAGTGGACGATCAATAATTTTGGGGGGCATAGAATTGGCCTTTTCAATAGACTTAACCAAGCCATTTATGAAGAGGTTAAAAAACATTGGTGCCAATAGGCATCCTTGTCTAACTCCTACATGAATATTAAATTAATTAGACACTCTGCCTGTATTACCCAGCCTTACCACTGCTCTGGAATCTCGATGGAGCTCAATCAATAGCTCCAATAAGTTTGGGTTAATGCCAATCTGTGCTAGCTTTGACCAAAGCTTTGATCTATTAACCAAGTCAAAGGCTTGTGAAAAATCAATGAAAGCCACAAATAGGCTACCCCCCATTATTGAGACATATTTATCTATTAAATGGGAGAAAATGAAACAATTGTCAGTAACTGACCGCCCTTGGCAGAAGCTCGCCTGCTCCTCTGCTAGAAACTGATTTCTGTTCACCCATTTCTCTAGCTGCTCTAATAAATAACAGGCATAGATCTTACTTATCACTGAAAAGAGGCTTATTGGCCTATAACAGGCTGGATCCTCTTTATTCCCTTTCTTAAACACTGGGACTATTACACACTGGGACTATTACTGCAATGCCCCAAGAAGGTGGAAAGCATTTAACTCGAATGAATAGGGTGAACAATCTATCGAGCACTGGTATCCACCAGGAGGCAAACTCAAGATAGATATCTGGAGGGATCAAGTTCTCAGCCCAGAACTTTACGCAGTCTCAACTTAGAAATGCAGTGAGATATCATTTCCTCTGAGATATCAGGAAGTGGCACTCTTGCTGCAACCTCTGTTACAGTATTTATTTGAAAAATCTGACCGTCTTCAGACCTTTTAAACACTCCTCTGTAATAATCAACCAGGTTTCTTCCTTGATATACACAGCCATCCCATAATTTCTTGACTTTAAAAAGGAGTTAATGATAGTCCAGAATTTGATAGAATCTCATCTTGAGGCAGTCTGAAATTCTGCCCAGGACTCCATATCTCTAGCCTCTTTTTTACTATACAGTAGCTTTTTATAAGTTCATCTAGAATTTTAAAAGGCTTCCCAAATACATGGGAGCCGTTGAACAGCCCAGACCTTATGTAAAGCCAACAGTTCTTTATAAGTTCTTACCTATAAAGTCCTATACGACTTGGGCCCTATATATCTGTGGGATCACCTCACTCCCCGTTCTCTGGATTGGCCTCTGCAGTCAACCGGGAGCGCCCTTCTCGAAGTCCCCCGGGTATCCCGGGGGGCGACTATGGAAAGGGCGTTCTCATTGGCTGCACCGAGGCTGTGGAACTCCCTCCCAACAGAGGCCCAGGTGGCCCTGGACCTCTCCTCTTTTCAACGTCAATGCAAGACCGGGCTGTTCCACCAGGCCTTTGGCGAAGGAGATGGGTGAGGGTGTGGTATTTTTTTCCTCCCTTCTCTTTTTCCAGGGGGGATGTTTCCCTCTTTTTTTCCTCTTCCCCCTATTTTAGGTGTTTTATGTTGCTGTTTCTGTATTTTTATGTGTGTTTTTATACTTTTATATATTGTAAGCCACCGCGAGCTGCCTTTGGCATCAACTTTGATATCAACTTTGATATCATGTTTTAATAAAATAAATAAAATAAAATGTACAATGAGTGGGTGTTCCATATTGCATAGATACCACAAAGATAGACTTGCACATGCTATACTCAGACGGCCACTGGAAGGTTACCAGCAAAAGAGAGGGAAATGGCACTGCAGTGGGTTTTTTAATTTGCCCCTGGCAACCAATCAGAATTGTCCCCTCCAGATTGTTGACCAAACATGGAAGAATGGAATGCAGTGACATCAGTATTACCCTCAGGATTTGAAATTGATAGCAAAGTGGTTAACTGCAAAACAGTAAATGGGATTCTGTTAAGTTCATATCGATAAATTGTGAAACGAAATGTCAGTCAAGACACTGACGAGTACCGAGAGCTTCTTGATTTGGCTGAGATGGTAACAGGAACCAGAATTTCGATGGGAATTCCCATTTTTGCAAAATTTCATTTCAGCCCCAGTTGACAGAATAATAATGTGTTATATAGATCTCATTTTAGTTTATAGACTATTATTTAAAGGACAAAGTTAGGGGGCAGGTGTGATGTGACCTCACCTTTTCATTTTCCTGCACTGTAGTGTTAAAGTCTAATACTCATAACGTGGAGATAATTTTGCACTTTTTGCCTTAACTGTACTTTGAACTGGAGGGGTTTTTGTTCATTGAATCTTTCTATTACCCAGCACTTCACTAACAACAACAGTCATTCACCCTTAAAGAGCAGAAGCATGCAGAAGGCTATGGGTGAAAACAGACATGATGCTAACCACACTTTAACCACCCTTGGTGGTTATTTATGCCGCTTGGCCCCGTACTGAAAACAACCCTTTCATTCCCTGCCGGGGTCACCCCGTCACGCCATATCAGACGTGCCGGGGGGATCCCGGCGGGGAATGTGGGAGGGGGCGGGGCCGCGCGGCGCAACGTGCCTCTGAGGAGACGGGCGGGCGGCGGGGCCAATGCGGCCGCCGCGTCCGGCTGAATGCGCCACGGCCCGGGATCCCGCCGGTGATCCCGGGCCGTGGAGAGCGGCCAGATGTTACTTTTCGTTGGTCCCTGCCCGGGGTCCGTTTGACCACGCTTCCCAGGACATTCCCCCGGCTAGCCCGGGAAGCGTGGTTCAAATTGACCCCATGTGGGTATTCACCGTGGCGAACACCTGGCAGCCGCCAAACAGACGTTCGAGACACGGTGACCACAGGTGGGTATTCACCGTGGTTCACCTTGATCTCGTAACATCTGAAAATACCCCATGTTGCAGGGCTGCATAGGGCAACAATACAGCCCTGCAACATGCATAAATAACCACCAAGGGTGGTTAAAGGGTGGTTAGCGTCATGTCTGTTTTCACCCACAGAGAACTAACTGGAAGGAGGGCTATGGAAATCTGAATATTAGAAAAGAGAGGGGAAATTGGAGGGACCTAAGGAAGGTGAGGTTAAAATGTTTGTGGCCAGAGAAAGAACAGGTTCTCAGGGTGGGGCGGGGTTAGAAAAGGTGGTGATGGGGAGGATAATGAATAAAGTTATACTATTACTATTAAAATTGTTTATGATATAATGTGTTTTTAATAAAAATGTGGGTATCAATTTATATAAAAATACATATAAAACTAGGGGGGAAATTCAGCAAAAATACCCCTTTGATAATTTTCCACCTAAAATTTTCCAACTTGCATCTTTAATTCCAGGCAGAAAGCTCTTGTTTTTGGCCTCTGTTAGTGCAAATAAGGTCTTGTCTGGACTTAAGTGTCTCATTTATGGGTTCCATTTCTGACACCCCACACAGCAGTTTTATAGCTTCTGTCTTGAACTGAAACTTAAGGCAGACATGATTGCAATAGTAACCACCCACGGCCATTGGCCTGGCTACTTAAAAAAATTAATTTTCATTCATTTATTTAGGAACTATTTTAAATTGCTTTTTACAGTTGAATGTGTATTTTATGCAGCTGCAGTTTTGTTAATTCCCAAGTTACAAACAATGGGCAACATTTTTGTACTCCCTTTCAAGTCAATAGATTTTCTCCCCAGTACAACAGAAGCGGGATTTGGCCTGACTTGTCCCTTCAGTAACTTTAAAGTATCTCATTGTTTGGAATTCAAATACCGTACTCAAACACTAGAATGTGAGTTTTACTGCAAGAATCCATAGGTTGACCGCAAATGGAGAGAAAGAACTGGTTGGAGAATTAGAGTTTTAGTTATGCCATCCCAATTCTAACTCAGGGTTTCTACTTCTGAAGCAGCTTCAGATGACTACTTTCAGAAACTAGATACTTAGCTAGATAGAATACAGGTCTATTCCATAGTTGTGTTTCCTATATATGGGTATTTTGGTTCATCCCACAATAAAGAAGACCACATTTGATCTTTGCTTAACTACAAAATAATTACTACCAGTTGTGGCAGATGTCCTACTGCTGTGGCATTTTTTAAAGGATTTGTACGTAAAAGATGGAAACCTGTACTGATTTAGGGGATATTAGAGTCTATACATTAATTATTCAGAGAATCCAGACTTTTAAAAAGGAGAAAGAAGTTACTTTATAAGTTACATTGACCAAAAAAAATCAAATAATTACATATACGCACATCAATGTCCTACTGCTGTGGCATTCTTAAGAAGGATTTTTATTTAAAAGAGCAGAGTATGAGGAAACTGAAGCTTTGATATTAAAAGTTAGGACTGTGTGAAAGTGACTGCTTAAAAATATTGTCCAAGTAATGCAAAGGCCAAAGTTGTCATTTCCAGAGAAACTGAAGCTACAGGCCAAGAACAATTGCAAAACAAATGAGATTTAAGAACTCCTATCTTAATGAACTTTGGAAAACTATGAACTAAGGGTGAGTATTGAAAAAAGGTTCAGTTTCAATTTACCTTTACTAAATTATCTTTAAGTTTGATAGTGACCAAAAGTGGATTTAAACTTCACTTGCTCACAAAGGCATCAAACAGATTAAACTTGACTTGGGTTTTAAATTTCCAAAAGCAAAACATCTCTAAGAGGAGTTTCAGGCAACAGCACTTGGCCAGCCACACAGCGCTGCTATGTAAGGAACAAAAACAGCAGGGCCAATTTGGGTTTCACAAAATGTTGTTTACCATGTCATTATTTGGGCATGTCAGACCCAGCTTGAAGAGCCACTGCAGCAATGAGATGTCCCTCCCCACAAGAATGTATTCTCATGGTCAGCTGCTCTTCTGGCCTAATAACCCCTTAATAGAATCACAGTGGTTAGAGACCATGGTTCAGTGGGCTATGATATCACTCACAAGAAGAGTGGTTCAAGCATATTACTATTGTACAGTATCTAAGGGCTCATCCACACAACACCCTTTCTCCTTACAAACTCACCACATGTTCCTCAATCTGTATTTGCCTTGGCCAGACGCAATGCATTCATTCAAGAGCTGATTCCTCTGCATTTCCCAACACCACCACTTCCCTTTAGTATTTCTCACAATGCAACAAATGATGGAGGAATATCCTCGTGTTAAATCTCCATGTAACATTCCAGAATTCACATAGAGGGTGTTTTCAGACGTGACGGGGCAGCTTCGCCCCGTTCCGAAAACAACCCAGAGATGCCCCGCCGGGATCACCCAGGCACGGCAAACAGATGTGCCGGGGATCCCGGCGGGGAATCAGGGAGGGGGCGGGGCTGCGCGCCGCAACGTGCGACCGCACGGCCCCACCCCCTCCACGCTCCCTCACCGCCCGCCCTCTGGTGAGACGGGCGGGCGGCAAGACCAATGCCACCGCAGCGTCGGGCCGGTTTGACCATGGCCCGGAATCCCGCCAGGGATTCCGGGCCGTGATCACCGGCCAGATGTTACTTTTTTTTTGTTCTGGCCAGGAATCACTTTCGCCACGCTTCTGTGGATTTTTGCGCCAGGAGCCCCGGAAACGTGGCTGAAATTGATCCCATGTGGGCATTCAGCATGGCGAACATCTGGCAGCCACCGAACAGACATACAGGGCACAGTGACCACATGTAGATATTCAGCGTGGTTCACTGTGATCTCGTCACGTCTGAAAACACCCAGAATGGTGGAGACGGCTCTTTCTCCAGGACTTTCTGGTTGCAACTCTATCATCACCACTCAGGTGCAAGATGTGAGAAGCAGGAAATGATTAATCAAGAGCTGAAGCTTCTTGTGGGAAAATTCATTCACACAACACCATTAGGGTCAGACCCTTGCAAGCAAACACTTGGATAGCAGAGAACACTGGATCTTCAAGTAGCAGAGGAAGTGGCAAGGATTTTACACAGCACTCAGTGTGGGGGGTTGTGACACTGTACCCACTCTAAAAGTGAATGAGCCCTAACACTGACCTTTTTTACACGGGCAGACACAATGCAGGAACACTCAGGGGTGTTAATGCGTGGTTTCCGCCCGTGTAAATTCCGTGGGGGTGCGCATTCCCACGGCATGCATCCCCACGCACGGAGGCACCGGAAAAAACAGGAGGTGCCTCTGTGCATGGGGATGGGTGTGCACCCCATCTGAACCCTCCCCCCACCCACTGCACATAGACGGCGGCACCCCCGCAACCCCACCCAGCCGCGGCCTGTGTAAAAAGGGCCACTGTTTGAGGAAGCTTGTGAGAACACATCCTGAGATGGTCAGTCTTTGGTAAAATCTCAGGCCAGATTTATTCATTCAAAGCCTTAAATTTAAAAACTCAGATAAAGTACTCAGCTATCATATCTGCAAGTACATCTTCCTCTGTGCCCATAAAAACATGTCTGTTTTGCTTGTGAAAAGGTTTGCATTTGTACAATTGTCACCAGTGAGTTTGATATTTGAAAATGGAACCTACATGTCAATATTGTCATTCTAAAAAACTTCCAAGTAGGAAGCAAAGCAAACTTCGCTCCTGGTTTACCAAGACCACTGGCAGCAGAAGAAACTATGGTGATCTCCCAAGCATTGTAACATTCATATGAAGAGTTGTGCCATAAAGGGACTGCAGCATAGCTAGTGTGGAACCCTTTAGAGGGCTGGATTCTTTACACAAATATCCTTGCATTTTAGATATTTTAAGGTTAGGAATTGTTTGGAGCTGGAAATAACATAACAGAAGTTAAGTGTGAAGAAATGTCATTTTGAATCCATTTAATTCACTTCATAGTTTTGTATACAGCCCAATAGAAAGCAGATGGAGGAGAAAGAGCCAAGATACCCCAATAGAGGGCCCAAGGCCACAGCCAGCGTTCTCCTCCCCAAAAACTAACACAGAGGTTGCCCAGTGGATATAGTTTTATTATCTTCAGAGAACACAAGTTCAGAGAGTTCAATGAGAGTCCTATGATATTTGTCAGTTGCCCAACTTCTGATTTGTTCCATGATTCGCTTGCATTTTAGACTTGGCACTGCCTTGTAAAATCAATAGAAGAGATGACGGTAAACTCTCCTATCATAATATAGGAGTTGATGTTCTAGACAGCACATAGCTTTCAGATCAAGAAGGGAAGATAGGAAAGGTGTGGTGTAAAGAAAAAGGAATACGCAACTGAGTGAGAGAAGAATCCTCTGAAACATAAGAATACTTATTAAGATAGGTCCATGGTGCTTGGCAGACAAAAGTTGCTGGGTTATTGAAACTAGATGGGAAGATCACTTGATAAAATAACATGAAATAATCTTGTGTTGGCTCTAGAAGAATAATGGGAGCAATAGGCTTCTCCCCTAAGGTTGGTTAGAAAGTTGTGACTGTGAGCAAGCTAACATCTGAAAGAGTGTTCGTGACAGAAGACGTGGAGATGTGTCATGCTAGAATAATTCCTCTAGCAGTGTCCTGCATAAGAACATAAATGATATACTAGGTCAGACCAATGGTCCAACTAGCCGAGCATCCTGTCTCCAACAATGTGGCCAGCTTGGTCGCTTCAGCAAAGTGCACAACAGGTCATAATGAAGTGATGCATTCCCTGCTATCCACTCCCAGACCCTGACAAGCAGAGGTCTCATCCTCTGACCAATTTGACTGAAAGCTATTTATGGACCTATCCTCTAAGAACTTATCAAATCCTTTTTTGAACCCAGTTATGCTATTGGCCTTTGCAACATCATCCAAAAGTTACTTGTACACAGGGCCAGCCCCAGGCATGTGCCACATGTGCGGCCAGCTGGGGCCCCACGCTTGCCTGGCTGGGCGGCAGGCTGCAGCCAGCTTCTCCCTCCCTGGCTCTGGTCCCCATCCCTCACCTGCCTCTACCTACTAGTAGCTGCAGCAGCAGCAGGAGAGACACCAGGATACCGATCTGGCTGGGAGATAAAGCTATTTGTTTACAAACAACTCCTCCCCAAGTGAGTGATCAGAAGGTTGTTAGGTGCTATTTTTGAGATGGCACCTAACATTCTCACAACTGGGTTGTGCATGCTCACTCTATTCAAATAATAGACCATGTGATGGTCTTGAGCTCCTCTAGTATAAAAAGCACTCTCCACCTCAGAATGATGGTTCCTTCCAACCCTTTTTAGGAATATAAGAAAATTCCATGCGGGGCTAGAAGGGTGGGTGTTGTAAGAACGTTCACAACCATCTTGAACAACCTTGTTTAGAAGGCAGCAACCTTCTGGTCTTCTTCGAGTGGCTCTTCACAGGCTGTTTTTACATGGCTCTGCCGAGTGGGGGGTCCGTGGGTACGCTGGTGCATGGGTGGGGCATGCACACGGCTGCACACGCATCCCTACTCACCCCCCACTCATCCACACCCACAGAGTAACCACCGTTTCCCCCGATTGCTCCATGCATGGGGACGAGTGGAGTTTGTTGGGGGATGCGTGTTAGGCGCGTGCATGCACCTCCACTCACCATGGGTGCGTGTGCCGTGTCATTCACACGGGGCTCCCCCCCCCCCCC
>QEPC01006190.1:340783-362038 GCA_003113815.1 Sphenodon punctatus
ACACTCAGACTAACTCACTATCTCTACTCCCAAATGCCCCTAGTGGTCATTAGGGTTTGTTGGTGCAAAAGGTGATGTCATCTGGAGCTGTTTTTCCAACAAGTTACAGACAGGGACAGAAACTGGTTAGAATGATCTCTAGTTATTTGTTACAGAGGAAAACAAATTATTTTCTGTGACAGTGAAGAACAAATCTTCACCATCTCTTTGTGGCATCCTCTTAGATATTTGGAAATTGCTATCATATCCCCCTCCTTGGTCGGAGTAGTAGAGTTAGAGCTAATGTCAGCAAAATCAGAGCTGGCGCTACAACTAGACACGGAGTTAGCTATAGCCTGTTACCTCTAACTCGTGCCTAGAGTTAGTGGTAACGGGCTGGTGCTGCAAAAAGCAAAAAATGATTGACAGGAGCCAATTATACTGAGTCACCACAAGGACCTGTGGGTAATAAAAAGAGGAGCCCTCAGTTGTGGGGAGAGTGAAGAGAGATGAGCTAGAGGCTGAGTTCCTAGCAAGCCAGTTGGAAGCTGGAGAAAAGGAAACGGCTTCCCCTGAGAGAGAGAGAAAGAGAAAAAAACCTCTGTATTGACAGAAAGGCTAGGACCCAGGAATTCCCCGAGGCGGGGGATGTTCTTGGGGCAGTTCAGGCCACGTTTTGTGAACGTGACCCATGCCCATCCTGTCTGGTTAAGGCCAACCAGGAGACTTTGGGGCCGTTGCTGGCGGGGGTGGTCAATGCCTCCCTTCAGGAGGACAGAGTGCCGGGCTGCTTCAAGGAGGCGACTGGGGGGACTTTTGGCACAATTTATATTTTACCCAATGTAGCAATTTATATATGGCCAAGTTAGAAGAAGATATCATTTTGAATTTGAGCAATAATCCCTTACATAAACTTAGACAATATTATGGGTGTTATATAGGGTGTTTTCAGACGTGACGGGGCGGCTTCGCCCCGTCATGGAAACAACCCAGAGATTCCCCGCCGGGATTAGCTGACACGTCTGTTGGCCGTGCCGGAGTGATCCCGGCGGGGAATCAGGGAATCAGGGAGGGGGCAGGGCAACATGCAGCCGCACGGCCCTGCCCCCCCATGCTCCCATGCCGCCCACCCTCTGGGGAGATGGGCAGGTGCTGCAGCCAATGCGGTCGCGGCACCCGCCCGATTTGACGTTTTGGTGGTTCCTGCCGAGGATCTCTTTGATCACGCTTTCGGGGATTGTCCGGCAGGGAGTTGACCCCATGTGGGAATTGACAGTGGCGAACATCTGGCGGCTGCCTAACAGACGTTCAGGGCAATTTGACCCCATGTGGGTATCGACGGGGGTTCACTGTGATCTCGTAACGTCTGAAAATACCCATAGATGACATATTTATGGTTGTTGATGGTGATATAGACATAGATGGGGTTTTGGTGTGGATTAACACGGTAAGTGATCATATTAAATTTTCAAGCCACTGGGATCCTGTGAGTATGCCATTTCTTGACATTAGAGTCAATGGGTATTTTCAGACATTACGCCGTCCCGATTCATCACAGTGAATCCCCAGTGGGGATGAACCAAACAACCATTCCCCGTGGCCAAAAGATGCCCCAAACAGACGTGCCGGCTGATCCCGGTGGGGAATTGGGGAGGGGGAGGGGTCACGTGGTGCAACGTGCGGCCGCACGGCCCCGCCCCCCATGCTCCCACGCCGCTCGCCCTCTGGGGAGACGGGCGTGCGCCGCAGCCAATGCAGCTGCAGCACCCGCCCAAATTGACCACGGCCCGGAATCCCACCGAGGGGTCACGTGGTGCAACGTGCGGCCGCACGGCCCCGCCCCCCATGCTCCCACGCCGCTCGCCCTCTGGGGAGACGGGCGTGCGCCGCAGCCAATGCAGCTGCAGCACCCGCCCAAATTGACCACGGCCCGGAATCCCACCGAGGATTCCGGGCCGTGGTTGCCGTCCAGATGTTACTTTTTGTTGGTTCCCACCGGGAATCTCTTTGACCACGCTTTCGGCGATTGTCCCTCAGGGAGCCCCGGAAGCGTGGTTGAAATTGACCCCATGTGGGAATCGACCATGGTGAACATCTGGCAGCCGCCAAACAGACGTTCAGGGCGCTTTGGCCCCGCCGCAGGTTTGACCGTGGTTCACTGTGGTTGACTGTGATCTCATAACGTCTGAAAATACCCAGAGTTCTACACAACACCCTATCAGTAATAGGATATTCAAAACCCACTGATAAAAATTCTATCCTGCATTATTATATTCACCATGCTAAACATTTGCAAGACAACTTACCATATGACCAATTTTTACATCTGAAACAAAACTGTACCAGGGAGTCCGATATATGAGAAATATGCAGATGTATTTGCTTTACAATTAAGGGATAGAGGATTCCCTCAAGCAGTTATTGATAAGACTAGATATAGGTCTTCCAGTGTCTCTAGACTTAGTTTATTACAAAATCATTCTACTATAAGTGATGATAAAACACATTGGTTCATGGAATANAGGGGGCTTAGAAGCAGAGATCAGGAAAGGTTAAAGTGACACTCACACTAACTCACTATCTCTACTCCCAAATGCCCCTAGTGGTCATTAGGGTTTGTTGGTGCAAAAGGTGATGTCATCTGGAGCTGTTTTTCCAACAAGTTACAGACAGGGACAGAAACTGGTTAGAATGATCTCTAGTTATTTGTTACAGAGGAAAACAAATTATTTTCTGTGACAGTGAAGAACAAATCTTCACCATCTCTTTGTGGCATCCTCTTAGATATTTGGAAATTGCTATCATATCCCCCTCCTTGGTCGGAGTAGTAGAGTTAGAGCTAATGTCAGCAAAATCAGAGCTGGCGCTACAACTAGACACGGAGTTAGCTATAGCCTGTTACCTCTAACTCGTGCCTAGAGTTAGTGGTAACGGGCTGGTGCTGCAAAAAGCAAAAAATGATTGACAGGAGCCAATTATACTGAGTCACCACAAGGACCTGTGGGTAATAAAAAGAGGAGCCCTCAGTTGTGGGGAGAGTGAAGAGAGATGAGCTAGAGGCTGAGTTCCTAGCAAGCCAGTTGGAAGCTGGAGAAAAGGAAACGGCTTCCCCTGAGAGAGAGAGAAAGAGAAAAAAACCTCTGTATTGACAGAAAGGCTAGGACCCAGGAATTCCCCGAGGCGGGGGATGTTCTTGGGGCAGTTCAGGCCACGTTTTGTGAACGTGACCCATGCCCATCCTGTCTGGTTAAGGCCAACCAGGAGACTTTGGGGCCGTTGCTGGCGGGGGTGGTCAATGCCTCCCTTCAGGAGGACAGAGTGCCGGGCTGCTTCAAGGAGGCGACTGGGGGGACTTTTGGCACAATTTATATTTTACCCAATGTAGCAATTTATATATGGCCAAGTTAGAAGAAGATATCATTTTGAATTTGAGCAATAATCCCTTACATAAACTTAGACAATATTATGGGTGTTATATAGGGTGTTTTCAGACGTGACGGGGCGGCTTCGCCCCGTCATGGAAACAACCCAGAGATTCCCCGCCGGGATTAGCTGACACGTCTGTTGGCCGTGCCGGAGTGATCCCGGCGGGGAATCAGGGAATCAGGGAGGGGGCAGGGCAACATGCAGCCGCACGGCCCTGCCCCCCCATGCTCCCATGCCGCCCACCCTCTGGGGAGATGGGCAGGTGCTGCAGCCAATGCGGTCGCGGCACCCGCCCGATTTGACGTTTTGGTGGTTCCTGCCGAGGATCTCTTTGATCACGCTTTCGGGGATTGTCCGGCAGGGAGTTGACCCCATGTGGGAATTGACAGTGGCGAACATCTGGCGGCTGCCTAACAGACGTTCAGGGCAATTTGACCCCATGTGGGTATCGACGGGGGTTCACTGTGATCTCGTAACGTCTGAAAATACCCATAGATGACATATTTATGGTTGTTGATGGTGATATAGACATAGATGGGGTTTTGGTGTGGATTAACACGGTAAGTGATCATATTAAATTTTCAAGCCACTGGGATCCTGTGAGTATGCCATTTCTTGACATTAGAGTCAATGGGTATTTTCAGACATTACGCCGTCCCGATTCATCACAGTGAATCCCCAGTGGGGATGAACCAAACAACCATTCCCCGTGGCCAAAAGATGCCCCAAACAGACGTGCCGGCTGATCCCGGTGGGGAATTGGGGAGGGGGAGGGGTCACGTGGTGCAACGTGCGGCCGCACGGCCCCGCCCCCCATGCTCCCACGCCGCTCGCCCTCTGGGGAGACGGGCGTGCGCCGCAGCCAATGCAGCTGCAGCACCCGCCCAAATTGACCACGGCCCGGAATCCCACCGAGGATTCCGGGCCGTGGTTGCCGTCCAGATGTTACTTTTTGTTGGTTCCCACCGGGAATCTCTTTGACCACGCTTTCGGCGATTGTCCCTCAGGGAGCCCCGGAAGCGTGGTTGAAATTGACCCCATGTGGGAATCGACCATGGTGAACATCTGGCAGCCGCCAAACAGACGTTCAGGGCGCTTTGGCCCCGCCGCAGGTTTGACCGTGGTTCACTGTGGTTGACTGTGATCTCATAACGTCTGAAAATACCCAGAGTTCTACACAACACCCTATCAGTAATAGGATATTCAAAACCCACTGATAAAAATTCTATCCTGCATTATTATATTCACCATGCTAAACATTTGCAAGACAACTTACCATATGACCAATTTTTACATCTGAAACAAAACTGTACCAGGGAGTCCGATATATGAGAAATATGCAGATGTATTTGCTTTACAATTAAGGGATAGAGGATTCCCTCAAGCAGTTATTGATAAGACTAGATATAGGTCTTCCAGTGTCTCTAGACTTAGTTTATTACAAAATCATTCTACTATAAGTGATGATAAAACACATTGGTTCATGGAATATAACCACTTATCATATGCTATCAAGCATATTATTAATAGACACTGGCACCTCATCCAAGACATTCCTGGATGTGATCTTCCTCCCTGTATTGGATACAGGAGAATGCAAAACATAGGTGACAAGTTAGTTCATTCAGGTATGAGGGTCTGTCAAATATTCCATCATAGAGTTTATGGCCATTATAAATGTGGTCATTGTTCCTGTTGTCCACAGGCTATTGAGACCAAGTAATTTGCATACCCACATAATGGCAGAACAACTGTATTAAGAAACTTTACAAGTTGCAGTTCTTCTTTTGTTGTTTATATCATAATCTGCCCTTGTGGCTTCAGTTATGTGGGACAAACCACAAGAACATTGAGAACAAGGATTTCAGAACATCCAAGTAAAATAAAGTCCCGGTCTGTAGATGCACCATTAACAGTGCATTTTTTTTAGATAAACAACATTCTCCAATTGAGTTCAATGTGTTTGCAGTAGAGCAAATTCAAGTTCAATCACAAAAGGGAGTGGACAGGAATTTATTATTAAGCCAAAGAGAAAACCTTTGGATTCATACCCTTGAAACCTTACACGCAGGGGGTTTAAATGACAAATTGAATATGACTGTGTTTTTATAACATCTGCTTCCAAGGCCTGCATGCTCCATTTGGGGCTTTATATTTATGTATACCATTGTGTGAATGATCCAGCATTAGCCTTTGGGATCACAGGTGTGGGGATTCATACAGGAAGGATTGGTTATACAGGAGTGGGGTAATGGCATTAAATGGGGAGGCCAGTACAGATGCTCCCTCTGAGTGTGCTCCTTGATTGAAATGGTTTGAATTAATAAGAGCCTAATATCTATGTGGGAGTTTTTATAAATTACTAAAGCTTCAACCCTATTCCGTCCTTTGAACTTTTTAGAGATTGTATCTGATGGGTAGTAATAGAGCCTTCTTCCTTTGTTTATCTAGAAGGGCTTTTATGACACATCCCTTTTGGGGTTTTGAGACTAATTCCCCACTTAATGTTAGGGTGGGCAGGTATGCAAATTTTAGAGGCCACTTAGGAGAAACGCAAGTTGCAGGGCTGAACTGGGTCCAATGCAGCCCTGCAACCTGGCGGATTGGATGCGGCGGAGCAGACTGAAACTCAACCCAGACAAGACGGAGGTGATGGTGGTGGGGAGGGCGAAGGGGGTGGTGGCCCCCCTGGTTGGGGGGGTTTGCCCCCCTGTAGCTCAGCAGGTCCGGAGTCTGGGGGTCATATTGGACGCAGACCTGCGGCTGGAGCGGCAGGTGGAGGCAGTCGCTAAGGCTGCCTTCCGCCAGCTTTATCTGGTACGTAGGCTGCGTCCGTATGTCTCTGGCCCGGACCTGGCCTCCCTCATCCATGCCTTCGTCACCTCGCGGCTCGACTACTGTAACGCGCTCTACGTGGGGCTTCCCTTGTTCTTGGCCCGGAGGCTGCAGCTGGTGCAGAATGCGGCGGCCCGTCTTCTTACGGGGACGGGTCGCCGGGAGCACATTACACCGGTGCTCCGAGCGCTGCACTGGCTGCCGATAGTGTGCCGGGCCAAGTTCAAGGTCCTAGTAATGATCTATAAAGCCCTATACGGCCTTGGCCCCTCTTACCTTAGGGACCGCCTCGCCCTTCGCGCCCCGGAACGACTCCTGCGGTCTGCCGGGGGTGCCCTCCTGGAGGTCCCCCGTGTTAAGCGGGGGGCCACGATGGAGCGGGCATTCTCGGTGGTAGGGCCGCGGCTGTGGAACTCCCTTCCGGAGGAAGCTCGCCTGGCCCCAAGCCTTTTGACATTTCGGCGGAACTGTAAGACCTGGCTGTTTGCCCAGGCCTTTGGGAGGGAGGGGGGGGTGATTTTTTAATCCCCCACCTATATATTTATTTATGATTATACACTGCCCTGTTTTATTGATATTTTTATATTTGTATTTTAAATGTTTTAAAACTGTTTTTATTGTTGTTAACCGCCCCGAGCTGCATTGCAGGATGGGGCGGTATAAAAACCTATAAAATAAATTTTAAAAAAAAATAAACCTGTATTTTTCATGTGTCCTCTAAACTATAGGCAAAACAGCACTCGAACTTGTATTCTGTTTTAATTTATACACGTTTTATAAGTTCCTATAGTAGGGAGGATTTTATTTCATTTGGATTGAATTTACAGCAAATGATTAGTCATATAGGGTAAAGGTCTCAGGTACACATACATAACTTACTAAAACACAATTGATACTGGATTGTTTGGATATACTGAGGTTACATTATCATTGTTTTTGTTTGATTAGATTATGATGATTTGATCTTTTGCAAATGTTTTTAAATACCATTGTTGATGACTAAGTTAATTATTTTGAATTATATCTTGTTCATTCCTTTTTTGGCATTTTATGTCTTTGATGTGTAAGTTCAGTATGATATCAATGTATTTGTATCTAAATGGACTGCGAATTTTTGGAGAGTCACAAGAACATATGGAGAGGACTTCCTGGAGTTGAAGTGTCTCACTCGGGAAGAAGAATCTTTTCAGTTATCTTGAGAAAGAAGACTTGAACTGAGTTAAATAACCCGGGAGCTCGTAGATATATTTGATATGACTTTGTGAGACCAACAAGTTTTGGGATTATACATTTGGGTACATGCCCACATTTGGATGTATTGTGTAGCTTCTTGTTACACTTTTATGGTGGTGTAGTATTTCTTATTTGGAAGGTTTTGCTATTATGGTACATGTATCTAGGTCCACATTGGCTTTTGTCAATAAACCATTTATAAATGGAGCCATCTTCTTAAGTTTTATGGTTTTTTGTCCACAGTATGTTAGGTGCTTCTATTATGTTGTTGCTAATATGGCACTAGCAATGTGCCTACTGCTTAACAGCTGAGATTAGAAACGGGTCTTTGCCCCAAGGGACTTATAAATTATGGATGAACTAGGGAGGGAAAGATTCAGTCCTCATGCAGCTATTTCTCCAAGGAGATCACAAGAAGCTTATTGGTGGAATTTTTCTGTGTGGATCGTTAGGGCGTGGCAGGTCCTGCAATGGTGCAGGGGGCTGGACTAGATGACCCTAGATGTCCCTTCCAGCCCTAGTGACTCTCTGACAAGAAGTAGGACCCTTGTAGAATGTTTTTATTTGAATTAGCATAAGAAATTACTGCACCGTTTAAGTCGTTTGGTGTGGCCTTTTTTAGACCAAGATACGCACTTGATTCTGAACAAATCAAGAGACTGATCTGTGAAAGGGACACAATATCAGCTGAACTTGGCGTACTCTCCAGTTACTTTCAGGACAGTGTGATTTATTATTTATTTATTTATTTTATTTTATTTCTTTTTTCAAAACTGAAAAAAGCCTGTTTCAGTTTTGAGTATACATAAATTTATTTGTTCTAGCTCTTTTTATTTTCTTATCTATGTTGTGGGCAGTAAAATCACCATCTACTCCCACAGAATAAAAAGTAATAGTTGAAAGCTTAGAGATTTAGAGTATAATATCTCAGGAATTTTTCCTCAGACAACCTACTCCACTGTTGCTATGGGTTTGGGGTTTTTTAATAGAAAAGGAAACTGTCGGGGTTTTTTGTTTGTTTGTTTTTCTTCTATTTGGATTATGTTTATCATGCTGTAAGATGTGACCACAAGTTTCTGCCACAATTGATCATTATAATTAAGTACAATTTTTAAAAAAACCTGTCAAAACCACTCTCATTGCTTGCCAAGGAGAATCTAATTGAACTTTTACAGCACAAGGTAAATAATGCATGGTCAAATGCTAGAGCCTTCATTATATTTAGATTTCCTACCGTGGCTGGACTCCTATTGGCTTCAGTGTGACTTCTGCCAGAGTAAGAGCTCTGCCTACAGCTTGGGGTTTTACACATCAGAATGTTCTAGCAATAAACACTAGAAATAGAAATTTCCTTTCAAAATCCATTAGGTGGCTAGTGTTTCACTGTTTAGTACTTTTGCTGTTTGCAAGTGGCAGGTCATTAGTCTGTATAGGCCTTCTGTTTCGAACACATTTCACAGCAATGAGGAAGAAATGAAAAGCCAAATGCCTCCCCTCTAGGGACACTCCATGGAGTTAGTGAGTAAGAACAAATGAGGTGGTGGGGGGGGGAATCTCCTGTCTATCCCGGGGAGGACCACTGCAGCCACCGCACTTTGGGCCAGTGGGGAGGACAGTTCAAACAAGAAGCCCAGTTCTCCCCAGGGAATCTGGGGGGCTACAATTACTGGTCCCTCCACACCACGGGTCAGCTGAGGAGCTGTCCACATAGGACAAGACTTCTGGACCCATGCTGTGCAGCACGGGTCCAGGATTGGGCCACTGGGAGGAGCTGATGGCGGAGCCCGGAGGAGCACACTCACCCCCATCAGCTGTTTGGCAGCCCAGATGAATGCACTCCTCCAGGGCCAATCCTCCGACCTTGCCTCATGGAAGGGCCGGACAGGGCCTAACAGACAAGAGGGGGCAGGTTAGCCCAAATTAGCCTGGCTGGGTGAGCCTTAGCTCATGCTGCGTCACTGACCTTCTCCGGACAACACATCCGGTACCAGCCAGTCGCCCACTCCAAGGCGGAAGTGGACGAACATCTGGCAGCCTCCAAATTGATGAGTAGTTGACTCAGGCTACTGTGGTGTTTGTTTTTCACCTAATTTCTTGTGG
Organism: Sphenodon punctatus; assembly: GCA_003113815.1. Taxonomy (NCBI): domain Eukaryota; kingdom Metazoa; phylum Chordata; class Lepidosauria; order Sphenodontia; family Sphenodontidae; genus Sphenodon; species Sphenodon punctatus. Next base: position 350,357 of record QEPC01006190.1, read on the forward strand.
TTGGGGAGCTAGTAGGAATGTCCAGCCCAGGACTCTGCCTGCTGTGTGATGTTGGACAAGCCCCTGGGCTCCTCCGACTACCGTGTCTATTGGGACAGTAAGCTCTGTGGAGAAGGGCCTATCCCCCCTTTAGCACAATGGGGTCTTGATCTTTGCTGCAACTACTAGCATCTCTGTAACACAAAGTAAACAATAATTTACACCAGAGATTAAACGTGACCCTTAGTTTGCAGAACAGCAAACTGTGATAATGTTTTAATACCTTTCTGTGTCTCTCATAGCTGTTACATCCCACTAATACACATACTAAAAAATCCTTACATTCACTTTTGCACACTCTGAAGGAGTTATTTTCAGCTATTCTGTCCAGAGAGCTTGCATTATACAGCTGTCCATTGCTAAATACGTAGCAGACATGGACAAACCAGTAAGGGTTTGTCCAGATGGGATGCTATACTATGTAGTTGTTGTCCAGCTGCTGTCTAGAAGCATGGGATCATTCAGACATGATGTGAGAGGATGTACTGGGTAGCCGCTGCCTCACACCATGCCGTGGGAAAGGCAATCAGGGGTAGCTGCTTCACAATACCTCAGTGACTTAGCAAGGCTGTGGAGGGCCCAAGCTCAGTCATGGGGCAGGGCCTAGAGTGGGGCCTAGAGCTAGAATGGGATGGGGTCATCAGCAAGCCACGACTCAGCCCCCAAGGTGGATGCTTCCTGCGGGGATATGCTCCCCATCTCCTCACTTCAGTAAATCACCGATCCCTGAATCCAATCTTCAGGGGCAGTGGGGTGAGAGAGAGAGAGAGCGTGCACTTGTATATGTGAAAGCATCTTTGTGCATGTATGTGTGTGGAAGCTTAAGCTACTTCTTTGTTTTTGTAAGCAAACAGACTTCCAGTTGTTAAAGAGGCAGGACTATGGAGGATAGGGCCCCCACATTTAATTTTTGCCCTGAGCCTTACAAATTCTAAGGCTGGCTCTGTATGCGATATGGGAGACAGCACGGGCTAGTGGTTACATGGTGGATAACTGCTTATTTCTAGCCTTAATTCTGGCATTTTCTTCTTTTGTGACCTTAAGAGTTATTTATGCCAGAATTTACAAAAGATGGTTAAGTTTCAAGTCAGTCAAGTGTGCTTGTCAGCGTGCCAACAATCTTCAGTCATGCGCGCGGAGCCTTTCCGACGTCATCAACGGCGTGCATTCTATCTTCCCATTCGCATCCCGCCACCATCACTTGTAAGTGCTCTTTACCGTACCTCTGAAAGAGAGAGCCTTTCTGTGATTCAGTTTTCCATGTTGTTTATTAGCAACCATGCCTACTTGTGAAGAATACTTTGAGGCCCTCAGATGAAAATGCTGTGTAAAGTGATAAGTATTAACTACTGTAGCAAACACAGTTTGCATATTCTTTTACACTGTTGAACATGCACCCAAAGCTGCTTTGATGAATACATTTAACTGATCACTAAATAAATGTTCCTCTAGAGAGACACTAGGATGGAACTTGGAAAGAGAAGTGAACATGGAAAAACAAAATAATAATGTTGCTGGTGAATAAAAATTAGTCTGAGTCTTTATAGAAAGTACTATTTGTACACTCTCCCAGTTCTTGTACACAGGCAATTGCTGAAGATGACTCTGTCTTCTAACATGAAAAGGGGCGTAGAGTCATTCTAAAACAGATCTGCCACAGGAATCTGCTATGGTTCCTTTAGTAAAATAACTGTATGATTATCACATGAACCTAGCAAGGTTGGCATTAATGGGACTGAGTTTGGTTTATGCTACACTGAAGTTAAAAGATATCAAACTAATGAGAGCAAGTATGGTCCAAAGACTAGCACTCAGAGCTGGGAGATCTGTATTCCAATCCTGACTTGGTCATGAACTCACTGAGTTACTCTGAGCAAGTCACTATCTCTCAGCCTGTGTTCTCCAGGCCCAGCTGTAAGTTGGGAATAACACTAGTGACTCCGCTACCTCAGAGAGAGATTGATTGAAAGGTGCTCACACAGTATGATGATGAGTACCCATGGAGATCAGAATAATGCCCAAGATACAAGAAGAAATAGCGAGAGGAAGCATGCAGCCTGCTGGCTGGTTGGTATGGGAACAAGCACTGAAATGTATTATTGCTGGATCCCTAGAAGATGACAGGAGTGAATGTGGGATCTGAAGTGCTTACACAAAGGGTTTGGGGATACCCCAATTCCAGGTGGATATCTTCTCAGCAGCAACAATGTTGGTGGAGGAATTCATGCCATCCATGGACCTGACAAATGTTTATCATTTGTGGGCTCTCTCCATGGCCTACTGCGTGCGGAAGCCGCACATTGTGCCGTGTGGAAACCGTGTACATGCACTACTTGCACGCCGGGATCTGTGGGCCAGGGTATTGAGCCCACTGTGTTACTTAATACCAACCACAGAAAGGTCTTTGAATTTCATAGATCCTTTCCTGTCAGTGGGTGTGTCTGCACAATTCTTGATGCTGTTTCAGCCTCCTAGCATAAGGGTAAGTTTTTATGTTTGGTTACTCAAACCCGGGGTCAACCCATGGACTGAACATGGGTTTTCTGAGAGATATTCCCCAAGAAACTCCTTAACAGACCCATGGGGCAGCTGAACAACACATGCATCAAATCAACATCTGTTCACTCAACAGCAGGACTTTGGGCTTGTCGGTTTCACCATCCAGGAGTTTGTCCTGTAGCCTTGAGCTCTGCCTAGTCAATTTCACTGGGTTTTCACTTCAGTTTTACCACCTGGGCTGGGGGGTTGCCTTGCAGCCTGGAGCTTTGTCAATTTCACAAGCAAGGAACTTTCTTTGCAGCCTGGGGCTTTTCCTTGTCAACTCTTCCTTGGGGAAACTTTTTTTTGCAGGGATTCATATATTTATGCTGCCACCTGATAGGCTCTCCCTGTTGCGCAGAGTCTATAGGGAAGCAACACAAACATGGGACAACATGCAGTTTGTTCATGCAGTTCCACCATGGGATGACATTGCAGTATTACCATAGGGCTGATTTTCCCTGGGTAATTTCAGATGTTACGAGATCAGAGTCAACCACAGTGAACCACAGTCAATCCTGCGGCAGGGCCAAAGGGCCCCAAACGTCTGATCGGGAGTCACCAGATGTTCACCACAGACAATCCCCAGCAGGGGACAAAGCTAACCACCCTTTCGGAGGTCCGGCCCGGATCATCTCTGAAAGGGTGGTCAAAGCAATCCCCACCGGGAAATAGCAAAACCGAACGACTGAACGGCAATCACCAGCCGGAAGCACTCAAAATGATTCCCAGCCGGGGACAAAGCACGCAGCGTCGCTGCCAGGCAACAAGTAGCAACACAGACCAGGGAGGGAGATTTAAAGGACACACAGCAACAGGGGAACGTGGCAGGATGGAGCGAGGCAGAAGGGAGAGGAGAGCGGAGGGCAAACAAGGAAGGGAGGAGGAGGAGGTGCAGGCGGAGGAGGCAGTCATGCTGCAGATGGAGGCGGTGGAAGGAGAGCAGCAGCAGCTGGGCCAGGCCTCCCCGGAGCCGACAACCGGACAGGGGCACCAAGGGGGGGGGGGCGGCAGGAGGGGGGAAATGATGATGGCTGCAGGGCCGAGGCACCCAGGCAATCAACCACCCCGCCCCCCCTTATGACCCACAGACATGGAAATTGGCCCGGGAGCCGGAGCCCCCGGAGGAGACGGACGGAAGGCATGCGGAGGAGGAGGACCAGGAGGGCCCTCGCGGGAGACGGTCGTACCACCGAGGGAGGAAATGGGGGCACAGGGAAACCCAGGACTTCATCAAGATCTGGGGGTCCTTGGAGCACCAGCTGGAGCTAGCAGTGAAGCAGAGGAACAAGCACATGTACCAGGAGATCGTGCGGGACATGGAGCCGGCGCGGCACCACAGGACAGTGGCCCAGTGCTGCTCAAAGGTGAAGGAGCTCAAGAGGGGGTACAAGATCATCAAGGACAGCAACCGGCGGTCCGGGCACGGAGCCCGGACCGCCTGCTATTATGACGCCCTGGACCGCATCATCCACATGAAGGGATCGATAGTCGCTCCGTGCCTCGTGGGGAGCGCAGTGGTCCAGGGCAGGGAACGGGCTGAGGTACCCCCTCACCGACCCGCTAGAAGGCACCAGCTATGGGGGCCCTGGCCCCCAAGAGGAATGCCTCAGGACCTCGGGGAGCAGCAGGGCCCACTCGCACACCAGCCCCGAGAGCCCTCACCCAATGTCCGACCCAGCAACCCCAGACCCCAGTCCATGGACCGGGGGTCGCTGGGGGCCACGGCCCGTCTACAGCCACCCACCCATACCCATGTCCTCACAGGTTGCGGCACGCCCCGGCACCCGGGACAGGCAGGTGAGGGGGACATTGTACAGCAGCCCCAGGAGCAGCCTGATGTCCCAGGTGAGGCTGAACGGCAAGGGGGCAGAGGGGGGTCCAGCGGGGCGGGGGGACCCGGGGTGTGGGGGAGGGGGGGCTGGGACACAGGGGGCTGCTGGGGGAGGGCAACGGCCGGTGGAGGGCACATGAACCCTCCGCAGCAGCACGGGATGGGAGGCGGGTGGCAGGGGCTCCTAACTTACCCCTACCGTGCACCCCAACAGAACAACCCGCCAAGGCCCACCCAGCCAGCCCCGTGCCCCAGACACAGTGGATGAGGGAGCACCGGGCACAGGTACAGTGCCAGAGGGAGGAGCAGGTGGAGGACATTTTTCATTTTTTCATTTCATCTTTAATTTATACCCCGCACTCTCCCAACCAAAGTCAGCTCGAGGTGACATAGTCCGCACCACCACCAAGCAGGGCGAGCGGATGATCGCGGCCATCAACAGCATGGAGGCAGCCACAGAAAGGGACGTGCAGTAAGCGGAAGCCAGGGACCAAAGGCTGCAGGTGGAGGTGCGCCTCGAACGGAGGCGGGAGCACCGGGAGCACAGCAGGCAGGTGGAAGCATTCAGGAGGCTGGAGCAGGCCATTGACTGGATGGTGAAGGAGCACTATGCCAAGATGGACCGGTCCCACGACATAGGCACCTTGCTGCTGCATGCGGGGACCATGAGTGCCAACATGATGGCTGCCACCCCTCCGGGCACCCTGCCTGCCCCGGACCCAATGCTGGGCACCGCGGCACCCCTACCGCCACTGCCCCAGGCACCGGCACGCCCGCAGGGCCCGCGCATCCGCCTACCGGTCCCTTCAGGCCTCCGGAGGGAACAGCCACCCAGGGGGATCCCTCTGGCACCGTCCTCCCTCCCAACATGTCCACCCCTCCAGACACCGAGGCCTCCCAGGAAACTTGTGGGTAAATGGACAGCAGGGGGGAGGGGAGCTCGCAGAGCTCCACGGCTGCCACAGGATGGGCAAGAGGACAGCCCCAGATACACCCAGGTCAGGGGAGAAGGGGGAGAGTGGACTGAGGGGGAGGCACGGCACTGGGAGGTGTGTGGTAGTGGTTGTGGGGATACATGTAGGGTGTATGCACATTATATGCACAGGCATCACAATAGCGGCTGCAACTGTGCGACATGGCCCCGGGGATGGGGGTTGGGGTATCCAGGGGGCGTAGCCTGGGTGCCGGTGGCAGCCCCGGAATGGTGGTGATGGCGGTGTGTGGCCTCACGCTACATCTTTCTGGCTGATCCGCCTCGCCAGAGCATCTCGGATGCGCTTTGTGTATCGGTACTCCCTCGAGTTCTCAGCATTCACGTACAGAGGCACAGGGCCGGGTGGGGGCTGGGGCACAAGGTAGTTGGGGGTGGTCCCATCAGTCTCGCACATGTTGTGCAGCACACAGAAGGCTCCGATCACCAGGGCCGAGGTCTCCACCATGTAGTCCAGCCGGCCCGCGAGGCACCTCCAGTGCTGCTTGAGGGCCCCGAAGGCCCTCTCAACCATGGTCCAGCAGGCAAACAGGCGGGTATTGTAGAGCACCTCCACAGGGTTCCTGATGACCGGGTATGCCTTCATCAGTCACCGGGTGAGGGGATAGGATGCAGGGGGGCATCAGCACCCCCTCAATCCGGGACATCTCCATGTTCGCGAAGTCCCCGTGGTACATCTGGGCATAGAAGGGAGAGAGAGTCAGAATCTGGACATCGTGGATGCGGCTGGAGTGGCCGGTGTAGATGTCAGTGAACCGACCCCGGTGGTCCACGACCACCTGCAGCTGCAGGGAGTGGTACCCATGTCGGTTGACATATTCCGAGGCCTCCCCATCAGATGGGCAGAGGATCTCAATGTGGGTGCCATCCATGGTGCCCAGGCAGTTGGGGAAGCCTCCAGCCACGAAGCCGGCCATCACGGCCCCCTGGTTCACCAGCTGGATCGCCAGCCTCCACTGCCTCACAGACATCTTGTAGGATCCCAGCGATGGTGCTCACCCCAACGCCAAAGTGCTGCGACACAGACCGGCAGGAGTCGGGTGTTGCCAGGATCCAGACCCCGAAGGCCACGCACTGGACCATGGAATGGGGGCCCACATGGGTGTGTGCTGCCACTCCAGTCAGGGCATCAACAGCTCCGCGAGTTGCAGGAGGCTGCACCTGTCCATCCAAAAGTGCGCTCTCCAGGTGGCCTCGTCCCAGTGAGCCAGCGCTCGGGTCCACCACCCCTGTGCCCGCTCCGTGACCTATACTCGCCGGGCAGTGGGCATAGTGAGCAGGGCTGCACGCCCCATGGTCTCCCTCCGGCACTGGAGCCAGTTGGTCACCTCGCGGAGCGCCGCTGCCCGCTCCTGGGCATGGCTGAGGGCCTGTCGGGCTGCCCCGGACACCCGCTGGGCCCTGAGCCAGACCAGGGAGTGCCTGCACCCATGGTGGGCTTGCCTGGCTCTAGCTGCGCTCCAGACCATGCACACCTGCAACCGGGCAGCCAGGTGCACCTCCGCGGTTTGGATGCGCATGGGGTCCGTGTGCGAGCGGTACCACTGTGTGCAGATGGCTAGGTGCATCCCGCAGGCACCCAGTCATCCCACATCCCTTGTGGCCGGTGTCCTGGGTGGGGTGCATCTGCACCCGTTATAGACTGGTGTTGGCTTAGCCCCACCCCCTATCTGCTACCTGGCACCCGTGCGGGGGGCCCCAGGTCACCTCTGCCCAGCTCCCTCGGCCGGCTGGCCCAGCTTGCTGCAGGGTGGCCAGTGCATGGCGGTAGGGAACAGCCCATCGAGCACACCTGCGGTCCCAGCATGGTGCCTAGCACATGGGCCCGCCTGCACCCGGGCGTGCAAGCAGCAGCTGCATTCCTGCTGTCATCACCTCCCACCTATCTGTGTTGGCTGCCTGTTGTCCTCGCCGCCCTGATCTCTGTGTAGGCTGTCCTGTCTGTGTGCTTGGTTCCAGCAGCTGTGCTGGGTCCGCACCCTACCCCTCACTCGTTTGCCATGCCATGTTGCGGCCTGTGCCCTTATTGCTTGGCCTTGGAGCTCCCCTGCTTCCCCTCCCATCCCTCCTGGGATTGTGGGGCCCTCATTCCTTTCAGTTATTAGCCACCGCTTGCTGGACCATGGCTGGTAGCGCTTCCCCAGGCTTGTGGGCCCCACCATGCCCGGCGCCCCCCATAGCTGGACCTTCCACAAGACCTGTGTGACCTGTGGCATTCCCCAGCCATACAATTACTCCTGAGCTGCCCGGACAGCCTCTCTGGTGCCTATGCGAGTCTGAGCTCCGGGCTGTGCTACTTTGGCTATGAGGTGAGCGCCCGCAGTTGCCAGCTGCATGCAGAGATGCCAGGCCTGCGTCCCTTTCCCGATGGGCACATCCCGGAGATGAGGTGCTTGCATGTGGGGTGGTCCACAGTGAAGACCGTGTCTGCTCTCTCTGGCCACCTACACAGCCTGCCTGGTGGAGGGGGTCCCTGCCCTGGTGGTTTTCTTCTTCGGCTGCATCCACGGGGCCCGTGCTTACCAGCGGTCACGTGGGGCAGCGTATCACTGCCTGTTAGAACTCGGTCACCTTCTGTGGCCCCCTGCTGCTGACTATGGCTTGTCGGAGCCCACAGAAGTGGAGCTGGCAGTGCTGGCTGGTGTGTGGTCCCGATCCCATGTCCAGGTGGGGCTCGCCATGCAGGATCCCTTCGAGGCATACTACCTCATCACCCACCACATGTCTGTGCTGGGCTACCATCAGAGTATGCTTCAGTGGCCACCTGATGGGCCTCCCGGTCCCCTTCATGACCCCCTGCAGCTGAATGTGAGGCCCCCTGTGCCTTCCGGGTTCTGGATGTTGGCTCCGCTGTGAGCTCCCACCTCTGCCCTGATGCCATGGGTCACTGCCTGATCCCTCCATGATGTCCCGGGCTCGCTGCTTTGCAGGCTGGTTCCAGGGGTTCTGCTGTCCCTGCCTTTGCCTCTGTTCCCCCTCCCCGTCTTCCTCTGAAACTGGTGTTCCCCTCCGTGACTGCCTTCTCCTGTGGCTGTGTCCTGCTCTCCGAGCCGGCCCCCCGCTCCCCAGGTGCTGTTGTCCATCCTCGTCCGGCTCCAAGCCCACCTGTGCCCGTGCCCCCCCAGGTGACTCAGTGACCGTGGGGGTCTGGGGCCCCCGGATTGTGCCTCCCGGCATCCTCCCGGGAGGGGTGGGGTTGGTCACCTGCTCAGCACTTCAGCTCTGGCTCGCTTCCATCCCATTCAGCGCACCCTCACCATGGGGGGGGGGGTGTCCATGACTGCCTCCTGGACCATTCCCGGGCCGCTCAGGGGCCATTCCCTGTCCATGCACCCTCCCCCTTTGCCTGTGCTCTGCCCCTGTGGGGTCCCCCCATGCCTGGGCTTCCTGTGTTGCTCTGGGGTGGCCTGTGCTGCCTGTGCTGTTGTTGGGGTTCCGGGTACCGTTCCCCGTGACCTGCTGTGCCCCCGGGCTGGTCCCCCCCCCCACTTCCTTGGCCCTGGGTCCCCCCCACCCCCCTTTGCCCATTGTGCCGTGTGTGTTGGCCATCCCACTGTGTTCCCCCTTCCCTTCCTTTCCCGTACGGGTGTGTATGCGCCCGGGCGTGTGTGTATGCTGTGTGTTCCACTGTGACCTCGTCTTCCCTGTGCCCGTTGTGTGTGCTGCCTCAGCCGCTCTTCTCCCTCCTCCCCCTCCCTTCCCGTTTCCCTTGTGTGGGCATTTCCTTTTGGCACTTTTGGCTTCCTTTGCCCTCAGTCGGCCATGTCTGCCCCCCACCCCTCCCCGGTGCCTTCTGGGTGTTTTGACCATGGCCTGGAATCGGCAACAGGTCTGTTGCACTGCCCTGGGCCATGGTCGTTCGGTCCAATTCCCTGCTGTGGTCCCAGTTCCGTCACGTCTGTTCAGGGCCTTCCTGGACCACGGGGGGTGGTTGGTCGGCTCGCCACCGCTGGGGATCCACTGTGGTAATTCAGGACCGCGTAACGTCTGAAAATACCCCCTGTTGCTAACTTGAATAGGGGGTTTGGTGGTGGGTTGGAATAGGGTTGTGAAGGGGGATTGGATTTTGGGAATGGGGGTGATATTGGGTGAGTTTTAAGGGTGGGTTGTGGGAGGGTTTGAGGTTTTTGGGGTGGCTTTTTTGTATTCAACCGTTTTTATGGATTGATTTTATATCGGTTGTAAGCGGTCCTGAGCCTTTTTTAGGGAAGGGTGGGATAAAAATTTAAATAAATAAAATAATGTATAAAACCACCCACTAATACCAAGGGTGTTTACAAAACTTTTGATAAAAGCATCTTCTGTTATTGATGGTAGCCTCTTCTGTTTCCTTCATCACCACTCACCACAACCAAATTTTGGAAACTCCATTAATGTAGCTTGCTCTGAGGCAGGAAGAAGCTGACATCAGCAACAGAGATCTTACCAGACTACCCACAACTGACTCAAACTGAGCCATTCCATTAAGACTGGGAAACAACTCCCCTTCCCTTACATCTACTTTTGAGATCTGCATAGAACTTGACCGTGTCCTGTTTGGGAGCGGAAGTGACTCTGGCTTTCTTCATAATCTACATAGAGGGTGATTGCTGTGTTGGTCCCAAATGTAAGCAGTCAAAATTGTTCAGATATCTCTTTTATTGGACCAACTTCTGTTGAGCAGTTCCCAAGCTTTTGAATTGCCCAGGGCCCTTCCTCATGCATGTAATGTGGTGGTGGGGGACCCTTTCTGTCCCGGAGGCCATATTGAAAATTAGTATGAACTCGGCGGGTAGGGTGCCATACCTCCCCTTTAATCCAGAATGCTTATGAAAAATATATGTTGTAGGGCTGCATTGGAACCAGTGCAGCCCTGGACCATATATTTTTCATAAGTGTCCCGGATTAAAGGGGAGGTATGGCAACCCTATCCGCGGGCCCACATAGAGGTTGGGGCGGGGGCACTTTAACAGGTGTATTCAAGAAAAGGAGGGCACAGATCCTTTAAGAAATGGAAGGCTAGTCCCAATGAAAATAATACAAAAGAGCATAAACACTGGCAACGTACATGTAAAGTGTTAATAAGACAGACCAAGAGGGAATTTGAAGGGAGGCTTTGCTAAAGCAGCAAAAACAAGTAACAACATCTTTTTCAAACACATCAGAAGCAAGAAGCCTGCTAGGGAGTCAGTTGGGCCATTAGATGACAAGGGAGTAAAAGGGGTGCTCAGGGAGGATAAGGACATTGCAGAGAAGCTGAACAAGTTCTTTGTGTCTGTCTTCACTGCGGGGGATTTGGGGGAGGTACCCATGCTGGATGCTTGCTTCCTGGGCGAGGACTTTGAAGACCTGTTACAAATCAATGTGATGTTGTAGGATGTTCTAGGGCAAATTGACAAACTGAATACTAAAAAGTCACCAGGCCAGATGGCATTCACCCCAGAGTTTTGAAGGAACTCGGATATGAAATTGCACACCTACTGTTAGTAATTTGTAATCTGCCACTGTACCTGAGGACTGGAGGGTGGCAAATGTAACCCCAATATTTTAAAAGGGATCCAGAGGCAATCCTGGAAATTACAGACCAGTAAGCTTGACGTCTGTGCCGAGCAAAATGGTGGAAACCATCATTAAGGACAGAATTACAGGGCATGTTGACAAACATGGCTTAATGGGGAAGAGTCAACACTGATTTAGTAAAGGTAAGTCATGCCTCACCAACCTGTTGGAATTATTTGAGGGTGTAAATAAGCATGTGGACGGGAGACCCAGTAGACACAGTGTACCTGGATTTCCAGAAAGCATTTGACAAGGTCCCTCATGAGAGACTATTGAGAAAATTAAAAAGTCAGGGGATAGGAGGTAGTGTCTTACTATGGATCAGAAACTGGTTAAAAGATGGAAAGCAAAGGGTTGGACTAAATGGTCAGTTTTCACAATGGGGAGATGTAAAAAGTGGTGTGCCTCAGGGATCTGTATTGGGACCGGTGCTGTTTAATTTATTCATTAATGATTCGGAAAAGGGTGTTAAGAGTGTGGTGATCAAATTTGCAGACAACACCAAGTTATTAAAGGTAGTTAAAACACAAGCAGACTGTGAGGAACTGCAACAGGATCTTACGACACTGGGTGCCTGGGCATCTAAATGGCAAATGAGATTTAATGTGGACAAGTGCAAAGTGATGCACGTAGGGAAAAATAATCCAAACTATGAGTACACAATGCTGGGTACTAAGCTAGGAGTTACCACTCAGGAAAAGGATCTGGGGGTGGTTGTGGACAATACAATGAAATCCACAGC
>QEPC01006190.1:362435-388481 GCA_003113815.1 Sphenodon punctatus
GCGTATAATTGGGTTGTGGAATCTACTGCCAGAGGCTGTGGTAAGGGCCAGTACTATAGCTGAGTTTAAAAGAGGTTTGGACAAGTTTCTGGAAGATAGGTCCATTAGCAGCTATTAGCCAGTCAGGATCAGGGAACATGACGGGAGCTGGGGGGAAACAACAGGGAATGGATCCCCCACTGTGACCTGTTGGGTGCTTCTCCCAAGCCACCGTGATTGGCCACTGTCAGAGACAGGATGCTGGGCTAGATGGACCATTGGTCTGAATCAGTATGGCACTTCTTATGTTTTTATTCTTTAAAGATCATGGATCTGTGCTGTGGATCTGTCCCCTACCTTTGTATACAGGTCCTCCTCTCTGCCCCATTATCCTGAGCTCAGTTTTTTGGTGCTTGGGGGTAGAGACTGGATCCAGGCACTGGAAAGGGGTCAAATAAAACTTGTTGCAGGCCGCATTTGGCCCCTGGGCCTGAGATTCCCCACCCCTGATGTAAGGAGTCAGAACTGCAAACTTGAGCAAATGCAGGCAAGGTATGTGTGGGTGTAATCCTCCCTCTTGGGGTGGATTCCCACACCTGAATTAGGGGAATTAGCAGCACGTCACTGCCCTCCTAAACACAGGTGCCCGTCTGGCACATGTTTATGTGGAGTGGGTCTGGCCTCCAGCCTCCCCTCTAAGCCAGCCTGATCCACCAGTAGTGCAAAGTCTAATCACAGTCTCTATGGGCAGAAGCCCAGCAGTCCCACCTGGATCTCGTCAACACCAAGACTTCCCTTCAACTACCCAGAAGGCTGGCTATCTCCCATAACCTCCTCTAACTGTCCCAACATATGAGGAGCTACCAGTCTGAAGCCCTTCGAGACCCCTTCTCGCAACCCTCTGGCCGCCTCCAGGCCTGCCAAAGCCTCCTTAAGGGACTCTTCTGTTTGGGCAGTGACATGGGTTTGGTACCCTTTAGGGTCCATCTGGATCACCATTACTCAAGCTTCTACAGGTACCACCTCTCCAGATGGCCCCTCAGTTTCCCCCTGAACATCCTGAGTGGCCCGGGATCTCAATATTCGTGGCCACTTTGCTGGTATTGGGTTTGACTAGCACCCTTTGTTCCTCCCTCATGCCCTGTATCCCTACAGTTTGGGTGCCAAAGGTCCAGTTTTTTCCCAGGGAGCCCTTTTCACGAATTGCCCTTCAGTACCCAAACATTTCTTCCCTCTATTTCTCAGTGGGGTAGAGTACTTGAGAGGCAGTTAACCCCTACTCCTGCCTCCAAGTGCTTACCCATTTTTTCTCCAGCTGATTCAGGTTTAACGGGAGTGCGGTTTCACTTAGTCTCTGAAGGACCTGTGAGAAGCCCCTGGTGCCATTCTTGGCAAAAGTAGGCCAGTCCCTGCCAATTATCATGGGCCATAGTAGCCTGGGCAACACTCCTGCTTTCATCCTATATGTTTGTGAACCCATCGAAATGGGTACCATCGCCACCAAGTACCTCCTCCTATCTCCATGTATACAGTGGAGTACAATCTCCTTGTCTGTTTTTATCCATTTCAGGTCAACGAACTACGGTCTAAGCAACTTTTGGTTGGAGCCAGGTGTACTGTATTCCCTAAGGCTTCCACTCAGCCCAGCACTGCCTCAAGGTAAGTAGGCAAGCCTTTCTGTAACCCTGTTACAGTATGTTATTGTGAATACCAGTAGCATAGCTGAGTTTAAACAACAACTGGATAGGTTCTTGGAGGGTAGGTCCATAAGTGGTTATCAGTCAAGTTGGTCAGGAGACACAACCTCTGAGAAGAGCTGGGATTGAACAGTAAGGAATGGATCACCCTGTTTAGTACCTGTCCAAAGTGACAGAAGGTGCCCACTGCTGGAGACAGGATGCTGGGCTTGATGGATCGTTGGTGTGACCCAGTACGACACTTCTTATGATTTTGTGTTCTTATGTGCTGGCAATCCATAGGCTCAAATCAGTGGTTTGAAGGAACTGAGGTAGGCACAGCTGCTCTCCCTTTTTCACCCTTCCCTCAGCCTGTGAGTGCCTCGTGTTAGGAAGGCAGTGTTGGGGGAGCTGCTTCAGAGGTCCACTGCTTCCAAAAGAGGCTCCCGTGAGTGGCAAGTGTGCAGGCACATCCCAATGGTGAGAATGCACAGGGTCATCTCGGAGAATATCGGTTACCAGTAAGTAACCTTCCCCCCCTCCACCCCTTCATCATATTTAAACATTTTATTTATTTAAATTTTTATCCCACCCTTTCTTTAAAAAGGTGCATTGCTAATTACCATTCCTTAACATTTCTTATGCATGTTGCAGGGCTGCATAGGGCACCAATACAACTCAGCAACATACATAAGAAATGTTAAAGTGGAGTTAGCGTTATATCAGTTTTCATCCTATGTCTGTAGCTCTGACAGTTTACATGCCTGAGGAGGGGCCCTGTGAGATCTAACGTTTGCATGCTCTCACTGACAGAAATTGGGCCAATAAAACATAGCTTGTGGACTACTTTGTCTCCCTTCAGCACAAGTGAGGCAGATCCCTAGTTAATTTGCAGTGATTTAGGGCTTACTCCAAAGCCTATTGAAAACAATGAGTATCTTTCCATTTACTACATCAGGCTTGTAGAACACTGGTATATTACTATCCATTTGTATTAGGCCCTTTTTACACAGACACTCTAACACCCATCAATGGGTGTTACATTTTATTATACATGTTGCAGGGCACCACTGCAGCCAATCACCATGGGCCCTGTACACACATAATGCCTCCACCCAGTTCCTCTGGGTGGAGATGGGTGTTGGCCGGTGGGTGGGGAGCATTCCCCTGGGTGGAGATGGGTGGGGGCGTCTGTGTAAACGCCACTTTCAGTGGGTGTGGGTGAGTGTTTGCTCCCGGCCAACACCCAGCTCCACCCACGGAGCAACTGGCAGTGGCGTCCGTTGCTCCCTGGGTGGGAATACTGAAACTAGGAAAGTGGCTTTAACACTTTGTTTTTGCCTCCCTCCCTCCACATCTTATATTAATGCAAATAATGTTCAGGATGTATGGTGGAAAACAAATTCTTTTTATAAAAACGGCATTGCTACCATTGCAGGTGCAACTCATCTAAACCCAGTTTCTTGAAATTAGAAAACAGTCTTTTGCTGTAAAATCAAACTTAGTGATTTATACTATTAATAGCCCAGACAATGGTGAAGATAAATCACTACGGACTATATTCTGCCTTGGCTTTCTATGTAGCCCAATTTGTTCCCAACCACACCACTTGATTTGACAGCTTGCAGTGACCTTATTTTCTCTTCTGAATGGTGTACAATCAAACTCAGTCCTCATTTCCAGTCAACCTTATTCATTGTTACTTTTATTCCAATAATTCCTTGGCATGGTTTAGGGGCTACTGAAGTGTTAATGACTGCATAAAGCAACAACCAGGGCATTTACAGTAGATATAAACTAGTAAAACTAGCTAGGTTATTATCGTCACAAAAATGCATATGTTTGGAATAGCATCCGTGTAGAACAAGGCACTGATCCAAATGCTGCATGATTCATGTGCACATTTAGCAAGGCAAAAGCAAAAATGGGCTAAACGTTAGAGGGAGAATTTAAATTGGACAGAGCTGCAGGTGCTCAGCACTTTGGAAAGTCAGGACTCTGCTCAGGTGCGTTGATTTGAATTTAATTCTAGACATACATGTTAGTAAGACCTTGGTCATGATTTTTTCTAATTAGAAGGATTGTGATCATGAATGGGGTCGGGGGTGTATAAATTCTTATGGAGACAGCAGGACTATATGAGCAAGAATTCTGTTCTCTTGTGGCCTGAAGGTCTGGGCTGTGGACTGGGTCCTTTGAGAGCTTCCTTTTCTGGAGAGGCAATCAGTTCCCTGATCCTCCTACACTGTTGCTCAATTTTTGCTTTGCCCTAATGTCAGAACATTTTCCAGAAGTATTGTTAATAAAAATGTATGCCCCTTGGCCTCTCGCTGAGTCTCTTTTCCAGAGCAAGATGACTGGAAGGTTGTTTGTGGCAATTACTCATCAAGAATGAATTGTGTGGTAACAACCACAGTTGTAATTAAAGTACAGTATGTGTAGGTTGAAGCAGTCCCTGTGGGTCTCTGTGGCAAATCATAAATTCCCATTTCCAGGAAGATTTCAAAACTTTTATTTTCTAAGAAGGAATGTTAATTTTCTGAAGCTGATGACCTGTCCCCTTCCTCCTTCCATTTTGTCCTTATATCCCCATTCTTGCATAGCAGGTAGGGACCTTTAAATTATTTCATAAACCTGCTCCTATAATAATCTGTCTGAAAAGGCCGTGAAGGAATTTGCACCCTCTCAGTTCTGGTTTCCCACCCACCCCTCCTTTCTGTGAGGCATTAGGGATGGTCACAGCTGGAGAGAGGGTATTGCATAAGATAGTCTGGTCCTGAAGTGGTACAGAGAGTTTTATTTGAGGTGATGGACTGCTGGGTATTGCTCATGTGCTCAGGATCTAACTGATCGTCATAGACAGGAGCAGGAAAGAATTCCCCCTTCATTATGATAGGTGAACCAAGTTCCTCCTCATAAAAGCTGCCACCTACATATGCTGCCTCTACTCAGCACTCTGACCCTGTCTAGTGGAACTACGTCTCAGCTGGATGACTTATCACGAACAGCCTGATCATCAAAGTGACCCACCAGTGTAAGGCCCAAGGATTCTTTTCAAGCTTTGATAAATTTCATAAAGCTCCGCTTTCTCTCCCACTTTTTCGCTAGCCACCACACTCTCCTCTTCACTCCTTCAGTTTTCAGGATTCAGCTTTCACCTGTTTCCCGCCCACTCCCCAACCACTAACACATTATCTCTCTTGCTAGTACCTCCTCCATCTCATTTCTTCTCTGTCAGTTACCCAAGGCTCTGTCATTGGCCCTCTTCTTCCTTTACATTCTATACCTGAACAAACTCATTGAATCTTATGACTCTCAGTATCACCTCCTGTATGCTGGAATCACTTAGCTGTATCTCTCTAACACCAGTCCCTCCCCCTCCATCCAGACTCCCATCATCAACTGTCTCTGACATCTCCACTTGGATGTCTCTCCATCAGCTCAAGCTTAATATGTCCAAGCCTGAACTCATTTCCCCCCTTAAACATTCCTCTATCTTAGGGATGTGTGAACGCGGTTCGGAAGTTCAGACCAAACTCGGTCTGTTCGAACAACCGAAGGTCTGAACCGACCCCGAACCAAACTCGATCCAAACTCAAAAATGACCAACAGTTTGATACAGTTCGGATGAGTTCAGGCAGGGAAAACGTGACTGGAAGGCCCAGAGAGGTGGAGGCAGCTGAGGAGCAGACTTCCAGGCACCAGGGGTGGAGAGGCTTTGAGTAGCAGCCAGCCTGCCCAATCGCCATCCCTTTTCTCCTCAGACCACTGGCTTCGCAGTCTGCGATTGGACATAGGGCGATTGGAGGGGGGGGGAGGCTAGGCTGCACAGAGCCGATGGGGCTTGCGCTAAGGCGGACGCAGCAAGTAACAAAAGTCATTGCCCTCCCCCCTTCCAACACCTTCTGAGCTAGTCACTGATCCTGACAGCAGGCATTTGCAGAAGTCTCCCTCTCCCAGCAGGGAGAGTTCCTAATCCATTGCCATCCTCCTCTTATTTCACCCATCCCACACATTTACCTCCCCAGTATCATTTATTTAGATTAGATTAGATAGATTTAGGTGTTTTTATTTTTTTACCCATCCCTGTGTTCTTTCTCCCTACCCTTCATTGAATCCTTCCCTCCTCCCTTTATATATTCCATCCCTGATTCCCTTCCCCTGTTTTTGGATTTATTTAGAGTAGGATTAGATTGATTTAGGTTTCATTTCAGTTTTGTACCCATCCCTGTGTTGTTTGGTGTGAGCTGTCTGTGTCCCCCACCATCCCTGTGTAATATAGATAGATTAGATTAGATATTAGATACAGTTACTATAGATACAGTTACTATAGTTGTAGGAGTTAGCTTAGTTATAGAGATAGATAGAGATAGTGTGTAGTGATTCAGTTTTATAGTGTGTTTGTAGGACTAGGCCTTTGTAGTTATTAGATATTCCATTTAGTTCCATAGGTTTTAGAATAGTTTATAGCAGTTAGATTTAGTGTAGATATATATAATATTAGATTAAAAATTTGAATAAAAAATATATATATATAAAATCTTCATGTGCATTCTTTGGGTTGGAAGACATCGAGAAGGGAACTAGGAGAGGCCAGTCTTCTGCCCATAAGGCAGCACAGAAGGGTAAAAGATTGGACAGGTCAAACTCAGCTGGTAACAGATATAACTTTTATAATAACTTTTTAAAAAATATTAACAATATAACAAGACATAAAAATAACAAACTTATTAGTATCTCAGGCCAAACGATGCCGAAATTAAAATCTTCAAAATCAGTATCGATATCAGCACCAATATCAATACCGATTTCCGAATTTTCGGCCGAACCAAACTCCACCGAACCGAACGACCGAACCCAAACTCGGTTCCTGAACCAAATTACCAAACGGCCGAACATCCAAACCGCATTCTGTTCTCACATCCCTACTCTCCCTCTCTCTTCCCCTGACCCCCACTCCATTTCCATTGATGATACCACCATCTTTCCTGTCACCCAGGCACGTAGCCTGGGATTCATCTTTGACTCCTCCCTCTCACTTGCACCTCAGATTCAGTCTGTTGCTAAGGCCTGTCTCTTCTCTCTGCATTACAGTGCTAAAATCCAGCCCTTCACTACTGCTTCCACTTCTAAAACTCTGTTCTATGCTCTTATTATTTCTCACTTTGACTACTGCAACCTTCTTTTCACTGGCTTTCCCCACTCTCACGTTGACCCTCTCATTTCTGTTCAGCACTCTGCTACCATTGGTTAATTTAGAACAATATGGATGCAGCAAGCAAAGGAGTAAGAGGAATGGCATCATCTAGGGAAGACCTTTTGTCCGACAGTGAACCTCTACAGCACTGTTTCCCAACTGCTGTGCCCTGAAAATTTAGATAATCATTGGTGCTTCCTGGATCATGATGATTGATTGATAGTAATATCGTAACGTGCAGCATCCGCCTCGGCTGGGGGGCCAGGGGGACGGTGTAGCCATTGTTTTTAAGGATACATTGTCTGTGAGGAGATTTCCTCTGAAAACCATCATAGGGATAGAGGGCCTGCATTTGGTGTTGGATTTGGCCAAAGACCGATTAGGGATACTGCTGATACACCGGGTACCCACCTGTACAGCAGCTTCCTTATCCTCACTGACTGAGCTGGTGTTGGGGGTGGTCTTCCAGTCTACCAGGATGATAGTCCTGGGAGACTTCAATATCCATGCCGACGCCAGTCTTGGAGGAGCAGAGTGTGAGTTCATGGCCGCCATGGCAACCATGGGCCTGTTTCAGAGGATGATGGGCCCCACACCCATTAGAGGACATACCCTAGACATGATGTTTTGCACAGGTCTTGAGGCGGGGGATCCATTAGTGGGGGAGGTGTCAGCAGAACCCTTGTCATGGACGGATCATTATCTCCTCCGGGCAGGTATCCTGGTGTAAGTCAGCCCCCCGGGAGGGTGCAGAACCAATTAGGATGGTTTTCCCCTGATGGCTTATGGAACCTAGAAGGTTCCAGACTGCTCTAGGGGATTTATCCTCTGATCTCGATGGCTGCTCACTCAATGACCTTGTGACCATGTGGAATTCCGTGTTGGTGGTGGCCATTGACTGCGTGGCTCCCAGGCATCTGCTCCCGAACCGCAAACAATGCAGGTCCCCGTGGTATACGGAGGAGCTGCGGCAGATGAAGCGGGAAGGGCAGCGGTTAGAGCTATGGTGGCGTCACTCGGGTGCTGAAGTTGACCGATTGCAGCATAGAGTCTGGTTATGTACCTATACCATGGCAGTGTGGGCAGCAAAGAAAGTTTTCTTTGCTGCCCTCATTGCATTTGCTAAGTCATGCCCGACGGAGCTTTTCTGAGCAGTGAGGGGGCTGGTCAGTCCAGCCTCCCTCTGCCTGGATTTAGCTAGCTAGAGTCATTGAATGCCTGCTGTGATTTGTTTGTGGGCTTTTTTGTAGATAAAATCGCTCAGATCCACCACAGTTTTGACGCAACGCTTTTATCAGTGGGTGAACCAGAGGCAGTAGAAGCCCCGCTTTGTCCTGTTTTGTGGGATGAATTTCAGAATGTGTTGCCCTCAGATGCAGGGGATGCCCTGGGGTCTGGCCGAGACACTTATTGTGAATTAGACCCATGCCCGTCCTGGCTGGTCAAGGCCAGCTGGGAGACATTAGGGCCGTTGCCACCTCCCTGGGGAGGGCAGGGTTCTGGACTGCCTTAAGGAGGCGCTGGTGCGGCCCCTGCTCAAGAAACCATCATTGGACGTTGGCGTCCTGGCCAGCTACCGACCAATCTCTAGCCTTCCCTTTTTAGGGAAGGTTATTGAGCGGGTGGTGGTTTGGCAGTTGCAGGAGCATCTGGACCGGATTAACTTTCTCGATCCCTCGCAGTCAGGTTTTCGCCCTGGATATGGCATGAAGACTGCACTTGTGGCCTTGGTCGACAACCTCTCTCATGAGTTGGACTGGGGTCATTCGGCCCTGTTGATCCTATTAGATCTCTCATCTGCATTGCTACCGTTGACCATGAGCTGTTGGTGACTCGGCTGCGGGACTGGGATGGGATTGGCGGGACCGTTCTTGAGTGGTTCCACTCCTTCCTGGTTGGGAGAGTCCAGCGTGTGGTCCTGGGTGCTTTTTCATCTTCTTCCCGGGGCCTCACGTGTGGAGTCCCGCAGGGTTCTATCTTGTCCCCTCTCTTGTTCAGTGTGTACATGCAGCCTTTGGGGGGGGGGGGTTTAGAGAGTTTGGCGTACGATGTCATCAGTATGCTGATGACATCCAGCTATATCTCTCATTTTCCTCCAACTCAGGCCCAGCAGTCTCGGTGCTTACCCGGTGCTTGGCAGCTGTGGAGGATTGGATGAGGGTGAGCCATCTGAAGTTAAATCCTGACAAGACAGAGGTGACGGTCGTGGGGAAGGCCGGGGGAGTGGTGCCTCCCATCATTGATGGGATCTGTCCTGCCCTGGTATCTCAGGTTTGGAGTCTGGAGGTGCTCGTGGACCTGCAGCTCCGCCTGAATGCCCAGGTAGCAACTGTGGCGAAAGGGGTATTTCACCAATTACATCTGGTGCATTGGCTTCAGCCATATGTCTCGAACTCTGACCTAGCCACGATCGTCCATGCTTTATTACTTCGTGGTTGGACTACTGTAACACACTCTACGTGGGACTACCCTTGGTGCTGGTTCGGAGGCTGCAGCTGGTACAGAATGTGGCGGCTTGTCTCCTAATGGGTACGGGTCGACGTGAGCATATTACACCAGTGCTTCGCTCTCTGCATTGGCAGCCTAGAGTCTTCCGGGCCGAATTCAAGGTGTTGGTGTTGACCTTTAAAGCCTTGAATGGCCTGGGCCCCACCTACCTGTCGGACCGCCTCACCCTCCGGGTCCTAGACTGGCCCCTGTGGTTGGCCAGGGGCACCCTCCTCGAGGTCCCCCGGGTTTCTCGGGTGTCGACCTCAGGGAGGGCGTTCTCTGTGGCCGCACTGCGCTTGTTGAACTCCCTCCCATTGGAGGTTCGCCTGATTACCCGACCTCCCCTCTTTCCGTAGACAGTGTAAGACCCGGCTGTTCCACCTTGCTTTTCCTGAGGGAGAGGGGGCGGGTGGGTGGGTTGGGTTAGGCTGGGGGATATGTTATTTTTATATTTTTTAATAGTGTTTTAAATCCTATTTCTGTTTTAAATTGTTTGAATATGTTGTTAGCCACCCCAAGATGCTTCTAGCAGGAGGGGGTGGCCTACAAATTTTATTATAAATAAATAAAACTACTGCACATACACACGCACATCACAACTACCTTTCAGGGGTGTATTTGCTATCCGTTTCACCCAGAACCCAGCAACTTTGTGCTAATTCTGAGTCAAGAATTACACTAATGTGACAGGTATAATCCGGAGGAAGCTCGCCTGGCCCCTAGCCTATTAACATTCCGGCGAAGTTGTAAGACCTGGCTGTTCGCCCAGGCCTTTGGGAGGGAGGGGTAGGGGGATGTTTTAGTTCCCCCACCTATTTTGGTTTTATACTGTATTTTAGCCCTGTTTTAATATTTTTATAATATTTATGTGAATTTTAATTGGTTTTATTGTATGATTTTAATGTTGGAAGCCGCCCCGAGCTGCATGGCAGGAGGGGCGGGGTAAAAATCTATAAAATAAATAAAAATTAAAAATAAATAATATTATAATTACAATGGATGATTTAATAGATCACTTAATACCTGCTTTGTTTTGTTCTGGTTACAGGTGAGAGGGATTTTCAACATTACACTTGGTTTTTGCCTGGTTACGTGGGGTATATGGATAAATAGGCATAGTGACGCTGCAAAGAAATTGCAACCGCATGCATGGGCCTGTTCTGGGAAGGAAAAATAAGTGGGAACCTTTGCTCTATGAGCTGCTGCTGAGGATGAGAAGGATAAGTTGGATTTGGTTAAGAGATAACCTTCTGAAGCATGTAAATACTAGGGTGGGGTCACAAAGGACTACAAGACCACTTCAAAAAGAGCTGGCTTAGGAGTCATGACCTTCTTTTTTGCAATAGTTTATGCATCATGAGCTTTCTTAGTTGGCAGCAGATAACCCATCTCGCCCTCAGGTTTGTGTCCTTGGTTTAACAGCAGGGCACTTTGAACTATTTTTGATAAGTGCAGAACTGGTAGAGCCTAGTAACTGACAATGTTTTTATGCATAAACTGTTACTGAGGTGTACCAGCCTGTTTTCCCTTCACTATTGTACCTTTTTTAGGTGGTTAAATTCACTGTAAGATTAATTTGCTGTATTGATATTTCAGGACGAAAGATTAGTACGAATGTCAATGAAATGGACACTTAAGTATTAAATATCTAAGGGGAAAAACATGCATTCCTTATTAAAATTCCATTTACCAGATAGCACCAAAATATCAGTCTGCCTTTTACATGTATAAATTTACCTATTCATATGTTAGATATTAGGTTAGTTATTCACTAATAAGTTCTCTGAGGTAGAGACTCCCTTTGCTGTAAGTGTAGTAATTTGACTAGTCGAATCCCTATGTTGGCTTGTTAGGTGCTATTGCAGTATAAATCACAAGTCTTCATTAATACAATCAAGACTAGAATTTGGCAGATAGCGACGGGAATGAGATGCCTCATGCTTGTTGAATGTCAATGGGATTTAGGCTTCTTTGAAAATTCCAGGTCCAATGCCCTACAATATTTTTTCTGAGGGGTGGGATTATGCTTTCAATAAACTTATATTTCTCTTCTCAGTAAATCCCTGTCTTTTTAAAAAAAAAAAAAAAAAAAAAAAAAAAAAAGAGAATGATGACATATACATATACAAGTGAATATAAAAATTTTAGAGTCAAAAAAAAAAAAAAAAAAAAGTAAAAAGAGAATGTCAGAAATTAACTATGAAAGAAGGTAAACTGCCTATTACATGGCAATTGGCCACAGCACCAGTCATTCCTATAATCCTTCCCTACCATCCACTTTAACTGGAAATGATGACAAATAAGTAGCATAAATTTAAAACCAATACATCTTTCCAGACACAATTGATTATATAGGAGCTGCCATTGCTGATGCTGTTTTCAACCTGGGTGAAGAGGAGGAAAAAAAGAAGACACAACATCCAGAGTAGTTACACCCAGCCACTTCCCTGTAGTTCAGGAGTGGGGAACCTCAGGCCATGGAGCCAAATGTGGCCCTTGGCAAGTTTTTATGGGGCCCCTTGTCTGGATCTGGCCCCATGATCCATTAATTAATAATCCCAAGCACTGAAAAACTGAGCTCATGATAATGGAGCAGAGAGGAGGGCATGCACACAAGGGTAGGGGACAGATCCATGATTTGAGCCCTCCTTTTCTTGAATAAATCCAGTAAACACCCCCAACCTCTATGCAGTCCTCAGAGCTTGTACTAATATTCAGTGTGGCCCCCAGGACAGAAAAGGTTCCCCACCCCTGCTATAGATCATCTTGCTTCCACCTCCTTTGAAAGGCTTCCGTAAAGAAAAAGGAAAACCATTGTTCTTCCTTGCTATGGAACAGGACAAGAGGCAATAAAGGGAAGGAAGGCAGATTTATATTAAACATCAAGAAAAAAATTCTTGACCGAACAGTAAGACTATGGAACAGGCTATTTAAGGTGCAGCCACGTGAGACATTATCCTACTTTGGGCAATTTTACCAGGCGATGCGGTGGGTCGTGTGCTCGGCAGCTGCCAAATGTTCACCCCCACCAGCCAGCTACTACACAATGCATCCTTGGTAAAAGGCCAGGGATGCAGCATGTAGGAAGTTTGCCCAAAGTGGGATAAGGCTGCCCAAAGTGCGTTAAAGGGCCTGCCTCCCATATGGCTGGGCTGTGCAGCCCTGCTGCGAGGTGGGGTCTGTGGATCGGGCCCAGAGGAGCACACTCTCCCCCTCCCCCTCCCCCCCGCCTAACAGCTGATCATGGGGGAAGGAAGCCTGGGAAGAGCACATGCCTGTGGTCTAACAGCTGGTCACAGGAGAGGGTGGCCTCCTCCCCATGATCAGCTGTTGGGCGGGTGGAATGGAGGAGGATGGCCTCCAGGCCTGGGCTGAGTGTGTGCGCTCCTCTGGGCCTCTCCTCCACGGATCAGCTGTTAGGTGGGTGAATCAGGGTGGGTCCTGCCCTAGCTCATGTGGCTGCACCCTTAGAGAAGTTAAAAATTCTCCATCACAGGAGTTTAAAAAGAGGCAGGATGAGCATATGTCTGAGATGGTTTAGGCATGGCAGATCCTGCACCATGCAAGGAACTGGTCTCAATCCTCCTCAGAGTTCCTTGCAGTGCTATGATTCTAATGGAGAAAAGGGGAAATGCAAGGAAGGAGAAACAATTATAAACCGTATTGACAAAGTGGAGGGCTAGTAGGAGTAGGGGGAATACAGGAAATGGGATGGAATGACTTGGAAGAGGCCATGAGGAGTGGGTGCAGTGACAAGGGACTGGGTGGAATGATAAGAGGACAGTGGAGAGGTGGAGGAATGACAATGGGGGAACAAGAGAGAATGAGTTCCACGAGGATGGGGTGGAATGACAAGGAAGCGGCCAGGGGAAATAGGTAGAACAGCAAATGGCTGGGTGAATGACAATAAGACAATAGTAGGGAGCAGATGGAATGATGAGCCCGAAGTATGTAGATAAGCGACAAGAGCGGGTAAAATGACTGAGGGAAATGGGGAGCCGATGAGATGGCAAGATACCATGTAAATGAGAAGAAGTGTCTTTCATAGGATATGGGTGTGGAAATGAGATGGGCATTGAAAGACAAAGAATGATGAAGAATTGGGTGAAATGACAAAATGAGTATTGTGTGGAATGGGTGTAATGAAATGTGTCTCTGCATGGAATAACAAGTAGGATAGGTAGAGAAAACAGGTTGAATGGCAAGGAATTGAGTGAAATGACAGGAGGGGGCAAAAGGGAAAAGTTGAAATGAGAAGGAACTGGGCAGAATGACAGAAGAGTTGGGAAACGGGAGTGACAAGGGAGAATGTAGTATGATAACAGTAAGTTAAGGTGAATGGAGGGGATGATGAGGTGACAACAGGAATGGATGTGATAACAACAAATTTGGTGGAATGTCAACAAGGAACCTATGTGGAGCAGGTGTAGTGACAAGGGAGTGGGTAGGATGTTATTTCACACTGCTCTCATTGCAGTTACACTCCTCTGTCCTTGCTTGCATTTACTCTTGTTCTATTGATCCTTCTAGTCATTCCCTGTGCCCATATTGAACATAAGTATTTGGCTTTGTTTGAGGTGTAGCTTCTCTGTATTACAGCCTGTTATCATTTTCACATCCCCATTATTTCCATGTACATTCCATGCTTGTGCATTGGGGACATTTGGGGATTGATTGCCTCGTGGAGGGGGGTGTTTCTGCACTGGAAAGGGGGTTTGCATTAACTGAACATGAAGACATGGCTCCTGTGGGGCAGGGGAACATGACTTATATCCTTCTTTATACAATTGAGGTGTTGAACAGTGGTTCCAAATCTTCTCAGAGTAACAGACCACTGACACCCCTCAAATCTTTTTGTGGGCCACCATCCACCTACACAAGATGGCTGTAGCCTAGCACATGCACATGGAAAGCTGACTGTGGTTATGCAAAATGAACAGCTTTGGTCCCACCAGCACCGCACACATTTCTGGGAAAGGTCTAGCCATACACACACACCGGCCACACAGCCCTGACTGTCCCCTTCCACCACCCCCTCTCTTCCCGCAGTCCCAAAATGACTGTGGTGCCAATAAAGACCAAAGACCACTCTGCTGTAGCTCTGCCTGGTTCCACAGTCAGCTGCAGACAGCTTTCTATGGCTCGCTCATGGGCCACACTTTGGCAAGCACTGTGATAGGAGTTTGCAATGCAACATGGCAGTGGAAAAGGCCAATGTTTAAGGTTGAGGCTGTATGTGCAGCTGAAAGTTTTATCACTGTGCAGAGCAATTAAACCCATCTTTCTGTGTCTGCGATACCCTATTCAAAGTAAAAAGTCAAAATCCTTTTCTCTGTAAGACCTTCTCTTGTAACTAAGGCCACTTTCAGACATTGCGCCCCCCCCCCGGCGCATATTTGGGCTGTGGGGGGGATACACAGCCCGAATATGCGTGGGGATCAGTCGGTCTGAAAGCCCCCCCGCGTGGTTTTGCCAGCAGAGACGCACAGGATGCAGTGCAGGAACGTGCAGCTTTGTCTTTCAGACCAGTCGATCCCCACATATATTCAGGCTGCGAATTCTCCCCCTCCCCACCCCCCCAGCAGCCCAAATATCCACGGGGGGCCATGTCTGAAAGTGGCCTTAGTTAAACCTGTGCACCTGCAACTTCTCAGCTTCGAGAATGTGCCCAAGGGGTGAAAACAAAGAAGTTGGTAGCCGCCATTAGCCCATGATTGACCTGCCTGTCTGTTAGGTGGCAGCCAGATGTTCACCCACTTCTGCCATGGGGCGGGTGGCCAGCTGCTACCCAACGTGTCATCTGGAGAAGGTGGTTGAAACATCACGGGCTAAGGCTGGCCCAGCTGGGCTAATCCAGTCTAATGTGCGTTGGCCCATTTGTCAAATCTGCACAGCCTCTGTGCATGGCAAGGCCCACCAGCACCGTGGACAAGGACATGTCAGCAAGGACCAGGCCCAAGAGCAGCAGCTTCCAGTTTCCTGTCAGTTGATGGCTCAGGCTGGGAGTGAGCGCGCGCACACACATGCACACACACACACACACTCCATCTGCCTGTCAGCTGATGGTGCAGGCTGAGACAGGGGAGCAGACCCACACACACTCGGATGCCTGTCAGCTTGATGGCACAGCTGGGAGAAGCTGCCGCTTGCAGGAAAGGAGGGAGGGACCAAGGGGAAGCCACTTTTGCCAGGGGCTGGTGGGCCCTGTGGCTGAGCCCAGCCAAGCCCCACATGGTTCATCTCTCCCTCCCTGTCTCTTGCCCCACGCAGCAGTG
This sequence comes from Sphenodon punctatus, assembly GCA_003113815.1. Taxonomy (NCBI): domain Eukaryota; kingdom Metazoa; phylum Chordata; class Lepidosauria; order Sphenodontia; family Sphenodontidae; genus Sphenodon; species Sphenodon punctatus. The sequence continues at coordinate 378,053 of QEPC01006190.1, forward strand.
AGACCCGCCCTGGGGTAGCAGTAGTGGTGAGTCTGGCCACGCAGCATGTAGCACGGGCACCGCTTCTCTCCATATGCTGGGTTGGGACCTGCCACCCCAGGGCAAGGGGGCCCACGGATCACTCTCCGGGTGTAGCTCTGCCCAAGCAGACTGGTTTCCCTGTGTCATGGACACAGGCCGGGGGGAGCCAGGTAGGGGTGACAGCACCCTGGAGTAGGGTTGGGGCCATGTATGGCCCCCAGACAGGATCAGTTTGACCCAGAGCCTGAGCAATCTGCTGCCACCATCCACTTTTCACAGGTCTGATTCAGTTTCTGGTGGCCGCTGCTCCTGGGCCTGAGGCCTGCCTGTGTGTTCCATTCCTCGGTGCAATCGGGGGCATGGAGGCAGTGCAGCGACTCCATGGGTTGGACAGGGGATCTAGCTGGCTGCTGTCTCATGTTTTCACCTCTTGTCTCTCTCTGTTCACCTCTCCCTTGTCTCTCTTAGACTGTAAGCCCCTTGGGGCAGGGACCTGTCTAACTATTGATTGTACAGCACCAGCTACATTGCTTGCGCTATATAAATAATAATAACGTGAATCACAGCCAAAGGGAATTAATTTAAAACAGATACAGATGAGTGCACAGACAGATTACCCCATTTTTGTGTTGGATCTCAGATTCCAGGATATTATCAGTCTGTGTTTTTTTTATTTATTTATCAAGTATTTATACCCTGCCTCTTCTGCTCTAATATAATCAACAGGGTCAATAGACCCTGGTCCAGTTCTCAGCAGAGGTCATCGACCAAAGCCACAAGCGCAGGCTCAGTACCAAAACTCAGGCGAAAGCCGAACTGCGAGGGATCCAGAAAACTGATACCCTTCAGATGCTCCTGCAACTGCCAAACCACAACCCATTCAATAATCTTTCCTAAAAAGGGAAGATTAGAGACAGGCCAATAACTGGCGAGGGCATCAATGTTAAGCAGTGGTTTTTTGAGCAGAGGCTGCACTACCACCTCCTTGAGGCATCTCAATACTCTGCCCTCACAAAAGGAGGCATTGACCACCCACGCCAGCAACGGCTCTAACATCTCTAGGCTGGCCTTAACCAGTACAGGCACGGGTCCAATTCACAAAAAGTGGCTCCGACAGTCCCAAGGACATCCTCTGCATCAGTGGGCGACACCCACCGAAACTGATCCCATGAAACCACACAAGGCAGGGCTTCCACAGCCTCTGGTTCCCCCATTTTATTAATCACGGTGTCAAAATTGCAGTGAATCCGGGTGATTTTGTCTGCGAAATAGTCAACGAGCAAGTCACAGCAGGCATCTGATGGTTCAAATGCCAGGCAGAGGGAGGCTGGACTGACCAGCCCCCTTACTGCCCGGAAAAGCTCCGCTGGATGGGATTTCTCTAATTTTCTAGCGTAGCCACAGCATAGGCTCATAAATTAGCTCTATGTTGCAATCGGTAGGCTTCAGTACCGTATCGGTGCCACCGTCACTCCAACCACCGCCCCTCCTGCTTCAGCCGCCGCAGGTCCTCAGTAAACCAGGGAAGCCTGTAGTGCCGATGCCGGGGTAAGCAGATTCCTACGAGTCGTCCGGTTGATGGCCTCAGTCAACAAGGTGTTCCAAAAAGTAACACGGTAATCGAGTGGAAGGTCATCAAGATCAGAGGGTAACTCCCCGAGAGCATTCCGGCACTTCTCGGATTCCATCAGTCTCCAGGGGTGAACCAACGGAACTGGTTCCTCACCTCTCTGGGGGCCGACATGTGCCAATATAGAGGAAGCTTTCCATAGAGCTGAGTTGAAATACTTAATAGTGTTTCTAGACTCTCAAAAAGCAGTTTTAAGCACTTTGTTTGGTTATGAAAGGGACTTATTATCCATAAGTAGGGGAAAGAAGCAGGGTTGCCAGTTGTACATTCACTTTCCAATACATAGTCAGGCATCACTGTTAAGTTAGTAAGATGGAATGCAGAAATGTACTCCGTTCAAAAGTCCTCAGTAAACACATTATTTTACTAGACACAGATTTTTCATTCACACCTTGTTGCATTCTAAAAACACACATACTAGAAAACAAAGTATAGCAGTCCTTACGTTGATGCAGTAAGTCAGAGTAAACCATCGTTGGGAATACAGAGTAAATAACTTGACTAATGATTTGTTATACTGAAGTAAAGGCTCCCTGTGCCTTGTTTGCACTGCAGCTTCCCTTTCAGATGATAACGCTAAAATAAGCCATCTTGAGGTAACCACATGTCTTGTTTATCATCTTAACTACTTTGTCTCCTTCTCATGCCTCTATCCTTGGGCAGACTCACACTGCCACTATCGCACGTATGCTGATGGCACCCAATTATCTCTCTTCGCTCCTGCTCTCTCCCCCTCCATCCAGTCTCGCATCACCAACTGTCTCCCTGACATCTCCACTTGGATGTCTCACCATCAGTTCAAGATTAATACGTCCAAGACTGAATTCCTCATCTTCTCCCCTTATCTTCACTCCCTCTACTCTCCTTCACACTATCTGCCTTGACAGTGACCCTTTTTACATGGGCAGCACCCACACATGTAAATTCCAGGTTGGGGGTGTGTACCCACCTCCACCCCCGCCCCCCCACGCATAGAGCAACTGGCAAAAATGGCAGTTCCTCCATGTGTGTAGATGGGTGGAGGTGGGTGTAGATGGGTCTGCGCCAATATACACTCTCCCCCCACCCACTGCACACATACCACAGCGCACACCAACACACACACACCTCGAACTGCGGCCCATGTAAAAAGACCCAGTGTCATCATCCAGCCCAACCCTGCCCATTGAACTTTGTTTCTAAGGTTTGTTTCCTCTCCCTTGCAAAACATCACTAAAACCCAACCCTTCCTTACTGCATCCATTATTATCCCAAACTGTAGTCCATGCTCTAGTCATGTCTCACCTTGACTACCGCAATTTGGATGGGGTTGCCCTTGATGACTGTTCAGAAGCTGCAGTTGGCGCAGAACACAGCGGCCCATCTTCTGCTGGGGGTGAGCCACCAGGAGCACATTGCACCAGAGCTCCAAAGTCTACACTGGCTGCTAATAGCTTTTCGGGCACAATTCAAGGTGCTGGTTTTGACCATATAAAGCCTGAAATGTCTTGGACCCCCAGTATCTGAAAGACCATCTCTTCCCTCATGTTCAGTCGTTGTCTCAGAGATCAGCCAGGAGTGCCTTCTTGCAAGTACCATCCGCCCATGAGATTTCCACAATAAGGGCAAAGAGGTGTTCTTTGTGGCTGCTCCATGATTCTAGAACTCTCTCCCCTTGGAGAGCCATCTAAACCCAAGCTTGCTCATCTTCCGGAAGTGATGTAAGACCTTTTTGTTTGACTAGGTCTTTGACGGGCATGAATAGTGTTGGGTGGGATTGGTGGAGGGGTTTATGGGGATCTTTTTAGCTGTTTTGTTTTTATGATTGTAAGCTGCCAAGAGCATTTATTTAATTTATTTATTTATTATTAAAATGTATATGCTGCCCCCTCCTGCTAGAAGCATCTTGGGGCGACTAACAACATTTTAAAATACAATTAAAGCAACATAAAATTCCCAGATTAAAATAACCCATACCCTAACCCAACCCACCCCCCCCATCTTCCTCAGTAAAGGACCAGCGGAACAGCCAGGTCTTACACTGTCTACGGAAAGAGGGGAGGTCAGTGGTCAAGCGGACCTCCAATGAGAGGGAGTTCCACAGTCACGGCACAGCCACAGAAAATGCCCTCCCCATGGTGGAAACCTGGGGGACCTCGAGGAGGGCGCCCCCAGCCAACCGCAGGGGTCAATCCAGAATCTGGGGACTGAGGTGGTCCTACAGGTAGCTGGGGCCCAGGCTGTTTAGGGCTTTAAAGGTCAACAGCAACACCTTGAATTGGGCCTGGAAGACTATCAGCAGCCAGCGAGGAGAACAAAGCGCTGGTGTAATGTGCTTGCGTCCGCCCGTCCCTTTCAGGAGACGGGCCACCGCATTCTGCACCAACTGCAGTCTCCGAACCAGCACCAAGGGTAGCCCCGCATAGCGTGCGTTACAGTAGTTCAGTCTTGAGGTAATAAAAGCATGGATGATTGTGGCCAGATCCAAGTCAGACACATACGGCCTAAGCCGACGTACCAGATGTAACGAATGGAATGCCCCCTTCACCACAGCAGCCACCTGAACATTCGGCCAGAGCTGCGGGATCCAGGAGCACCCCCAGACAACAGATCTGAGATACCAGGAGAGAAAGGACCTCATCTATGATGGAGGCCATCACTCCCCCAACTTTCCCCACAACCATCACCTCTGTCTTGTCAGGATTTAACTTCAGGCGGCTCGCCCTCATCTAATCCCCCCACAGCTGACAAACATTGGGTAAGCACCAAGACTGCCGGACCTGGGTCAGATGAAAATGAGAGAGACAGCTGGGTGTCATCAGCATATTTTTATTTATTTATTTATATAAAATTTATATCCTGCCCCTCCTGCCCACAGGGCAGCCCGGGGCGGCGAACAACAGTATAAAACAATAAAACAATTAAAAATCATTAAAATATACAATACAGGGGAACAAAAACCCTACCCCACCCCACCCCTACCCCTCGCCAAAAGCCTGGCGGAACAGCCAGGTCTCACATAAACGCCGAAATGACAGGAGAGTGGGAACTAGCCGAGCCTCCTCCAGGAGTGAGCTTGTTTGTTTGTTTTTCCCCTCCCCCCTGCATTTTATGAATTTTTAACTGTTTTAAATTGTTTTTATATTGTTGTTCGCCGCCCTGGGCTGCCCTGAAAGGGCAGGAGGGGCGGGATATTTTTTTTTAAAAAAATAAAAAAATCTCAGTCTTTCCATTTCATATCTCCACCAATATATACAAGTCCAATCTCTCCATATTCTTGTTAACACTCAAGCAGTCCTCCAGCAACCCATTTCCCTATCACTCTATAATTCCAGTACTTAGCCAGGCACATCCTCTGGCTTATACAGTGTCTTTCAAAGTCTCTTTAGCCAGGCAAACTCCTCTGGCCTTACTTACAGCAGTCTCCAGGCGTGTGGATATCATGGCTCAAGGAATCACACAGACATAAGTTGGTTAAATATGGGCATAGGCCACCATTTTATTAACATACCACAGGTGGCCCCTCCTTGGTGCACCTGGCACCCATCAGGCACCTTACACCTGAACGCCCAGACGTGATGCCCTCAGGGCAGCCCTTTTATGGGGCATACCCTGTGCCAATGTCAGACAGAGAAACCAGGTCTAATCAAAATTTTGCTGGACAGCAATTCCAGCTCCAGCTAATCTGCCTTACCCTTGCCACTTAGGGCAAGGCCAGAAGGACAAAGGGGGGGAGGGGAGGGGACAACTGGTTCAGCTCTTCAGAAGCCCCCTCCCCAGTGTCCGCCCCCAATTAAATTTGTTATGCTAATATCCAATTAAACTTCCATTAACTGTCAGTTATTGCTTCCCAGGCTGACACCCGTCTTACAGTTGCAACAGCAGATGTCTGCATGGTGTCCCAATGCCCAGGGACTCTCAACCAACCACCTGCGATGGAGAAAGCAAAAACCACATCACGTGTCCTTGCCAATCATGGGGAAGTGTAAAATTCCTTCTCAGCCCTGAATACAGCAACTAGCCGCAGCCCATAGCACGAACCACAAACCTTTTATTTCTGCGGAGGGTGGGCGGATTTTCGCTTGGAAGACCTGGGCTGCATGAGGGGCTGCCCAGGCATGCTTGATTACTGAAATGGGGGTGTAGGTCCCATCCCTGCCCAGGTCAGGGGGTCTCATAGGTTCTGGCAGGCAGGTGGTCCCAAGGGGTGGCAGCCTGACACGTGAGCCGATGGATCCACCCCTTGCCACCCGCCCACCTGATTCCCTGGCCAGACCCGCAAACACGCCACCTGCTAACTGGCAGGAGCGTTTCCTTCTGGGTCAAACACGCTTCCCACCAAGTCCAGCACTGCTCTCTGGTTTGGCTTGGAGACAGAGCTCAGCCTAGCTCCTGTCTCCTCCAGTGCCAGCTGCCAACTGCTTCTCCTTCAGTGTCTGCTTTTAACTGCCTCTGGCTCTCTTGCTTCCTTTTACGCAGACTGGGTGGCCACACCCAGCCACAGCTGCTTCTACTCAATTAGGCACTATCCTTTGCTTCCAGTGGCACCTGCAGCTTGGCTCACACAGTCCCACTGCTGGTGCTAGCTGCGCGGTCTTAAAGGGCCCTCAGTCCACAGGGACTCCTCCCTGCTACACGTCTCCCCTCTTCCCGCCCCCTTTGAAGACACAGCTACTTCAGTTAGGCCTTTCTTTTTAAACTTTTAGCCGGGGCCGATTTTTTTCACAAATCTCATACAGTCACCATGATCTGAGAGAGAGAGCGCAAAGGCAGTCATTAGTATGGAACAGGCAAACTTAAATCTTCCAAATTAAACAAAATATGCAATAACAATGCCCAGAATAAGAATAAAAAGAATATGTTGAAGTGTAGCTATGCAAATGCTAGAAGTCTAAAATATAAGATGGGAGAATTAGAGAGTCTGGCACTAAATGAAGATATAGACATAATGGGAAGCTTGGAGACCTGGTGGAGTGAGGATAACCAGTGGGACGCTGTAATACCGAGGTACAAAATATATTGGAACAACTGAGTAAATCGAGATGGTGGCAGGGTGATGCTATATGTTAGAGACAGCACTGAGTCAAGCAGGCTTAAAATTTTATATTAAGTGAACTATACTCTGGAAACTCTTTGGATATTATTATTTATTTATGTAGCACCAACGATGAATAGAAATTCCATGTGCAACAGGGAAGTGTGTAACAGTTTGACTATACTTATGGCCCCCCGGTCAGGATGGTGAAACTGACAGTGAAAAGCTAACTGAGATTAGACAGGCTACTAATGTTGGAAACATAGTAGTAATGGGTAATTTCAGTTTCCCTGATATGGGGTAATTTCAGACGTGACACTATCACAGTCAACCACCCTGAATCACAGTGGATTCAGGGTGGTGGTTGTGATCCCGTGCACGTCTGTTTGAGCCCCACCAGATGTTCACCACAGTGAATCTCTGGTGGGGGTCAGAGCTAACCACAGTTCTGGGGATGGGGCTGGCCCCATCCCCAGAACTGTGGTTCGCTTGACCACAATCCGTGATGGGTCAAAAGTCACGTCTGTTACCTTGGCCCATTACGGATCATGGCCCCGACCGCGGTACGGGATTGGACATTGCGGCCGCATTGGCTGCTGCAGCCGCCTGTCTTACCGAGGGCAAGCAGCTGGGGAGTGTGTGGGGCGTGGCCATGTGACCGCATGTTACACCTCATGGCGCTGCCCCCTTTGAGATTCCCCAGCATGATGGAAGCGAGCATATCTAAAGGACATCCAGCTTCATCACTGACCGGGATCCGAGATGGATCCCGGTCCAGGGTTCAGCGTTTTGGGCCTCCGGGCCCAACACATCTGAAATTACCCAAGGAGTGGGTGAATGTTTCCTCATGATGTGATGCAGACATAAGATTTCTAGATGCTGTAAATGACTGCTTCTTGGAGCAGCTGGTCCTGGAACCTACAAGAGGAGGAGGAGCTACTTTGGATCTATTCTTAAGGGAAGAACAGGAGGACTCCCTCCATAACATTGCTAAGCTTTGCCCTTTTCTCTCTATCTTGTCTGCCAAAACTCTTGTTCATGCTCTGGTCATCTCTCGCTTCGATTACTGTAACCTCCTTCTTTCTGGCCTTCCCCGGACTCACCTTTCTCCCCTCATCTCTGTCCAAAACTCTGCTGCCAGGGTCATCTACCTCGCCAGTCGCTTCGACCATGTGCAGCCCCTCCTCTCTTCGCTTCACTGGCTTCCCCTTCCTGAACGAATCCTGCACAAGCTCCTAGTCTTCACCTATAAAGCTCTTCACAACCTTGCTCCCCCCTACCTCTCTGCACTTATCGCCCTCCATACTCCAGCCCGTGCACTTCGCTCCTCCTCTGTCCCTTCTCTCACCCTTCCACGCCTTCCCTGCTCCCCTAAGCGCCTTCGTCCCTTCTCACTTGCTGCCCCCCATGCCTGGAACTCCCTCCCTGTCCACATCCGCCTTGCCCCCTCCCTTCATACCTTCAAATCTCTCCTTAAAACTCACCTCTTTCGCTCTGCTCTGTCTGACTCTTTATCCTGCTGAGCCACTATTCCTATACCTACGATCGGTTTACCCTTATCCTTGCAACATGGACCTGCCTGCTGTCATTCTCATCGTAACCAAGCCAAGTACGTGCACTTGAGACCTCGCATCTTCATGAATGTTAGACCCCTTGTCTCTCCCTCTGTTCCCCTTCCTAAGTCTCTCCCCCAGCTCCTGTCTCTCAGATTGTAAGCCCTAGGGGCAGGGACCATGTCTATTTTATTACTTTGTAAAGTGCCAGGTACACTGCTTGCGCTATATAAATGTTTGTTAATAATAATAATAATAATAATAACCTGGTGCAAGGGGTAACAGTGGTAGAGCCACTTGGCAATTGTGATTATAATATAATCAAATTTGACATAGCTATAGGAGGGAGACTGAAAAAAATACTGCAATAACATTTAAATTAAAAAAGGGAGACTGTGCTAAAATGAAGAAACAAGTTAGAAGAAAATTAAAAGAATCAGTTGCGAGGATTAAGTGTCTGCAAGAGGCGTGGAGACTATTTAAAAACACCATCTCAGAATTCCAGATTAAATGTATTCCACAAATATTAAAAAAGGTAGCAAGAGGCCCAAATGAGCTGCTCTGTGAGCAGGAGGGTGCAGGATAGAAAAATAGTGAAATAAATAAACATCTGCCTGTATGGCTAAATGGTGAGATGAAGGAGGCTATTAGAGCCAAAAAGGTGTCATTTTTAAAAAATGGAAAGCTAGTCTCAATGAAGTAAATAGGGAAGAGCAGATGTAAAATGTTAATAAGGCAGGCCAAGAAAAAATTCGAGGAGCAACTTGCTAAAGATGCCAAAACTAATAATAAAACCTTTTTCAAGTACATCAGAAGCAAAAAGCCTGCTAGAGAGTCAGTTGGGCCTTTAGATGCCCAGGGGGTGAAATGAGCACTTGGAGAGGAAAAGGACATTTCAGAGAAGCTAAATGATTTCTTTGCTTCAGTCTTCACTGCTGAGGATGTTGGAGAGAGACCCACGCCAGACATGTCATTGTAGGTGAAGAATCGGAAGAACTGTCACAAACAAGTGTGACATTGGAGGAAGTTTTAGAGCAAATTGACAAACTATCACCAGGACCAGATGGTATTCATCCCAAATTTCTAAAAGAACTCAGATATGAAGTTACAGACCTACTAATCTATTGGTAATTTGTAACCTATTGCTAAAATCTGCCACTGTACCAGAGGATTGGAGGGTAGCAGATGTAACACCAATATTTAAAAAGGGATCCAGAAGTGATCCTGAAAACTAGAGACTGGTGAGCCTGACGTTGGTGCCAGGCAAACTGGTAGAAATGATTAAGAACAGAATTACTGAGCATATTGATAAACGTGACTTAATGGGGAAGAGTCAACGTGGATTTAGGAAAGGGAAGTCATGCCTCACTAATTTATTGACATTTTTTGAGGGCATAAATAAGTTTGTGGATAAGGATCAGCCAGTCTATCTAGTATATCTGGACTTTCAGAAGGAGTTTGATAAGGTCCCTCATGAAAGACTCTTCGGGACATTAAAGAGTTCTGGGATAAGAGGCAGTGTCCTATTGTGGATCAACAACTGTTTAAAAGAGAGGAAGCAAAGAGTAGGACTAAATAGTCAGTTATCACAGTGGAGAGAAGTAACTAGTGGAGTGCCCCAGGGATCTGTATTGGGACTGGTGTTGTTTAATATAGTCCCTCCCAGCTTGCTCCCATAACCCTTGCCCTTGGTTCAACCCCACCATTCACAATCTCCGCTCCTGCACCCGAGCTGCTGAATGCCTCTGGCGCAAATTCCACTACCGCGCTGACTTCCTTCACTTCAAATTCTGCCTCTCATCACTTAACTCTGCTATCTCCCTCGCTAGACAGCAGTACTATGCCTCACACATTGAAACCTGCTCCCAGAACCCTCGTCGCCTCTTTTCCACTTTCACTCCCATCTCAAACCCCCCTGTCCTCCTTCCTCCCTCTTCTCTCTCCACTCAGGATCTTGCTCTCTTTTTCACCTCTAAAATTGACAAGATCCGCCTGGAAATCTCTTCCAAGTCCTCTCCCCCTACCACTCCCCCTACTCTCCCTCCTCCCCCCACCTCTCCTGTCCTCCTTCCCTCCCGCCTCCCTTGAGGAAATCTCCTCCCTGCTCTCCTCCTCCAACCCCTCCACTTGCCCCCTGGACCCCATTCCTTCCCGCCTCCTGACCTCCATTGCTTCCACCATCACCCCTCCCCTCCTGCACATTATCAACCT
>QEPC01006190.1:389512-418804 GCA_003113815.1 Sphenodon punctatus
TCATCTCTGTTCAAAACTCTGCTGCCAGGATCATCCACCTAGCCCGTCACTTTGACCATGTGCAGCCTCTCCTCTCCTCTCTCCACTGGCTCCCCCTTCCTGAGCGTATTCTGCACAAGCTCCTTGTCTTCACCTACAAAGCCCTTCACCTCGCTCCCCCCTACCTCTCTGCCCTGATCTCCCTCCGAACCTTTGTTTGAGCACTCCACTCCTGTTCCATCCCCTCCCTCACCCTCCCACACATCCCCTGCTCCCCCAACCGCCTTCGTTCCTTCTCCCTTGCTGCCCCGCACACCTGGAACTCCCTCCCTGCCCTTGTCTGCCTTGCCCCCACCCTCCACACCTTCAAGTCCCTTCTCAAAACCCACCTGTTCCACTCCGCCCTTCCAAACTCCTGCTAATCATCCCCACCCAGGATTATCCCCCACCTGTTATCTGCAAACTCCCAATTTACTATAACCAAGCCAAGAACATGTACCTGAGTTCTCGCATCCTCATGAATGTTGCATCCCTTGTCCCTCTCTCTGTTCCCCCTTCCCGGTCTCCCCTCCCCCTGTCTTTAGATTGTAAGCTCTTGTGCAGGGACCGTGTGTCTATCTTATTCTCTGTAAAGTGCCGGGTACATCGATGGTGCTATATAAAAGCTTATTATTATAATAATAATAATAATAATAATAATAATAATTAATTAATAAATAACAAATGGCAGATGAAATTTAATGTGGGCAAGTGCAAAGTGATGCACATAGGGAAAAATAACCCAAACTATATGCATACAATGCTGGGTTGTAAACTGGGAGTTACCACTCAGGAAAAGGATCTTGTAGTCATTGTGGACAATACATTGGAATCCTTGTCTTAGTGTGTAGCGGTGGTCAAAAAAGCAAACAGTGGCTCACAATTAACTTGTGGAATTTACTGCCAGAGGAAGTGATCAAGACCAATAGTGTAGCTAGCTTTAAAAGTGTTTGGATGACTTCTTGGAGGATAGGTCCATTAATGGCTATTAGCCAAGTAGATTTTGGGGATGTAACCTCTTACTGTTGGGGGCTGGAACAACAGGGAATGAAATGCCCATTGTGACCTGTTGGGTACTTCTCCCAAGAGAAAGAGATTGGCCACTGTCGGAGACAGGATGCTGGGCTTTATGGACCATGAATTATGCTATGTGGAGTTAGAGTCCCCTAGTGGACAGAGAGAGAGGAAAAGGAACAGTGTGTCTGATGTCAAGCAGTCCTTACCAAGTAAAAATACTAGGTGCAGTTGAAACCCCCTAAACGCCTGCGCAGGCTCAACCCCTCTTCACTCAGACTGCTTGCCAGGAATTGTGAGGGTGCTAGAAAGGGTTAGGGTGCCCACATTCTCCACCAGATGTGACAGGTTCACACCTTGCCCAAGATAAGTCTTTACAGGATCAGGACCCACAACTCCCTGTCTCTTGGGGAAATTAGCTTAATCAAAGTCTTTATTCCACATAACAAATTACTTCACTCTTTAACACTTTGTGTATATATGTGTGTGTATAATATATAATACTCCAATCTCTCACAATTCTTGCTAACACCCAAGCAGCCCTCTGGCAACCCACTTCCATATCTCTCTCTATAATCCCAGTACTTAGCCAGGCACAGTCCTCTGGCTTATACAGTATCTTTCAAAGTCTCTTTAGACAGGCAAACTCCTCTGGCCTTACTTACAGCAATCTCCAGACTTCTGGGTCAAACATGCTTTCCAGCAAGCCTTCCCAAGTCCAGCACTCCTCTCTGGCTGGCTTGGAGTTGGAGACAGAGCTCAGCCTGACTCCTGTCATCTCCAGTGTCAGGTGCCAACTGCTTCTCCTTCAGCATCTGCTTTCAACTGCCTCTTCCTCTGGCTCTCTTGCTTCCTTTATGTAGGAGCTGCTTCTACGCAATTAGGTGCTATCCTTTATTTCCAGTGGGACCTGCACTTGGCCCACACAGTCCCAATGTCGATGCAAGGAAGAGGACAGAGAGTTTTTGTTGGATGGGGAAAGGGAACCAGTGGAGGGGTTTAACGTAATTAAAGGGTGTGGGGGGGCGCTGGATGACCTTTTCAACAGGATGTTGAATAGAAGTGAGAGTGTCAAGGCAAGAGCAGGGATGGCCAGTAAGGAGATTTATTTATTTGTTTTGTTTGTTTTGTTTTTCAGTTTTTACCCCGTCCTTCACATTAAGGCTCAGGGTGGCTTACATCATATAAAAACAGCTAAAAGATCCCCATAATCCTCCCAACCCCTTTCCTAACCCCTCCACCAATCCCACCCAACATTGTCCCTGCCTGCCAAAGACCTGGCCCAACAAAAAGGCCTTGCATCACTTCTGGAAGATAAGCAGGCTTGGATTTAGATGGATCTCCAAGGGGAGAGAGTTCTGTGATCATGGAGCAGCCACAGAGAACGCCTCTTTGCCCTTATTGTGGAAACCTCATGGGCAGATGGTACTTGCAAGAGGGTGCACCCGGCTGACCTCAGAGGTCGCGACTGAACATGAGGGAAGAGAGGGTCTTTCAGATACTTGAGGTCCAAGCCAACACACAATTAAGTTGTGGAATTTGTTGCTAGAAGATGTGGCCAAGGCCAGTAGTAATGCAGGGGGTTAATTGTTGCAGCTATTAACGTCAGTCGTTTTGTGTTAACTTCCTGCCTTTGCATGTAACGTCTCGACTCTGCCAGGCCCACCAGAGTCAGGGTATGGTTCCATTCATCTCTTCAAGAAAGACATTGCTGCAGTATAGATGAGGGGAGAGATGGTCTTTTAGACACTTAAGATACAAGCCAATGCATAATTATATACAATAATTTCTATTTGGTACTAATGCAGGAACAACACTTTCTGCCCTCTTTATTTTTGACACAGACAAGCCATGTGTGCCTTTTGACAAGTGCCACAGTTCCCCATATGTAAGATGGGGCAATCATTCTTCTTCACCCTTCTTTGCCTGTTTATAAGACAAATACCATCTCAGAGTATGCATAGATATATCCCATGGTTTTATTGGGGCATATATCCCCAGTGAGGTACCACTCTCATTGGGGCATATATATACCATCACAATAACTATAAAGCACAATTTAGAAAAACAACAGAAAACTAGGACTGAATTCTGCTTGTCTGAATCACAAAAGTAGTCCTGAGTCAATTTGACTGTTAACAAGACTAGAGAAAGTGAGATAAATACATTGCATAAACACCCCACAGTCACTTAGGGTAAATCGCATGTTGCTGCCAAAAATATGTTGACAATCAATCAGCAAAAATCTAAACCACAGCAATGTCTTTCTTCAAGAGATGAATAGAACCATACTCTGACTCTTGTGGGCCTGGCAGAATCAAGAAGTTATATGCAAAGGCAGGAAGTTAACACAGATTGACTGATGTTAATAGCTGCCCTCAGAGCCAGTCTTACCCCACAGGGTGACCTGGGGCAACTGTCCCAGGACCCATTGCCTTCTCTACTTTCAGGGGCCTTCAGTGGGCCCCATTTTCAACAAGGCAAGATGCAAAGGTCCCCATTTTCTCTCAGTAGGGCGCCAGATATGACCACCTCTGGAGCCCTGAGAGGGTGAGTCTGTGGGGTGGGGGGTGGGGCCACTAAGGGCCATGCATTTTATCTTTGCCCTGCATCCCAAAAATTCTAAGGATGGCCCTGGCTGCCCTCCATCATTTTCTCTCGGATGTATCCCCAACAAGTAGAGCTCAAGAGGTGTGATATTCAGAGCATCTAAGTAATTTAGAACCACCAATCCCCTTTCAATAGGATTTGTGCCCCTTAAATCACTTGGTTACACCTGAAAATCTCATCCATTCATTTAACTATGGTTTTAAAATGTAAATCACTCAACAATGAAGCAAAAACTACCCAGATTCTGTCATCTTGCCATACACTTTTGGCCACTCTGCCTCCATTTGGGGATGAAGATCCTCCTACTTCCCCCACCCCGTATAATGGTTCAATCGCAGATCAGCAGTTTTACAGTTATCACGTATTCATTTGTGATGAATGATTTGTTGAAAACTATTCTTATATTGTTTTTATTATTCCTGTCAGTGGTGACCCTAGGCAGGCAGAACTCCCCAGCTGGGAGGATCAAGTGTGGGGATGTATGCACAGTACTGGCTGCCCCCTTCCCTTTGGAGAGGTTGCTGACATGGGGAAGGTGGTCACCGTACATGTGAAAACCCAACTTGTACATGAACAGTGTGTGTGTCCCTTGCATCCACGCCTCTGTACGAGATCTGAAGAGGAAGGAGTGGTTGATGGCAGTAAGCATCTCTACAGGTAGCCCTTGCCACTGTGCCAGCTGCCTAACACTGAGGCAAGCATAACATTTGCCAGGGAGCTAGCCATGAAGGGAATATGAGTTTGCTGAGATTTGTTCCCCAGGACAAATTCAGGGAACTGCTCAGTGGATCCGCGGAGGAGAAGAAAACATGCCATGGATTAAACATTTGTTCACGAACCTTGGGCCTTGCAATTTTCAATTTCACCAGCAGCCAGAGAATGCTTTGGTTGGGGAGCTTGCAGCCAAAGCTGTCTGGTCAGTTTCAGAGCAGGGGAATTTTGCCTTGCAGCTGCCTGGCCAGTTCCAGAGCAGGAGAGTTTTGCCTTGCAGCCCAGAGTTTCTGGTCTGTTTCAGAGCCAGGGGAGTTTTGCCTTGCAGCCCAAAGCTGTCTGGTCAGTTTCAGAGTGGTGGTGGGTGGTAGGAGCTTTCAGGGCAGTGAGTTTTGTCCTGCTGCCTGGTCAGTTTCAACAGCAGGAGAATTGCCTTTCAGGGAGCTCTGGTCAGTTTTACAGGGAGAGGGGAAACAGAAGGGAGCTCCAAGCTTCACCTGTTTATGCTGCCACCCCACAGGCTCCCCTGTTGAGCAGAATCTAAGATGGCAGCATAAACACAGAACAGCATGAATGTTTGTTTATGCTGCCCCACCTCAGGATGATGCTTCAGTGTAACCATGGGGGTTGGTTTTCCCGATGGTTCATTGTAACCTGTAGAGCCACCCAGGGACAAACATGGGTGGAAGGAGGTCTTGCACTTTATGGGACTCTCAGCTGCATGCCTAGATATGGTACGGAGAGAAGAGAGCAGGCAGCACCTGACAGCAAGACACATGGGGAGTCGAGGGCATATGGGGCCCTTGGCAACTGCCTCATCTACCTTGTCTTACAGCTGGCCCTGGTTCCTGCTTGGCTTTGGTTGCAGATTTGTCTCTCTCCTGTTTGAATAACCTGTGGCTCCTAACTGATGATATTGTGGATTGTTATCTATTCTTTCTTTTTCTTATCAACATATCCCTTTACCTCTGGATGCTGTCATTCAGCTGGAGGGCTTGATTAGCCTTCTGTTCTAGTTAATGTTACAGTTATTTGCCGAAACATTCACAATTCTCCAGAGATAATTTCCTTTGCCTTGGCTTGCTGGAGTTCCCAGCACAGCTCCCAGAACTAGTTTCTGAAATGAGAGGGATTTCCATTTTAAAAATCTTTCTTAATTTTACACAAATGTGAGGCCAACAAAATTTAGCTTTGAGATATAACCAGAATACGAGTGTGTGTTCCTTCCTAACCACATTTTCTTCAGCATAAATCTGAATGTATTCGATCTATTTTGTTTTCAGCAGCTGGTGTACAAAACTATCTGATTATTATTTTCCACTGGAGTTCTTGCCAGGTTGGGCTGCTGTGATTTTCTATATTGCTGCACAAATCTCTTCTCATTCCTTCCCCATAATCTCAGTCTGAAACTTACTTTCTTATTTTTCTGATACTTCCTCTGTGTTCTTTATGCTGGTCTTTCATAATGTTGGAAGGGACCTCAAGGCCCATGGAGTTCAACCCCATGCATCAAGCCAGAATTAACTAGGCCTAAGCCAGCCATGATCCAGCCACCTCTTTAAGAAATCTCCTTCCCTGAAGGTTTTTTAAACAACTTGATCCATTGTCCAACTGCTTTTACAGCTAGGAATTTCTTCCTTATATTTAACCAAAATCAGCTTATCTGCAACTTGTCTTTGTCTCAGTGGCAGCAGAGAATGATTGTAGCTCAGTGCACGCTTGGTGCTTTCTGGGGACACTCTCACTGTTTACAACAGCCGGGGGCATGTAGCCTAGTTCAGCTATGCAGCATGGTGTCTGTCTTGCTTGGTCTAGCACCATCCGCAGATCCCTTGGCCTGCCCAGCCAATATGTCATCCATCTCCTGCAGCAGCCTTTCACAGATCACAGGCTGATCCAGGTGATCCATATGCTTCTTCACTTTCCCTTCCTCTCCCAACACCTGGTCAGTGTCTCTCACTCCTGCCTTACATGCTCGCCTGCTGCCAGGGTGGGATGCTTGGGGTGCAACAGGAAATGGTGCTGGTGAGTCCCTCGCACAGCAACATGCAGCCATATCAACAGTGACAGATGCCAGGAAGAGCAATCAGATCTTCAGGACTGGTCACAGCTAGTCTCCCCTCCAGCCACCCTGTGGCAAAGATCTAGCTGTCCCCACAAGCACCACTAGACCAGCCGTGACTCAGTTACCCCACTTATAGTCACCACTAGTCACCCTTCTCCCCAGACTGTGCCAGCCCATAAGGGGTTGATTCTGTCACCTGTATCTTAGAGGCTTCTTTGTTGCATAAATATAAATGGGTTAGGCTTGTCCCGATATCTAATCAAGAATCCTCCAAAGTCTCAGTACTCCGTGACAATAACCCCACGGACACAAGCTTTACAATTATTATTATTATTATTATTATTATTATTAGCATTTATATAGCGCCAGCAATATACCTGGCGCTTTACAAAAAACAAGATAGACACGGTCGCTGCCCGAGAGCTTACAATCTAAAGAAAGTTTTATATACAGGTTGAGACAGTTAATAATGGTTCAGAGTAAATGCAGAAGATGCATAAAGGAATAAAAATAAAACCAACATGCAATGCTAGCTCCACTCATGAGAATCCCTGGCTAATACACAAGTTCTTACCCTAACTCATTCTTAGAGTTCAGGAGGACTCTTGGTTAGGTGACTAGGCACAAAACTTCATCACAAATCCTAGCAGCAGCCTTTTCTCCCTGTTGGCACAGCAAGCAATCCCCCAGTCTCTCTTATTCAGCACTTCAGTAGGTTAGTCAGTTCCTTTGTCTAGGCTGTGGAAGATTTAATTTATTCTCTTCTTGGCTGATCTGAAATGTCCTTCCCCGGACTCTTCCAGTAAACGATGTTGCAAAATCTGGTTTCCTGGTGCCTTTAGAGATCTTCATTACATTTGTATTGTCCTAGCTAACTTGCCTTAATGGACCACATAGCAGTACTGTTTACACTTTGAACTTCTCCCAGGACAATTTTGTAATTTTTAGACTCTAGCTGGTTAACACTTAAACTGTGCCCTTACTGTGCATAACTTTTCGTACAGATCACAATGGTATGGCACGGCACATGACTTCATTTTATAAAACCATCTTATAGATAGATACAGAAACGTTGACAGTACATGCATTACTATTGATCATTGTAATCATATGAAAAATCATAACCCATATGTCCCCGTGACACATTCCCCTTTCACCAGCACAACTGAACCATTTGCCTGAACCAGCAAGGATAGTTTTCCAAATGGGAGACACGCACACACACACACACACACACACATTTTCAGACATTATCATCTAGATGAGAAGCCTGCCAGGACTCCAGACGCCAACCCCAAATTACCTGACTGTCCAGGTGAAAAGCAGATAGGTGGCAACCCTAAACTCTGCAATGATGATCTAAGTAAAGTCCCTGGTGGGCAGCGTACATGAACAGCATAATTATTTATTTATTATTATTTATTTTATTTTATAGATTTTTATCCCGCCCCCTCCTGCAAAGCAGCTCGGGGCGGCTGACAACAATAGTAAAAACAATTAAAACAATTTAAAATACAAATATAAAATACATCAATAAAAACAGGGCTAAAAGACAGTAATAAATAAGTACATGGGCGGGGGATTAAAATCACACACCCCCCACCCTCCCTCCCAAAGGCCTGGGCAAACAGCCAGGTCTTACAGTTCCGCCGAAATGTCAAAAGGCTTGGGGCCAGGCGAGCTTCCTCCGGAAGGGAGTTCCACAGCCGCGGCCCTACCACCGAGAATGCTCGCTCCATCGTGGCCCCCCGCTTAACACGGGGGACCTCTAGGAGGGCACCCCCGGCAGACCGCAGGAGCCGTTCCGGGGCGCGAAGGGCGAGGCGGTCCCTAAGGTAAGAGGGGCCAAGGCCGTATAGGGCTTTATAGATCATCACTAGGACCTTGAACTTGGCCCGGCACACTATCGGCAGCCAGTGCAGCGCTCGGAGCACCGGTGTAATGTGCTCCCGGCGACCCGTCCCCGTAAGAAGACGAGCCGCCGCATTCTGCACCAGCTGCAGCCTCCGGGCCAAGAACAAGGGAAGCCCCACGTAGAGCGCGTTGCAGTAGTCGAGCCGCGAGGTGACGAAGGCATGGATGAGGGAGGCCAGGTCCGGGCCAGAGACATACGGACGCAGCCTACGTACCAGATAAAGCTGGCGGAAGGCAGCCTTAGCGACTGCCTCCACCTGCCGCTCCAGCCGCAGGTCTGCGTCCAATATGACCCCCAGACTCCGGACCTGCTGAGCTACAGGGGGGCAAACCCCCCCAACCAGGGGGGCCACCACCCCCTTCGCCCTCCCCACCACCATCACCTCCGTCTTATCTGGGTTGAGCTTCAGTCTGCTCCGCCGCATCCAATCCGCCACGGCCTCCAAACATTGGGATAGCACCGAGACAGCAGGGTCTGGGTCAGTAGAAAACGAGAGGTACAGCTGAGTATCATCAGCATACTGGTGACATCGCACCCCGAACCCTCTCACGACCTCCCCCAAGGGCTGCATATAGATGTTAAATAATAATGGAGACAAGATCGATCCCTGCGGAACGCCACACGGTAAGGCGCGGGGGCTCGATGTTTCCTCCCCCAACACCACCCGCTGGCTCCTCCCCGAGAGGAATGAACGGAACCATTCAAGAACAGTCCCGTCCAGACCCCCCCGGTCACGCAGTCGTCTCAACAGCAGCCCATGGTCCACGGTGTCAAAAGCGGCCGAGAGATCGAGCAGGATGAGAAATGTCGAACATCCCGCATCCATCTCCCGGCGGAGGTCGTCCACCAAGGCCACCAACGCCGTCTCGGTGCCATAGCCGGGGCGGAACCCAGATTGAAAAGGGTCAAGGAGCCCGATATTATCTAGATGACCCTGGAGCTGGAGCGCCACTGCCCGCTCAATAACCTTCCCTAAAAAGGGAAGGTTAGAGACAGGTCGGTAGCTGGCGAGCGCGTCTACGTCCAACGATGGTTTTTTCAGCAGGGGGCGCACCACAGCCTCTTTTAAGCAAGGCGACAACCTCCCCTGCCGAAGGGACGCATTCACCACCCTCGCCAGCACCGTCCCCAACGTCTCCCCGGAAGCTTTTATTAACCAGGACGGGCATGGATCTAGTTGACAACACGTGGCCCTCACAGACCCCAGGACATCCACCACATCGGCTGGCGTCACTTCCTGAAACTCACCCCATAAAGATGGACCAGACGGACCCTCCGCCCCCCCGCGCTCTTCCCCTACTGCTATCAACCCAGCGTCGAAATCGGCCTGAATCCGAGCGATCTTGTCTGCGAAGTAGATGACAAACTCCTCACAGCGGGCCCGGGACAAGTCCCCATCCAGGCGGAGGGAGGCCGGACTCACCAGCCCCCGCACCACCCGAAACAGCTCCGCTGGACGCGACTTCGCAGACGCTATGAGGACGGCGAGGAATTCCTTCCTCGCCGTCCTCACAGCCTCCACATAGGACCGCAAATGGGCCCTATGGAGAAGACGATCGGAGACAGACCGAGTCCGACGCCAGCGTCGCTCTAGCCTCCTGCCCACACGCTTCATACACCGCAGCCCCTCAGTAAACCAAGGGGTCCTGCGGTGACGAGACCGAGGCAGAAGGCGCCTCGGAGCCACCCTGTCAATGGCCTCCTCCAGCAAGATGTTCCAATGCCGGACCAGCTCATCCACAGAGTGACCGTCCACATCCAGGGTAAGCTCCCTCAGGACCTCCTGGAACCGCTGGGGTTCCATTAGCCTCCGAGGGCGGACCATCCTAACTGGTCCCTTCCCCTTCTGGAGGGGGCGCGCTAAAAGACCGGACTGAAGGAGGTAATGGTCCGTCCACAACAAGGGCACCGCTGTTACCTCCCCCACAACCGCCTCAACTGAGATCTTAATGGGAATCCTTGCAAAGAGGCCAAGGATTTCATTATCATGGAGAATAAAACTACCCTCTTTTCTCAAAGGTTCTCCTGACAGCTTAGTGCAGAAGCTCACCAGCAACAGAATGATGTCGGGAAGCTCTAATTGGGAACAAATGTAGATGTGCTCTTATGAATGGGTCCCAAGAAGGAATTAAAGACTCAGAATAGAGATCCAGATGGTATTGAAGTTAGAATGAAGTTGCTAATCAATACTGAACCATAAAGATGACCAAGTGAACATAATGAAGTACAGAGAGCAAATATGTTCTAAATTAACCAATAGAATCCTTAATGGAAATCTGAAGATCATAAGGATATAGATTGGATAACAATTTTGTTTTTCATTGCTGCTTTCATTTCTGCAATCTTTGACACAACAGTAGTCAGGCTTCACTTATTCCTATGATGCAAATTACGGTCATATCCTCCCTCTCCTGCCCAGCATCTGTTACCTTGAAAACGCTCTTCTTAGCCGCAGCCTTGTTGGCATGAACGTATTCAGTGACTCCCATGACATCTGGTCAACCAAGGCAACACCATACAGACTGAGTCCTATTAGAGGAATTAATTGGATATTAAATAATCCCAATATAGTCAATGCTGAGTATTTTTCCTATTGTAAAAAAAATAAAAAATAAGGCATTCTGTGTACATTAATTCAGACCAGCAATGGGCCAGAGCACTGCCACTTCCACACGCAGCCATAGAAGGGGAAATACTCAATCTTTCCCCAGGGGCATAACCAGAGGGAGCAATCCAGCAGTTGTCCTTCCACCCTGGCCATGGACACACAGTGGAGCTGGTACCTGACAATGGAAGGAAAGGAATGGCAGAGACAGGAGAGTGGAACAGCTGCTGCCTCTACTTGTGCCTCGAAAGGATAGGGCACAGTGGGGAGCATCGGGGGCAGAGCTTCCAAGGATCAGGACATTGCAACATATGGTTGTTCCCCTGTCCTTTGCCAGCACACTTGGGTATGACTTCTAAACATCTCCCATGAAGGGGTACAGGAGTGAGAAGTGGCTGCATGCCCAGTGTTTGCCCACCCTGCCAAGGCAAGGAAGGAGTGGGTGGAAAGAACTATGACTTCCCTCCACCCTTGGTTGTGCAGTAATCTCGCTTTCAATTTGACACAGCTACAGTACTGAAACCCACACTCCAGCACATCGCCTCAACTTCCAGCTATCCGGGGCTCCATTGTTTCATCATTTACTGACAATGACATCTTAAAATGACTAACTTAGCACCAGCAAGTTAGCAAGGTGGGCAGAGAGAGAAGATGGAAATAGCTTTCAAAATTAAAAATGACATTTTCAGTGTGTTTGCTGAAATTTTGTTTCCACAGAATTTTTTTAAACGTTTACATTAAGAAATTCAAAATTTCCAGTGTTGACACATTCGCTCTTCAGGTTGAAACAGGGCATGCTGAAATAGGAAATGTTTCAAAAGTTGGGACACTGAAGATGATTTTAAAATTTAAACTTTCTCTATTTTAATTTAAATGTGTTCAACTTGAATAATGGCTACCAACATTTTGAATGTTTACATGCCAAATGTCAACAATTCCCAAATGCAGAATTCTGAATATCAACATTTTTTAATATTAGAATTTTAAATTTTGCAATGTTCCACCTTTCCAAATTTGATAAAAATGCTTTAACAAAACAAAATTTCAACAAGATGATTTTTTTAAAATCTAAATTTCATTATGGTATAAAATATTGAGCCATCTAGAGTTAATAATGTGTTACTGTGGCTGAATAGTTTAATAGTAACAGTGGGTGCTTTTAGATGGACGGCAGCCCCAGGTCTCCCTGTGCCAACTCGCCTCACGCCCGGGTCGGCCAGTTCATTTAAAAGCACATCACCGTATGTACAAAGCGGAGCAGGGTGTGGCTACTCCAGGGTAGCCCTGACGGCAGTGCTCCAGAACATCCCGGAGCACCGACAGTGGAGCGGGCCATCCAAACCCAGGCCACCAACCTGAAGCAAAGCTGGTGTTCATTTGCTGGACGGACCTATGCTTCCGCTCCACACCTGGCCGGCCGTTGCCCCTGATAGAGTTGTGGGTGCCAGCCTAGAGCATCATACGATTGCCCACAACTCTATGATGCGGGGGGGGGGGGCATGTCGGTGGACAACGGGCTGGGGAAACTGCTGGGCCCCATGCCGGGCTGCAAGCAGGCGGATGTAGGGGTGCACTGCCGGAGCAGTTCCAGGGGCAGGCAGCCTCCACATTCATCTGTTTACACCCGATGACTGGAGGCTGACTAGGTGCTGTATATGCAACTTGTCTCCCTTATAATTAATTTTACTGATTTTTCCCACTTGCATTGTAAAGAATTACGCTTACGTTATAGGCTAGGCTGATACATCATTTGGTATGAAATAAAAGGCAATATCAATAGATCTTGTAAAGGCTTTTCCAGGTGAGCAGCTTAAAATGCTCCCAGTTCCCACAGTTGATGTGAAAGCATCTATTCAAGTTAAGTGTATGACCAAAATATTCATACCTGGTAATTGTTGTCTATTGCAACACCAGGAGTAGGAACTCAGTCAATTCCAACTCCTACTTCATCCATCCCTCACTAGAAGAAAATAGGCCACCATTTTCAACAAAGAAAATCCTTGAAGGGAGTTCTTTTACAAACAATAGAGAGGAAAAATCTTTGATCAATAGATTAGTGCTCTTTGATAAAGCCCTCCCTGATTGATGAACATTTAGAAATGAAAACAACTCACAGAGAGCTTCCAAGGAGGGTAAGATTATGCATCAGCGCTGCCTCCCATTGTCAAATGTTCTGGGACAACTGAACACATTGTACCTAGAAGTTAATACAATCAAGTCTTATAGATCATTGAAATAGATGGGTTGCTCTTAGCACATTGTCTGCAGAATCAATCTTAACCTGATCCAGTTAAGAGGACCTTGCTATTAATCCAAAAGAATCAGCACAGGAGGTACAGCCACACAAGACACTACCCCTGTTTGATCAGCATTGCCCCACATGATGCAGTGCATTCTATGCCTGGTGGCCACCAGTTATACTAGCTCTTACACCCTGCGTCTTCCAAATAAATCCAGAGACACAGCGTGTAGTAGCCTTACTCAAAGTGGGGTAAGGCTGCCCAATGTGCAGTAGCGCACTGCTTATGGACCTGGTCCTCATCTGCCCAACCCCACGGTGCGGTCCGCCACAGGTATTTGAGCGGGGGGTGCTGTTGCCAGTTGCACGCAGCCATGTCATGGCCCGGGATGGTGGGTGGGATGGTGCCGAGCTGGGTGCCCGCGTGCATTGCTGGTGACTTGGACCACCCCAGGGCATGGCAGAGTGTCAGACAGCAGCCTGCCTGGCTTCCCCACGGAGGGGGTGGGGGATCAAGCCCACCCCAGCCTGTTGTGTGCCTATATGCCCCCCCCCCCGCCGCGTATATTTGTGGGCAATCGCATGATGCTCTAGGCTGGTACCCACAAGTCTATGATGCTGTCAGGGGCAATGCCCGGCCAGGTGTGGAGTGGAATCTGCCCTGCTCTCTGCGCTGACCCCGCAGTGTGGTGGCTGTGATTGCCCACCAAGGGACGTGCGGAGGATCAAGCCCACCCCAGCTCATGTGGCTCCACCTATAAAAGTCCCAGATCTACTTGTTCTGGACCCCAAATAGCTCCAGCTGGCAGAAAGATGAAGACGCATGTTATAAATTATTGTAAGATGCTCCTTGATAACCAGAGTGAATTGGAAGCCCAATCCAATGCCCACTGAAGTAAATGGGGGAAATTTCAATGGGCTTTGGATCAGGGCCTTTTTTCATTTCTAGTCTGCCATGCCCCTGAGGAAGAGAGGGGCAAAATCTATACTGTAAATGTTTATATGTTTTAAAACAGTGAGTGTAAATCCTCTACCATTAAAGTCAATGAGAGCTGAGCCATTGACTTCAATAAATGGAGGACTGTGCCCTAAGTATATAATAGTTTTTAAATGGCTACATAACTGTAATGGTAGATACTTATCTGTCATTTGAAAAACAAATGTCCAAAAAAAGAATTACGAATGTGAAAAGCAGTTTTGCTTGCTGTGTATCGCATTAACTTAAAAGGCACTTAAGGCAATTATAGAACGTTATATTTCATACACACATTTATATTTTAAATGGTTTAAATGGTTTTATATATTGTATTGTTTTTATTGTTGGAAGCCGCCCTGAGCTGTTTTCAGGAGGGGCAGGGTATAAATTGAACAAATAAATAATTAAATAAATATATTAAGCAATATAATATGTTTATAATTAAACATATTAAACAAAATAAAATAGTTCACTTGGCGATTAGTAAGACCCAAAGATTACATGGCACCTATTCTTTTCAGAGCGATCCCATCCGAGGAAACTGCTTGGCCCATGAACTGCCCTAAAACTTAATTTTATTTGAAAATTAGAATTTTGTTTAAAATGAACTTCTCCAAGCCTGTTGCTGGCAATTGCTATGCTGCTGAAAAGTGACAGCTGCTCCAGTTGGCATCCCCATATTGGAGACCATTAAACTAGTATTAAAAGCACGCTGAATGCAATGTGTGCATTAATACAAGTCTCCCACACAGACACACAGCAGTAGGGGAGGTGGATCCAGCGCCGTATCACTGATGACTTCCACTCACCATGTAAGCGACTGTCCTGCTCATTTAACTAATGGGTTCTTATGTTGTTGTTTTTCCATTTGTTTTTGTCTCAACTAGAGCATAATGCCAATTCAAATTAGATGGAGAAGAAAATGTCAGTTTCTCAAAGTACAACATAATAATTTGTGAAAATGTTCCCTCAGTATATAGTAATTCCATTCTTTGCTCGAAATACGTTGGCATTTTCAAAACTGCCTTTCTAAGAGTGGACTTGTGTATATTTCTTCATAGTTAATACAGCCTTGCTAACTTGAGCAATTTATCTCAGCTATTATATTTGGTGTTTTCTAAAGGTTGAAGACCCTGGAAATGTGATGAGACAGAAGGATATGGTTTTTGTAATGACCCAAGATGATGATTATCAGAAAAATGCCATATATTATGTAAAAAACAATATTCCTGTAAATCCAATATGTAAATCATTCATGTCTGATGGCATTTTAATCTGCGTGAAACACTGAGAATAATGATATAAACAAACTACCTTATTAGTAGAAGCAGAATTACTACTATATAAAAGTTATTAATAATAACATAATCACAGAAGCAGTTTTGAATACAGGATTCAATTAAGGTTAATTCACAATTCAGACTATGGAACAAAGGATGGTAACGTCATGCCCATCATGGTGGGGTTGGGGTGCTGGCTGCAGCACAAAAGGGTGGGCCAGCTGGCTGCATGTTATTCCCACCGGCCAGGTCAGGCCAGGGAAATGTTTGTTCTATTCCCTTATCATTTATTTTCACCCATTGTTTTAACCCTTGGTTTTCAGTGTAGTTCTGAACCAATTTTCCTTGTTTACTTTAACTTGAACTTAATTTCTTTTTATAAAGCTTTCTTTTACTCTAAAGCTGTTGTTTGTTCACTTGTTGAAATGGGATTTCAACAGGATTCCAAAGTATTCCTCTATTACATAAAGAGGTGAGCCTACCCAAATGAATTTTTTATATTTGGGGAACACCCCAAAGTACAGGTGTCTAATGGTTTATGCTTGTGAATCTGGCTTGATGTGTTTGGTTCAAAACATACTCCTGCAAGAGTGGGTAGAGAAACCCCTAATTCCAAGAGCAGTACCCCTTGTTGCAGACTACAGGCAGTGAAACCAAGGCTGTTTTTAAACAAACTGGGGGCCGGGGGAGCTGGGTCCATGTGCCCCATCCACCCGCCAGCCACTCATGCACCCGCATGGTGCAACCTGGGATTTTCTGGTTCACACCATGCAGGGAGGGGGGGATGTGGGGGTGCATGGGTTGCAGGACCATGCACCCACCCACCACCACTTTTACACTGGCACTACCATACGTGTCTACTGGGTGGACCTTAGCATCGCATGTAAAAACAGCCAAAGTCATAGCTGTATTTGGAGGTACAATAAGGTGTCATAATGAGCTCCAGTTCCTGGTTACATGCAAATAGGAAAACATTTCAGCTTTTAAAATAAGTTTTTATTTATTTTATTTTTTTATTTATTTATTTAATTTA
Organism: Sphenodon punctatus; assembly: GCA_003113815.1. Taxonomy (NCBI): domain Eukaryota; kingdom Metazoa; phylum Chordata; class Lepidosauria; order Sphenodontia; family Sphenodontidae; genus Sphenodon; species Sphenodon punctatus. Next base: position 405,979 of record QEPC01006190.1, read on the forward strand.
TACCCTTCACCTCCTGAACACAGTTCAGGGCGGCTTCCAACAATAAAAAAACACGTACAATATAAAACAATTTAAAACATATAAAAATACAATATCAAATATTAAGAACAGGGCCCGGGATACATTAAACAATAAATAGGGTAGGGGAGATTTTAAAAATCCACTAAACCCCCACCTCCCCAAAGGCCTGGGCGAACAGCCAGGTTTTACACCTTCGCCGGAATGTCAAAAGGCTGGGGGCCAGGCGAGTTTCCTCCAGTAGGGAGTTCCAAAGATGCAGCCCGGCCACCAAGAATGCCCTCTCTATTGTGGCCCCCCACTTAACACGGGGGACCTCCAAGAAGGCAGCCCTGGCAGACCGAAGGAGCCGCTCCGGGGTGTGGTGGGCGAGGCGGTCCCTGAGGTATGAGGGGCCGAGACCGTGAAGGGCTTTGTAAATTAGTACCAACACCTTGAAACTGGCTCAGCACGCTATCGGCAACCAGTGCAGAGCCCGGAGCACAGGTGTTATGTGCTCCCGACGACCCATCCCCGAAAGAAGACGGGCCGCCGCATTCTGCACTAGCTGCAGCCTCCAAACCAGGCACATGTAGAGCACGTTGCAGTAGTCCAGCCTCGAGGTGACGAAGGCATGGATGAGGGAGGCCAGGTCCGGGCCGGAGACAAACGGACGCAGCCTCCGTACCAGATGCAACTGGCGAAAGGCAGCCTTTGCGACTGCCTCCACCTGCCGCTCCAGGCGGAGATCCACGTCCAGCACCACCCCCAGACTCCGGACCTGTTGAGCTATGGGAGGGCAAACCCCCCCCAATAAGGGGGGCCGACACCTCCCTCGCTCTCCCCACCACCATCACCTCCGTCTTATCAGGGTTGAGCTTCAGTCTGCTCTGCCACATCCATTCCACCATGGCCTCCAAACACTGGGATAGCACCGAGATAGCAGGGTCTGGGTCCGTTGACCATAACCTCAAGTCTCAGAAACTGGAATGCAAACAAAGAGGCCAAAAATTATTTATTTGTTTCAGTATCATTATTTTGTTGACCTAATGACTGTGGATTATCATGGGTTGACAATACTGTTAATATTATTATTTATCATTTATATAGAACTTTCAGCATTCAGAGCATTTTACAATCCTTGTCTAAGGGTGAGAACACATATAATGCTAACTCTACTTTCACACCACTGTAACACTGCTTTAGCATTTCTTATGCATGTTGCAAGGCTGTATTGGTGCCCTATGCAGCCCTGCAACATGCATAAGAAATGTTAAAGCAGCATTAAAGTGGAGTTAAAGTGGAGTTAGCGTTATGTCTGTTTTCACCCTAAGTTCACCCTCACAACAACCCTGTACAGTAGGTCATCATTATTCCCATTTTACAGATGAGGAACTGAAGTCAAGACATAATGAGTGTTTTCACACGGATGTAGGGGTGCACACACTCCCCTGTCTGCCTGCATGCAGCCCTGCCTGTGTCGGGTTTAAATGACCCAGCAACTCCCGCAGCCCATGGTCCACTTCCGCAGTGCCCTCCCTCCCCCGCACCATAGAGTTGCGAGTGGATTTCCAGACACTCTAGGCTGCTGCCCACAACTCTATGGCAAGGAGCTGCAGCAGCTGTCTGCCGAGCAGATGGGTCACCTGGACAGCAAACATGCCTCCAGCCGGTAATCCAGGTTTGGACTGCCCGCTCCGCTGACGGTGCTCCTGGATGGGTATTTTCAGACGATACAGGGCCCTTTGGCCCCGTACCGGCACCACCGGCTTCGTTCCCCGCCGGGGTCACCCCGTAACGGCACAACAGACCGTGGCCAACATCTGGCGCGCCGCGAACAGACGTACGAGACATGGTGACCACAGGTGGGTATTCACCGTGGTTCACCGTGTTCTCGTAACGTCTGAAGACACCCGATGTTCTGAAATGCCACTGGCAGGGCTGACCTGAAGCAGGAACAGCCTACTTCACCTGCACATCTGGCAGGCCCGCACAGGGGTGAGACAGAGCAGAGGCGTGGGTACTGCCTGTCTGAAGACACCTAATGACTTGCCCAAGGTTACCCAGGTTGTATGGCTAAGACAGGGTTTGAAACCTGGTCTCCCCAGTTCATCTTAATAAACACTGCCTGGTTATTTCAATGATTCATATAAGGTTGTAGGTAGGTAACAATTGCTAATAGTAGGTAATAATCAACAGCAAGAGACTAACCTTCCTCTAAAATCAGTTGAACGAAGGATATATGGAGTTGTCTTTTTATATAAGAGTAATATTAAAGTGCAATCAGATGCCTCTCGTGAGTGATTGCCAAACTTTTTGCCTGCGTCCCCATTTTCGAACAGATATAATCCTGTGACCCCCAAACAATAACAAAGACACGTCAAATATCTCAGTCCTATCCATAGAGGATCTGACCTCACTAGGGATCCCAGCTCATTGCTTGGGACCCTCTGCCTTACGTTAAGGCTTGCAGAGACACTGGACCAAACATCCACAGCAATTCACATGAAAGACTAAATCAAAATCCAAAATTCAATGTCTGAATTTAAAGTATTCACTCTATCTTTGCTAGGTTTTCTTTACAATACATAATTCTACATCTTTCATTTATGTCTCTCAAGAATAACCTTTAATTTTACTGAAGGAAAAAAGCTAAAGCCAAAATATAGAGAAACATAACAAATAGACACCTCTAGAATCAATGTAACTTTTAAACTAAACATTTTATTTCAGCCTTTTATGTTTAACAAAATCAGCTACAGAATAGCATGAGTTGTCTGTAAAGAAATCAAATGACAAAATGTCATTTTCAAGTATTTTAATCCACCAAGTCTGTGGGCTGGGAATTAAGTAAAGGTAAACGGAAATATACAGAAAGTGCAAAGGTCAGTAGTAAATGAAATGTTAAATCCCTACTGGCGAAATGATGGTAGAATCTGCCACTTACAGGGAAAATGTAATGATTGTGTAAGAGGCTGAAGCATTTTGTCTAAGCATTAAATTAGTTGCAGTTTCCTGCCTAATAGGAAAAATTAGACAACCAGATCAACTCTCTGGTATTCCAAAGATCTCTCCATCTAAGAACAGAGGAGCTATTGGGTTTACACAATTTTGATGTCAATTACAGTGTTCCATATAAACAATCTATACTTGTCCAACTAACAGACTTTCATTTCCAAGTTTTTCTGGGCAATGGATTGGAAAGAAATACTGTGACAATTTGAAATAAGCAAACTGCATCTATTCTGGAACAAGTAAAACACTACACACCATTCTTCAGTTGAATAGTTCATGATTGTCAAAGTCTTTCTATCTGGCTGTAGCAGACTTATCAAAAACTAGCATCATTTTCTTGATTATTGGTAAACAAAGCCATTCACACACATTAAATTAGAAGATTAAGAGACATGTTCCTCCCATTTTTTGATGTATGTTTAGTTATTAGTATAATGCAACACTGCCAGACCTCGACCACAGAAATAGCAAAAGTAAATACCAAAGGTCTGGGAAGAGAAATCCTGAGGTCATGCAGCTAGAGAGAGGGTAACTTCAAGGGAGTATACTGGAAATTAAAACTTATAAATCACTAAGATCTGAAAGAAGCACATTTCAGATGTTGGATAATGTCATTTTATATTACTAAAAATAATCGAGTCATGGTGAAAATGCCAAGAAAAAAATCATTGGAAAACTGCACAGGCATTTATGTTCAAAGGAGAGCCCTGAAGAAGGGGAAAAAGGGGGGCGGGGGGTGGAAAACATGGGAATAATGCAGACACCATGACAGTACATTTTAGTTTCATGTTTGCAAGCTACAAGAGTGCTCTCTTATCTCCCCCTAAACCCGTTGTCATGACCTCCTTTCATCTGACAAGATAATAATAATTAATTATTTTATTTATATAGCACCCCCCAGCCTTACATGGCACTCGGAGCACTTCACAAACAGTTAAAAACCATATAAACAATTTAAACAGTTATTTTAAAAATTTAAACGGGGCAGGAAAAGGGGGGGAGACAAAGTACATCAGTGGATCCTAAAAGCACCTAGAGAATGCATTTTCAAGTGCTTTTTAAAGGGAGAGAGCAAGGAACTGAGACAAACATGAATATCTGGAGAGAGTGAGGGTGATTTCAGAAGTGACGCGTTCCAATTCACCACAGCGAATCCCACCCCGGTGTGAACAGATTCACCGTGGTCTGTGGTGACACGTGCAGCCCCAACAGAAGTGACAGGATCGTGACCACCACTCGGGGGCAATCAGAGAGAACATGGGCTGGCGGAACACAACAGACATATGGAGGGAGTGTGTTTGACTGAGGTTGACTGTGGTGGACATTCACCACATCACTTCTAAAATCACCCTGAGTTCCACACTGAGGGGCCCGTCACAGCAAAAGCCTGATCGCCTTCAGACGCGATAGCGGAACCCCCAAACAACAGGTGGTTCCTGAGCGCAGATATCCATCAGCATGAGGTGGAATCCTCAGTTCAAGTCTCACCTTAGCCAGAAACTCACTGGGTGACCTTGGGCCAGTCACAATATTCTCTCAGCCTGACCTACCTCACAGGGTTGTTGTAAGGATTAAAAGTTATATTAAATTGTTCTGTACGAAGCGTTCCAAGTGCCATGGTGGGAGGGCACTATATAATAATAATTAATACATTTATTTTAATTATTTATTAAACTGTTCAGGGCCCTAAAAACCAGCAGCGCAATCCTAAACTCAATCAATCGCTCCACAGGCAACCACTTTAGAGAACGCAGGATGGGTGTGATATGACCATGGCTGCCTAAACCAACAAGCAGCTGCATGTCATGGACAGAGTATGGTCAAAAATGACACCCAAGTTCTTTACCTGGCCCATTACCTCTATCCTGGCCCCAACCACTTTCAGGGGCCCGAGGGAGGCAAGGGAATCCTCATGTTGGCTGCCCCTTCCCACCAATACCATCTCAGTTTTCCCCAGATTGAGCACAAGGTTGCTCTGACACATCCAAGCGACTATGTCATTCAGGCATTCCTCCAACGCAGAGGCCAAGTTGACAGGGCTCACAGGGCAAGAGATACACAGCTGTGTATCATCAGCATACCATGCTTGATCATGACATCCCTAAAGGGCTGCATATACAAGTTGAACATGGGTAAAATAATAGAACCTGTGGACAAGTGCAAAGTGATGCACGTAGGGGAAAATAATCCAAACTATGCATACACAATGCTGGGTAGGTACTAAACTAGGAGTTACCACTCAGGAAAAGGATCTGGGGGTGGTTGTGGACAATACAATGAAATCCACAGCGCAGTGCGCAGCAGCAGTCAAAAAAGCAAACAGAATGTTAGGAATTATTCGGAAGGGGATAGAGAATAAAACTGAGGATGTCATAATGCCTCTATACAAATCAATGGTGCGACCGCACCTCGAATATTGTGTGCAGTTCTGGTCGCCCCATCTCAAAAAAGACATAGCTGAACTAGAAAAGGTACAGAGAAGGGCAACAAAAATGATCAAGGGCATGGAAGGGCTCCCGTATGAGGAGAGGCTTGGTAGGTTGGGGCTCTTCAGTTTGGAGAAGAGACGACTGAGAGGAGATATGATAGAGGTCTATAAAATCATGAGTGGTGTGGAACTAATAAACAAGGAGCAGTTATTTACCCTCTCAGCTAGTACTAGAACTAGGGGACACTCCATGAAACTCATGGGTGGCAAGTTTAAAACAAATAAAAGAAAATATTTTTTCACTCAGCGTATAATTGGGTTGTGGAATCTACTGCCAGAGGCTGTGGTAAGGGCCAGTACTATAGCTGAGTTTAAAAGAGGTTTGAATAAGTTTCTGGAAGATAGGTCCATTAGCAGCTATTAGCCAGACAGGATCAGGGAACATGACGGGAGCTGGGGGGAAACAACAGGGAATGGATCCCCCATTGTGACCTGTTGGGTGCTTCTCCCAAGCCACCATGACTGGCCACTGTCTGAGACAGAATGCTGGGCTAGATGGACCCAGTATGGTACTTCTTATGTTCTTAACCTTCAGGGACGCTGCACTTAAGTCCCCTCGGGGATTATGCATATCCATCCATTGCCACCAACTGACTCCTCCCTTCCAGGTATGACCGAAACCATCAACCAGTAGCTCCAGCCGCATCAGCAACATCCCTCAGCTGCCGAAGCAGCAACCCATGGTCAATTGCATCAAATGCTGCTGTAAGTACCAGTATGGCCACCTGTCCCCAATCTAAAATCATCAGCAGATCATTCATCACCCTAGACAAGTGCGGTCTCTACCCCGTGAGAAGGCCTGAACCCCAACTGGAATTGTCCCAAAGTATTATTAAAGTCCAAGTGTCTCTGTAGCCACACAGTCACAGCCTTCTCAGTCACGTTCCCTAAGAAAGGCAGGTTGGAGACTGGGTGATAATTGGCAAGCACTCCAACATCAAGAGATGGTTTCTTGAGAAGGAAGCGGAACTGCATGCATTTGAGGGTGGCTGGTACCCTCCCTTCTCTAAAGGAGGTGTTAACAATGGGTGATTTCAGAAGTGACGCATTTCAGTTCACCACAGTGAATCCCACCCCGGTGTGAACGGCTGTGGTGACACGTGTGGCCCCAACAGAAGTGACAGGATCGTGACCACCACCCAGGGGCAATCAGAGAGAACATGGGCCTGGGGAACACAACAGACATGCAGTGGAGACGTGGACCGTGGTTCGAGCCTCAGAATGCACCGCGGCTGGGGTTAATTCCTTCCACCGCGTCTGCGGGTTTCCGTTCAGAAGTTACTTTTCATTCACCCCTGCCGTGGTGACCATTCACCACATTTCTGGACCTCCACCCGCCCTGACCTCACGAAGCATGGTTAGCTTCACCCCGGGCCGCGTTTGACTGTGGTGAACATCTGGATGCGAGCAAACAGACATGCACGGCGCTTTCACACCCCCACCCCCTGTGTTTGACTGAGGTTGACTGTGGTGGACATTCACTACGTCACTTCTGAAATCACCCAATGTTTCTGAATAAAGGTACCAATGCCTCGGCACTTGCCTTCAATAACCAAGATGGGCATGGGTTGGAGGCACATGTAGTTGGTCTCAATGACCCCAACAGCACATAGACTTCCTCCTCATCAACCACATTGAGATCAACCAGGGGAGTAAAGTCTCTCGGGACTCCACAGCTATCCACATCAAAAGGTCCAATGAGTCCCGCCCCAGAGTCCTTCTATCTTCTCCGCAAAGAAAGTAGAAATTCCTCACAGCGCTCTATTCAAGAAACTGTAGACAAATTGAGACAGTTTGGATTCACCGGGCCACACACCACCCGAAACAGTTGTGCCAATCTATTCCCTAAAGTGTCTATGCCCAAGGACAAGGACAAGTGCTTTGCCTCAGTGATAGCCCTTCTGTACGCCTGCATAAACTCTTTGTACAGCTGAAGATCGGCCTCCAGGTGGCTCCTGAGGCATCTCCTCTCTAATCGATGCCCTAGCCTCTTTAAGTCCATCACATCGCTGTTATACCACACTGGACTACAAACTGTCAAGACAACCAGAGTCCAACGAGGAGCTAGGGAATAGAGGACCCCCTCTAACAGCTGAAAATAGCTGTCGGTGAGCCTCCTGGTTGGAAAGGGCAGATGTATTAACTCCAGCACTAATAATGAGGTTGCTGAAATCCATTGGATTCAGCAATTTCCGTGGCCATACAACGATTAATCCGCTACAGTACTGTCAGTCAGATAGGGAAGCACCTGCACTAAAACACACGAGAAGACCCAACAGGGGTGATGCAAACATCCAAAACTGGAAAGCCAAGCCCAAAAATTAGGTCAAGCGCTTGGCCGGCACTGTGGGTGCTCTCCTGAATGTTCTGGGTAAAACCAAGAGATGTCATCACATACAGGAACTCAGAAGCCAGACCCCCCAGAGCTGCCACTGCTGTGCATATCCAAGTCCCCCAGGACAAGCATCCTGGAACACTCCAACAGCAACATCGACACCAGCTCCAGGAATTCGGCCCCAAATCCCCCCACATTTCCTGGGGGTCTATATACCAGCAGGATCATAAATCCTGGTCCTGCCCCAGAGGCACAGGACATGGCCAGGTACTCGAATGTCCCCACCTCTGGTGTGGGTCATCTCATGCATTGTAGGGAGCATGAAAAAATCAAAACCACCCCCGACACACACACACACCTCTTTATTCTGCATAAGGCTGGTGGATCACTGAGAAACCTGGTGGGACCAGCTGTGCCAAAATAGGGCCTGTGGCACCATCTAGCCAAGTCTTGGTGATACATGCCAGGCCTGGGTGACACTCTGCAATAGTAGAATCACAGGGCCCCTCCCTTCAATGTCTACCTGTAGAGGAAGGGGTCAGGTGTAAAATATTCTTCATCTGCATCCTTCTTTTCCATTGCCAGCTCCCAACTGCATGCCTTTCACCTTGCTGCATCATATGCGTGGAACATTCTTCCTGAGGCCGTGCACCTGGCCCTCTCCCTGTCCATATTCAATTTCCACCTAAAGGCCCACCTCTTTGAGGTTGACATTCAATCATGATCCCAATCATGAATCATGCTCTTAGTTGGGATAAATCAATTACTGACACCTTCTCTGATCCTGCTGCTTCCCTCTTCCTGTCGCTGACCTCTTCTTTTGACCTTCGCCTGTGGACTGACTGCCCGACGCATCATGACAGTCACTCCCTTGACCTACTCCTATTAAAAAACTATTCTCTCTCAGATCTCTTCTTTGATACCTTTCCTGTCTCTGACCATCACCTAACTTCATTCAATCTCTCCCCCTCCCTCTTCCCCAACCTCTCACTCCTTCCGTGACCTTCAGTCCTTTGACCCTCTTGACTTAGCTTCCTTCCCCCCCGCTCCCCCCATCTCTCATCTGTTTCCTCTACCACCTGGCCAGACTCTGCTGTCTCTGCCTCCAACTCATCCCTTTCCTCCACCCGTGATTCCCTTGCTCCCATCTCATGCCATCCTATCCATTGCATAAACCCCCCGTTCCTGACTCACCTCCACCATCTGCCACCTCCAGTCCTGCTCTCAAACTTCCGAGTACCTCTGGCGGAAGTCTCATGAGTTCACTGACTTCCTCCACTTTAAGTTTCCTCTTTCTGCATTTAGCAATGCCCTTTTCCCTGGCCAAAGACTGCTATTATTCCACCTTAATCAGATCTCACTCCCACAACCCCTGCCGTCTCTTCTCAACATTTGCTTCCCTTGTTCTTGTCCTTCTCCTCCCCACCCCACCCCTTCCTCTCTCTCTGCCCAGGATCTTCTCTCCTTCTTCAACAACAAGATTGATAAACTCCGTCTTACTATTGCTTCTCAATCCTCTCCCTTCCCATTTCCTTCCCTGTTATTTCCCCTCTTGCCTCTCATCTCCTCTCCTTCTCCCCAGCTTCTCTTGATGCAGTCACCTCCCTCCTCTCTTCATCCAACCCCTTCGCTTGCCCCCTTGGCCCCATCCCCTCTTGCCTCCTAATGGCGATTGCCCCCATCGCTGTGCCTTTTCTGATGCACATCATCAGTCTCTCTCTGCCTACTGGATCATTTCCACTGGTTTTCAAACATGCCTTCGTCTCCCCTATCCTTAAGAAGGCCACTCTTCACCTCTCTGACCATTCCAGCTATCACCCCATTTTGCTCCTACCCTTCGCTTCCAAGCTCCTGGAGTGGGTTGTCTACATGTGCTGTCTTGATTTCCTCTCTTCAGATTCCTTCCTTGACCCCCTTCAATCAGGCTTCTGCCCCCTCCATTCTACTGAGACTGCCCTCACCAAAATCAATGATGACCTTCTTTTAGCTAAGTCTTAGGGCCTCTACTCTGTTCTTGTTCTTGATCTCTCTGCCCCTTTGACATAATTTCCCCCTGGATTCACTACATTCCCTTGGTTTCCGGGACTCTGTTCTCAGCTATTCTCTTCGTATCTCTCGAACCGCTCCTTCAACATTTCTCTTACTGGTACCTCCTCTACATCACTTCCCCACTCTGTGGGAGTTCCCCAATGATCTGTCCTGGGCCCTCTTCTCTTCTCCCTTTACACTCTCTTTCTCTGGGTAAACTCATTGAAACCCACAGCTTCCAGTATCACCTGTATGCTGATGACACGCAAATCTGTCTCTCCACTCCCGCGCTCTACCCCTCCATCCAGTCTCGTATTGCTGACTGTCTCTCTGACATCTCTGCCTCCATGTCTCATTGCCAACTCAAGCTTTAATATGGCCAAGACCGAACTCCTCATCTTCCCCCCAAAACATTTCCCTCCTACTTCCCTCTCACATTCCATTGAGGGAGTCACCATCCAGCCAGTCCCTCCGGAGCATAGCCCTGCCTTATCTGTTGCCACCGCAAAAACCCTCATCCATGCTCTAGTCATCTCTCACATCTGTACATGTGCAGCCCTAATCCAAAATGGCAGTGAAGCTGCTGGCTGTTCTGTGCATGTGTGGGGAGCCATTCCACGCATGAGCAGAACAGCTGCCATCTTCCAAAATGGTGCCGACGCTGCTGGTATCATTTTGGATTAGGGCTGCACATACGCAGAATTACCTCTGCAGCCATTTTGCGTATGTGCTCTGTGCTACTGCCAGTCCAGCGTTGTTTTCAAGCTAGAAGGCACAGCTTCCTGACAGAGGAGCTGGCTCCACTGCTGGTGACCAGGCCTCCTCTGCTGCTGACTGGTGGTAGGAGCTGGCTTCGTTGCCAGGTGACCGGGCAGCAGAGCTGGCTCCCGACACCAGTTATCATCAGAGGAGGCCCAGCCAGCAGCCGTGACCCCCACCCTCTGGACCGCACCAGCAATTATAAGTATTAGTAGAGGGGGTTGGGGCTGGGTAAAGTCGGGCCCCAGCGAGTGGGGGTGTTAGGAGTAATGGATTCCCACCCTCCGAGGCCGGGAGTCGGGTGGTGGGGGTGGGACGGCCCCCCCAGGTGGTTTCTCTCCATCTCGGCTCCCTCTGTCGGACGGTTCTTTTTCCCATTGAAGTCAATGGAAAAAGAACCAAAACTGAGAGAACCGACACCAATAAGAAAACCAAGATCTGAGGGAGCCGATACTGAGAGAAACCGAAACTGAAAGTTGGCCCAAGTCCCATCCCTAATAACTATTGACTATACAGCACCGGGTACACTTCTGGCACTATATAAATAGTAAATAAATAATAATAATAATAATAATAATAATAATAATAAAGTGCATTGTAGTCCATTATTAATCTTTTGCCTTGGTTTTAATTGTCTGTGTCCATGTCTTATCTAGATAGTCCCTGCTCCAAGGAGCTTATAGTCTTTTATGATATGTGTACTTGTACAGCGCTGTGTATGACTAGTAGCTCTTTAGACATGATAAGTAGTAGCAGTGCTTCCCAAACTGATCTAAAAAGTCATGCTAACTGGCCTGCAGATGCTCCACAGAACCATATTAGATAGTTAGATTTATCATTCACCAGACCAACCCAGGAGACTGAGGATGCTTTCAGATGAGATGCTACCCCACATGGCCACCCATGAGCTATGGATCCAATCACCCATCTGAAGGAAGAGCAGCTGGATTCACGCTCCTGCAAGCCATGGAGTACCCACTCTCAGCCACTCATGGAGCAATGCCGGGAAATCTGGTGTGCTCCGTGAGAAGCAGGCCAAATGTGCAGGAGCTGCCTCTATGGCTGCGGATAGCCATACCGAGAGCTGCCTCTTTATTTCGCTCCCCATGCCCTCTGCGTGGGTGGGTGCTCCATGGCAGAGACACACGGCGGCCATGGACCACCCACCCACCCACCCCCGTTGACTTGCTCGTCTGAAAACACCCAATCACTCTCCCTGTCCCCAAATTAGCACCCCAAGCCGCCTGATCCACAGTAGTACTCTGACCACAGCAAAGAAGACGTTGGTCCCTGTCGGTGCTGTGGCTTTCTCCACAGGGAGGAAGGGAGGACTCGGGGATGTTTATAATGCAAAAGTGTTGGTTACAGAGCTTCCTGTGGCCAGTACAAATGCAATATACTAATCTCCCAACTCCCTTTCCCCAGAATGGCCACAAGGCCAACAGCTAAGGAGCTGGAACTGACTGTCAGTCTTATGAAGCCACAGTCAGTCCACATAGTATCTTGAGAAATTTTGAGAGACAACAGTGATCTTCTTGTTTTTTGTTTTAAAAAAAAAAAGTTTGAGAACCATCAGTTTAAAGGGTTCCATCATACCTATAATGCTTGATTTCACTGAACAATTAAGGTACATGTGCATAGCATTTTCCTTATTTTTGTTTCTGGCTTGGAGCGGTAATAAGAGCATATGAAAAATTTCTATAGTCAACTCACCTCGGTTTAATGTAGGCCAGCATTCCTGCCCCTTTACTGTACAGTGAACTCTTACATTCTTACTAAACTATTAGCACCTCAGCTCCACAGCTTATTCAAAAATGTTAAACCACTGCTGGATAAAAACCTTTACATTGTAAGGAGTGAAGGTCACCCTGGAAAAGATTAATTTGCACATGATCCCTCAAACATTTCTTCCCGAGTAGATATTTTCTTTAAGAGTACGCCCCACTCCCAAACCTCCCAACCAGTTATAGAATGAGAACTCGGATTGCAAGATTCATTTCTGTAAAGAGCACTTCACAATCAGGGTAACTGTCCCCCCTTGTCGCAATCCAAAACTCCGCCGCCAAGGTCATTCACTCTGCCCGTTGCTTCGACCATGTGCAGCCTCTCCTCCTCTCCCTTCACTGGCTCCCCCTTCCTGAACGTATCCTGTTTAAACTCCTGGTTTTCACGTTCAAATCGCTCCACGACCAAGCTCCCCCTTA